>CM014092.1:31865933-32220933 GCA_004119915.2 Collichthys lucidus | reverse complement strand
CCGGCCACAGTTTGAGTCGCTGAGCTTCGCCCTGTTCTTCCTGCAAATGACTGCACTTGACGTTTGGTGGTTTCTGTCTGTGGCTTTAACTATAGAGTCTGAAACTTCTCTCGACCTTCATTGATGCCCTACGTCTGCATTAAAAATATCTATTGTTGCAGAAGCTTTGCTCGAACGTCTTTGTGAAGACGGAAGTTATTTCTGTCTGACATGAACCGTGCCGCTTCTTCTCCCGGCTCTGCTTGAGTCAGTTCTGGCTAAAGGTCAACGTGGATCTTTTTATTTCAGGATGAAGGTGGTGAAGAAGAGCTCGGACGCTGGAGGAAGTGGAGGAAGTGACGTCGACATGGAGAAAATCAAACAGGTTTGTATCGTGCAACTCGATTCATCACAGCACGGCTTCGTGTCGTGATTTTTAATTGGTCAAAAGCTGCAGACTGTTTCATGTGTGGCACGGGAAATGCTGTGGGTTAGAGTGACGTCATGTTGCAGACTGCAGCTTTAAGATACAAATGAAATACTGATTTTAATTCAAGTAACACGACATGTGTCTGTGTGTTTGAAGGAAATTATCGATGACGTGAAGAAAGAACTTCACAAAGTGAAAGATGAAATTATCAAAGGTGAGTTCTGGCTTTCATCTGTGGTCTTTGGCTCATCTTATGAAGCTCCGTAGTTCATGTATAATGCTTGAATGATGATCATGTTTTGCATCTTAATGACTCTTGATGTTGTTAATGCAGTACTGCTGCAGGAGCTGCAAAACGGACAGCCGAAGGATGAAGAGTCCTGAAGAAGACTGAAGAACGGATGAAGAAAATGTGAATGTTTAATCATGCAATGCTGAAAAAAAAAGATTTTTCCTTGAATTGTTTTTTTTTACAAACTCGAAAATGTTTTGTTTTTTTATTTCTACGGTTTCTTGTTACTCAGGACAGTTTGTGCAGCAGCTAACATGTGAGACAAAGAGAGACACATTGTATTTGTCTTTAACAAACATCCTACTTCCTCCTCACTGTCCTGTTCACACTGTGGTACGTACAGGCACGGCGTGCACGGCAACATAAATAAAGAACACAAAAAACAATAACACGACAGCCCACAATAAATACGACCATGTGAAGCATGCACGGAGCAGTGTTGGAATGTTTCACCCTCTTCTTACACGACTCTCCCCCTGAAGGATTCTCGTCCAGTTCTGCAGAAAAATAAATACTGTGTGCGTTTTTCTAAAATAATATTCGGCTGGTAAAAGTGCATGCAAGTACATGCATTAAAAAACTTTACAGAATTATCATCTGCAACACAAAGAATGGTGTTCAGACTTCATGTTGTTATTATATTATTGATTATTAATGCTTTAATGTGTGAGCAGCAGTTTAGCATTGTGGTTGGTTCATGTGTTTTGTTTGAATCCACAAAGTTACGAGTCACATCAGACAGATGTGCAGTGAAAAGGAAAAGGAGTGAAGTATGCATGAAATATATAAAATATTCAGGTAAACTACAAGTGCCTAAAATTGTAATTGCCATACATCTGGCTGTGACTGACTTGTGGCTGCTCCTGATTAGATTAGATGCACCAGCTTTCGTTGAGCGGGTGCATTTAAAATATTAACAGAACAACTTATAGGTTCAGTTTTCTTGTTGTCTACATCACTGGTTTCCAACTTGGGAGTCCTGATGTCTCCAAAGCTTCACTTGGTGTCACTTGGCCTTGATTTTAAGGGATTTAATGCAGGCTTTTTTAAAACATTTGCACAAATATGCAGTTGAAACAACCAAAGAGCTCAAAGAAAATACTGAATTTGTCAAAAAAGGAAAGTTTTGTTTGACACAAACTTTCTGTAGCTGTTTGTTCTCTTCTGTAACTGTTATACATTGAATTCATTCATTAATTTCCATTAATGTTTATCTTTATGAAGGCTATGAGACCCTGAAAATGACATGAAATATCTCCAACATATGCTGCCTGCTTTAGTCAGTTTGCTTGATAGAAAAGGAGTCCGTTAGCGAACCCTGAACTGGTTGATGCAAATAATAGAAATGGTGTTTTTAGGGGTTTTTTACACAACATGTTGAGACGACATGCTGCTTCTTTGTTGTCTCCTAATGCAGTATGAAAGACGAAGGACCAAGATAAGAACTTTACTTATCCCCATGCATCGCCATCTCAGGACGTTTATTTATCTTGATACACAATGTTCTCTGAATGAAATGTCATTAAAAAGCGAAACTCAGAAACACCTTTACTTGTAATGCATTCACACACACACTATACGTGCCTTGTGTTACAGTTACAGGTCTGCATGGTCATCACAGCCATCAGGGTCCGACATCATACTCAAGGGAATTCACAGACATAACTTGAATTTGTTATTAATGACATAAGACTTAAAAACAACAGCTTGGTTGTTAATTTACAGACAATATTTAGAGTTATTTTCCATAAATGAAGTCACAGAGTTTGAATGTGAAAATAAGATTCACCTTAAAATTACAAAGAAAAACGTCGGACATAAAGATTTGTATCATCAAGTTCTTGCTCATGGTGGAAAAAAAATATAGTCAGTCTAAACCTGCTCTATATGTAAAAGTATCATGAGATAACTTTAATTGCAGATAATTATTGTTGTGTTACATGAATTTGTTTTATTTAAGAAAGCAGAAAAAAATACTATATAAATAATATTTTTTCTGTAAAAATATGAGTGTAATTTGTCATTGTTGATATTATTCATAATATCATCATAATATTTAAAGTAGCAGTTTGGTTGTTAATTTACCGTGTTAATTTTTAAAAAACAGAAATCTACTGTAAAAAATGTTCTATGACTTAAGTCACTGAGTTCAAATGTAAAAGCACACACTCTACATAAATACATTATAATTATATAATGAGCCTCATGTTAAATCGCAGATTATTAGTATGTGAAATAAAACAGTAAAAACACTGTATAAATAACATGTTTCTGTAAAAAATATATATTTAAAAAAAGTTGTATAATTTGTCATTATTGATATTATTCATCATAATATCTAAAGTAACACCTTGGTTGTTAATTTATAGACCGTGTCAGTTAATTTAAAAAACAAAATACGGAAAACTACTGTAAAAAAAGTCATTTTCCATTAATTAGGTCATTGACTTCAAATGTAAAAGCACACATTCTATTATGATTTGACGCTACATAAATAAATGTTTTATTGAATTATATAATGAGCCTCATGTTTAATTGCAGAAACAGAAAAAACACTGTAAAAATACTAAATAAAAATAATTCTGTAAAAATATGAGTGTAATTTGTCATTATTGATTTTAATCATGATATTTAAAGTTACAGCTTAGTTGTTAATTTACAGACCGTGTCAGTTCATATTTAAAAAAAACGTAAATCTACTGTAAAATAAGTTATTTTCCTTGATTTAAATCACTGATTTTAAATGTAAATAACATGTTTATGTAAAAATATATATTATAATATATATTTAAAAAGTTGTGTAATTTGTCATTATTGATTTTAATTATTCATTATATTTAAAGTTACAGCTTAGTTGTTAATTTACAGATCGTGTCAGTTCATATTTAAAAAAAAAGTAAATCTACTGTAAAATAAGTCATTTTCCTTGATTTAAATCACTGAGTTTAAATGTAAATAACATGTTTCTGTAAAAATATATATTATAATATATATTTTAAAAGTTGTGTAATTTGTCATTATTGATATTATTCATCATATTTAAAGTTACAGCTTGGTTGTTAATTTACAGATCGTGTCAGTTCATTTTAAAAAAAAACAGAAATCTACTGTAAACCGTGCGGTGCAGTTGCGCCGTGTGGCCTGCAGGGCGGCGCTGTGGCTCCGTGTCCCCCCTCTCGCTGACACGGGGGAAGCAGCAGCTCACAGTCCGCGGTGTGTCGCTCGGTGGACGGCCTTGCCTGCTCTGGATCCAGCCTGTCAGAAGTGCATCGAAACGGGAGCAACGTGGGACAAAGTCGGTAAAGATGTGCGTTAAAGCTCGCTGTGTGTGTCTCTGCGTGTCGGATTAACCGAGTTCGTGACGGTAATTCACGGTTTTTAATCAGACTGAGCGTCTGCCTCGCTGTTAGCTCAGGCTAACGTCACTGATCGGTAACGTTACACTGTTTACTAATAATAAACAAACATTACCGTCACCGAGGGCAGATGTTCGGTAGTTAACACGACGCCACGGGGCTGATCTCCCGTTAAAGCCTCTCACAGAGAACCTGCGTGTGTTTATTTTATTTAATTAATCTGATTAATTAGAGATTTCCAGCTTTAATTGGCTACATGACATGTAGCCGTGTTAGCTTAGCACAGGTCGGTGCTCGGTGGAGACAGAAGTTTGATATTAACTTTTTATATTTTTATATTTTGTTCTCTGGCGGATTAATAATTAATCCGCGTGTTTTAAAGTTAACGTGTTAGCCGTTAGCACGAAGCTAACCGCTGCCAGTGACGTTAAATGGCAGCCGAGCTAGCGGCTAACGGCTAACGGCTAGCGGCTACAACAATAACAAGAAGCAGCATCTCGGTTTGTTTCATGTTTATTTAAATATTTAAACTTTATGTCTGACTTATGTGGTTCCTGTGTGTTCTTCTAACGTTCGCTAAATGTTAGTTTAACGTTACATGTTGGTTTCAAAGCGGCGGCGACATCAGAGAACTTTATTAAAAATCTTTAATTTGTATTAATTAACTTATTTAATCAAGTGAGTTCAGCTCCTGAATGTTTATATTTATAATGTCAGGTCAAACTTAATGTTAACAAGTTTTCAAGTTCCATTATTGATATTATTATTATTATTATTGTTATTATTATTATTATGTACTGTTATTAGATAGATAAATAACTTTATTAGTATGTTTGATTACAATAAAAATACAATAGAATAAAATACAGGTCGCAAAAATAAGGAATAAAAAACACAGAATGGGACAAGGACAAAAAACAAGGTAAACAGGTGCCTGTCTGTCTGTCTGTCTGTCTGTCTGTCTGTCTGTCTGTCTGTCTGTCTGTCTGTCTGTCTGTCTCTCTGTTTGTCTGCCTGTTTCTCGCTATCTGTCTGTCTCTCTGTCTGTCTGCCTGTTTTTCTGTCTGCCTGTTTTTCTGTCTGCCTGTGTCTGTCTGTCTGTCTGTTTGTCTGTCTCTCTCTCTCTCTCTCTGTCTGCCTGTCTCTCTATCTGTCTGTCTAAATGTCTGTCTAAATGTCTCTCTGTTTGTCTGCCTGTTTCTCGCTATCTGTCTGTCTGTCTATCTATCTGTCTGTCTGTCTGTCTGTCTGTCTGTCTTTAGAGTCACTGTTTGCCGTCAAATGTTTGAACAGGAGTTTCAAAATGTTTTTATGCAACGTTATGTTGAAAATTAACATAATTTATCGACAGTTATTTTCCCACCTGTGTGACTGAATGTTACAGGTTTATTAGTTCAACAAAACTTCTTATTTCTATATTTAAAAAAATCATTTTTTACTTCTTATATTATCTATCTGGTGGTTTTCTGATTGCTGCAAGACATAAATAATAACATAATCATAATAAATAAACAAATTAAAATCTGCAGTTATTGACCGTGGCTCTGTTAATAAACGACATGTGCCCCCGTCGTGTCTGAAGATGATCTCATTTCATTCGTCCCTGCTTGTTTCATTCAGCAGGTGCTGTTCAGGTTGTGATAACCGCGACTGAGACGTGAACAGAGAGAGAGAGAGAGAGAGAGATCCACTGTTCCCCTCCCCGACCTCCTGCTCCTGACCCCTCTCTGAAGCATGTCTCTCACCATGAATGAAGTTAATGTCGTCAGAGAGGGCTGGCTCCAGAAAAGAGGTGAGACATTATCACGCAGCAGTCGAACTGTAAAGGACTGTAAATGTATAACCGCTCCTGCAAAATGTGAACAGTCATCACCAGATTTGGATCTGTGGACTGAGTCAGAGAATTTGTCACATTTTTAATATTCAGCACAGTTTTGTTGTCAAGGATTACTGCAGGTATATTACTCTACTGTTACTCTTTGTGCTATTACACCCACATTTAATGTTGTTGTAGCTCTGTCTGTATGAGCGACCATGACAAATCTGCTGTCATCCGGCCAGTAGGTGGTGCTGTATCGACACCACCTCTCCAATCCTGTATGAATTTGTACACGTGTGCTTTGCATATCTTGAGAACCATCCATCCCAACGACTTCACACCTGGCAGGTGTATTACGAATTGTATTATGAAGCCATTTGGTTGGGCCAAACAGTCAGCCTGTGACAAACTGTCACGTTCTCTGATTGGACGAGTGTTGTGGTTCAGTTGTATCAGCATGTAGGATGAGCTCTTACTTAAAATTGTGTGTGTGTCTGACCAGGTGAATATATCAAAACATGGAGGCCCAGGTATTTCATCCTGAAGAGCGACGGTTCCTTCATCGGTTACAAGGAGAAGCCC
Organism: Collichthys lucidus; assembly: GCA_004119915.2. Lineage (NCBI taxonomy): Eukaryota > Metazoa > Chordata > Actinopteri > Sciaenidae > Collichthys > Collichthys lucidus. The sequence continues at coordinate 32,214,475 of CM014092.1, read as the reverse complement.
GATTTAAACGACCAGACTTCACCGCCGCTCAACAACTTCTCAGTGGCAGGTCAGAAAACAAACTTTCTGTCTTCATAACCGTTGATTTCTACTCTTTAAAACACAGGCTGATGTTTTTAGTTTCAGTAAATCCTCAGCAGCTTTCTGTAAATTCAGACGGTCATCGTGTTTTTCAGAATGCCAGTTAATGAAGACCGAAAGACCCCGAGCCAACACATTCGTCATCCGTTGCTTACAGTGGACTACTGTCATTGAACGCACCTTTCACGTGGACAGCAATGAGGAGAGGTGAGAACAGACGGCTCCCTGAAACTTTGTGTATTCGTTTGTTGGAACGCCTGACGATGTGTGTGTGATGTGTTTAACCTCAGAGAGGAGTGGATGTGGGCCATCCAGTCTGTGGCAAATAGTCTGAAGATGCGGGAACACGAGGAGGAGGAACCGATGGATCTGTTCGGCTCGCCCAGCGAAAGCAGCCTGGAGGAGATGGAAGTGGCGATGTCCAAGAGCGGCAACAAAGTGGTGAGAGGATGTTTTGTTATGGAACTTAGAAGATAATGAGCTGACGCTTGATCTGATCCTAAAGATTTGATAAGAGAGTTTCTCTAGCGTTGGTTAAATGTTGAACCTTATGCCTTCTTTGGACGAGGCCCAAGTTCTCCTGAAACTCTTTAATGAAAAACTGTCCTAAATTTGCTTGTTTCAAATACACAAACATACGATAAATACAGTATATGATATCACAAAACTGTTTCAAAGAGTATAAAGAAGATCTCCAGTACCGCTGTCAGACATCAGTGACAAAAACACAACGTGTTTATTACACAGTGAGAATGACATTAGACTTTGTCTGTCGATGTTGTAACAGATCTATAGAGAATGTGTGAACACAAAGTAAACCAACCCGAACCTTAGCCGCAGTGTCTGATATATGAAAATGTCACAAATCCTCTCCCTGAACAGTAAACAGCATAAGGATCCAGAATCAGCTCCTGGACAGCAGTAACAAACTGACACATCACATCTTAAAGGTTCATTTGGAGCTGGACAGGAGGAGGTTGAACCAATGTCCTGCTGTGGACGAGGGCAGCAACAAAAAAATGTGTTTTAGCCACCTTGACAAAAAATCATTTTCACGACGTGTTTACATTCTGCTCTCTGACTTCTGTAACCCTGATGAATCTTCACACCTCTGCCTTGTGCACTTTACAGACTATGAGTGACTTTGAATATCTGAAGCTGCTCGGTAAAGGAACGTTCGGGAAGGTGATTCTGGTCAAGGAGAAGTCCCACGGAGTTCATTATGCCATGAAGATACTGCGGAAAGAAGTCATCATAGCCAAGGTAAGAGAGAGGGAGAGAGGGCGGCATCGTCTGCAAAGAATCGAACACCTGATTTACAGCGTCAAGACGATTTTAACCAAGTGATTTAGTTGCAGACTGCAAGCCCCTTGCTTCTCCCTCACCTTTGTGGTGTAAAGGAGAAACTTTCTTGTGTTTTCTTAAACTTCTGTTGCCTCTTTCTAAGTGAAGCTTCACATTTTCTGGTACGTGTTTTAAATGTGTCTGACGTAGGGTTGTGAACGATAAACCGATGCGACCGGATATTCAGTTTAACAAGTGAGAGATACGGCTGCATCGGTAGCAGCCTCCTCAGTCGAATTCGCCATGAATTCCTAGAAGAATCATTTGTAGTCATGGATCGGGTAGACTTGCGAGACTTTGAATCGGTTGGCGGCTTCACACACTTTTGGGCAAATCCCTCGGGCATATTTGGTCCGTCCTGCACACGACTTCAAACCCACCGGGTGCGTTTAGCACGCCAGACTTTGTTTACTTGCTCAGATTTGGCATTTTCCCGGTGTATGTTCTTCTGAACATGCGTCCACATGTGTAAATAACTACGTAGTTAATTAGTTTGTCTGTTTTAACGAGCGGCAGTTTGCACAGGGTATTTTATTTTGTGATTTTGTTGTTTTTCTTTTTATTTTATTTTCTTTTTGCCAGTGCCATAAAGCAACAATTCTTGGGGATATGTGATATATTGTACTGTACTGTAAGGTCACTTTTATAGAATTGGCTTCTTTATTTTATAAAATATCTACAATAAATATTAACCGTAGAATCAAATCGTTCTTACACTGTATCAAATCAGTCTGTAATAAAAGTATATTGTTGTTTTTTTTAATCGTATCATAACCGGTGTATCTCGATGCATATCGAATCGTTTGTCACAGATCGATGTGCAACCCTGGTCTAACGATAATGTGTCTCTCTGCAGGATGAGGTGGCCCACACAGTCACAGAGAGCAGAGTGTTGCAGAACACACGGCACCCCTTCCTCACGGTAAGAACGCATTCGATAGTCGTAGTAAAATAAATTAAGCCAGTCAGTCAATCTGAAGCTCTTGGCTCACGACTTGTCCTCATGAATTACATGTTCTTTGCACATAGTGTCTTAAATCCACTGAAATATCTCATTGGATGGATTGACATGTAGTTTGGTTCAGACGTTCACATAAGCAGGAATTTAGACAAATGAAATAATGTTTGATATCGCGTGCCTGGTGTCGGCGGTGTCTTTTCACCTGATTGTAGAGAGTGTGATCTTCAGTGTGATAATTTTCTTGCAGACGCTGAAATACGCCTTCCAAACCCACGACCGGCTCTGTTTTGTAATGGAATACGCCAACGGAGGCGAGGTGAGGCCAGTCGTACATACGTACAGTCACATGGAGAGACACATATGCCGGCCGGTGTCGGCAGCCTGCTGTGCACGCGGGTTAAGCGCTTGACTCCCATCTGCTCTCGCCATCTTTCAGCTCTTCTTCCACCTGTCACGGGAACGAGTGTTCACAGAAGACCGGGCTCGTTTCTACGGCGCCGAGATCGTATCGGCGCTCGAGTACCTGCATTCACGTGACGTTGTTTACCGCGATCTGAAGGTGAATATTCACGAACATGCAGCATCCATACACGGTGTATGTCAGGGCTTTAGAGAAGATGATTTGACAGGAAGTGTATCAACGTCTCAAATAAAGGCCAGACTTTAAGTACAAGGAGATGCAAATCGAGAACTTGCATAAACAAACAGAGACAAACACACGCAGCCTTTCAGTATCTGTTATACTGTATCCTGATCTTATCGCAGTACTTTATGACTAAAGCAGCGTAACTACTTCTCACACCCTGGGAAAAACCCACAACAAACTCAGCAGGCTCACAGGTTACCCACAAACTCAAAGACAAAGGCTCGACTGGTGTAGTTAGGATGTGGTCCATGAACAAAAGTACTGATACCAACCAAGGTTTGCTCTGTTGAATGTAAAGTCAGTCACACAGTGTTCCTCTGACAATGAACAGCCACATCGTGCATCCTTTGTTGCCTCATGTTTAGTTGAAGAGTAACTCTCAACAAGTAACTTATAATAATCACGCCGTTTAAAGATTAACGAACTGAAGATGTTTCCATCCCCGTAGAATTCTGTGAGAGGAACAAAGTGAGAGTTTGTTTGTCATGAATCCACCGTGACCTCCACGATGATCATCATGATGTGTGTGTGTTTTGTTTATTCTCTCTCTCAGCTGGAGAATCTGATGCTGGACAAAGACGGCCACATCAAAATCACTGATTTTGGTCTCTGTAAGGAGGGCATCACCCCCGACGCCACCATGAGAACCTTCTGTGGAACTCCTGAATATCTGGCGCCTGAGGTGAGGCACACGTTAAACACAGAAGCTGTCACACAGGAGTCTGCTTTCTGCAAATATTAATACATCGCCCACGCTATCGACAGATTGCACACATTGCGCATCATTTGCAGCCGCCATCTGCCGCCCCCTCGTCTCGTGGAGATGTTACAGACACACAAACACACCCATCGTGTTATGAATGTATTGAATGCAGTCTGTGACAGAGAAGCACAAGACTAGAACAAAAGTACATGTCTAGAATGTCAGTCCACTGTATTTAAGTCCTATTTACCATTCTCCATACTTTTTATTCTGACATATTCCAGGAATTTCATTTCCCACAATTTTGGTCGCACATACACAAAAAAGGTATCAAAACAATCGGCTTAAACATTTGTCAAAAAATACATTTGCAAACGGCTCTCGCGGCCACAAATGTCACTCTACAGAAATAATTTCTACATAGAAACGTAGGAAAATTCATGGGCTACGCAGCGATATCACTGCTGAAGCTGTCAGACTTATAGTTTTGGCGGGAGACGCACTGATGCTCCAGGATCACCCACCGACAGCCCCATCTACTCCCATGTAAACTGGAGAGGAGAAATGTCCCAGAGGAGCACGGGGCACCTGTTCTTTCTCTCTCTGCCCAGGTCACAGTTTTTAACTTCACACACTGAAATTCAGCATCCACATGGTCGACAAGATGAGGATGCTCACGCTCATTTGGGCTTTTTGATGCCACCTACCGTTTGGCGTTAGTGTCCACTAGTTGGAGGGGCTTCATTTAGAGATTTTCTGTGTCTCTCAGCAGTCACTCACACACAGACAGAGCACAGCTGCAGTTAACGGCTCTGACCTGCAGCTGACCTTGGTTGCTTGGCAACCTCAAGCTGCCTTTGACTGACTTTGTTGAGTCTCTGTGCTGTTGCAGTGTCAATAATAATGTCTGTCAGACACACTCTGTTTATTTAGACATGTTCTAGTTTTGAATATGATCAAATCATCCAGATAACAAATAAATTGTCAAAGAAGTTTTGTATGAAACTTGTAAGAAATCCTTGATTCAAAAGGAAAAAAATCTTATTTTTAATTTCAGATAAGTTAGGTAAGAAATTTGTTGATGTTTTTATCAATGAGTCATCATAAATTTCCAGAATGTCTCACGGTTGTCAAGTGTGTTCTCTGAGCGACTCCTCGAACACTCGAGGTTTCTGCGCTGACATTTGTTTTTGAGAAGAAGACTGAAACCACACGATGATGGGAAACTGGTTTTACTCACAGGAAGTGAACATTCAAATGTACATTTAGGGCAAAGTCACCTGATCCGTCGTGTGTTCGTCTCTCAGGTCCTAGAAGATAACGACTACGGCCGGGCAGTGGACTGGTGGGGTCTGGGTGTCGTCATGTATGAGATGATGTGCGGCCGTCTGCCTTTCTACAACCAGGACCACGAGCGTCTGTTTGAACTCATCCTCATGGAGGAGATCCGCTTCCCCAGGAATCTGTCGCCCGAGGCCAAGTCGCTGCTGGCCGGTCTGCTCAAGAAAGACCCCAAACAGAGGTACCTCAACCAGACTGGCACCGTCTGTGTGTGTGTTATTTTGGAAACACTGACTTTAACTCTGACTCTTTGGACTTCACAGGTTAGGTGGAGGTCCTGATGATGCCAAAGAAGTAATGAGTCACAAATTTTTTATCACCATCAACTGGCAGGATGTGGTGCAGAAGAAGGTAAGACCTCACCAGACGAGAGGAAGTGAAACTGTTTGCTTTTCAGTCACAGACACAGAGAGGACGTCCTGTAATCTGAGATTGCAGACGCTTCAGTCGAGCTTTAGTAACCATCAACTGTCAGCATCCGACAACTGGAGATAAAATCCACGGAAACGCAAGAGACAGAAAACCAAAGAAACTTTTCTGAATCTGAATTCACTTTGAGCATCTCCCAAGAAATACTGAACAAATTTACTTCACATCTCTTAAATTGTCTTAAATTAATACACAACTCAGAGCAAACAACAATAACGATGGAGGAAAGTTTAAAAGCAGAGTTACTGTTCACAACAGTAACTGCTGAGTGTCTCAAGGATGATTTCAGTAAGGAATGATAAAGCTCTGATCTGCCACCTAGTGGGTATATCTTTAAATGTTCATGTGTGCACAACCTACACATGCAGTATGTGAACTCTGCCTCTCTGTCACTTTATAAATCCATTCACGATACAGGACCAGGCGTTGTGGCCAGTCCTAGCAGGGTTGCTGTGGGTGTAACCACTGTGAAACATTACATTACATTGCATTTAGCAGACAATTAGGAAATAACTTTTTATTTTGCACTTTCAAATCATCAGATACAAATCAAATTAAACTTCTTTTGTGACGTAAATTGCGATTCAGACTCAAAAGCTGGATACAAGAATTAAGCAAAGTCAGAACACGTTTCAGGCGGTCTGTCGAGGTTTGACTGATCTGATTACGCTTGACTCCGTTTTCCCAAAAGTTGGGTCTGGATCGACCTTTCCCCCACATGCCGGAGCCGAAACAACCTAACCCACTCAAATTTAACATGTTACTTGTAGCAGCCCACATTAAATTCAGATCTCTAACGCTGACTACAAAGTGGTCTCCGGTTCTTGAACGTCCTCATACAGACAGATGTTACCTCATCGAATAGCTCAGGACAATTCAAACTTTTCCTTAAAGTTTAGTTGACCAGTCTTCTTCTTCTCCTCTTCCTGCATCAGCTCACTCCACTGTTCAGACCACAAGTGACATCAGAGACAGACACCCGGTACTTCGATGAGGAGTTCACAGCGCAGACCATCACACTCACTCCTCCAGACAAGTGTAAGTATCCAGGAACCGTCTGGACCGTGGTGTTCAGCGTTCGGCTCGGCCTCAGCTCATCTCTTGTGTCTTGTTCTTTGCAGATGCCAGTCTGGACTGCGAGGACCCGAGCCAGCCAGCACATTTCCCCCAGTTCTCCTACTCTGCTAGCATAAGAGAGTGATAGCACCTCTGCCACACACACACACAAACAAACACACACACAAACACATATACAAATACACGAGGCATGAACACCCTTTACAGCTTTCAAACGGCCAAAACCTCCATGAGGTTTTTTGGTCCCGTCAGGATCTAAGTGCCTCAGCTGGTGGCCATATTGTTCTATAGAAACCCCTTCGTCCACACTACGGGCAACGCCCGGCCACGCTGGCTGTACTGTATCATACTGGACTTTTTCAGATCGACACATTTACCTGACAATAACACTCTCCCTTTTTTTATGGTCTTACGAGAAGCCATACAGTTTCTTCACCGAGTTTCCAAGTGCTCTTCTTCAGAACTTCGCTGTTGCCGCCGGCGACAGGCGGGTTTGTCATACGAGGGAGGAAAAAAGCGTGGCGGTTTGTCGGGTGTGTTTTTCTGTAAAGTGTGTGTGTGGATTATTTCTTCATCATTTCTTTTTTTTTTTTCTTTTGAGAAAACAGGGGGCATCGAATCCAAACTGTACGTCATCAGTTTTATCGGAGTGTGTCTGGCGAGAGCATGAGGATTTGTGTGTGTGTGTGTGTGTGTGTCTTAATACAACGCTTGCCCCGATATGCATCAGGAACAACTCGACAAAAAAAAAAAAAAAGTGAAGGTGTCGGACAGAGAGGCTGTCCTCCTTTAAAAAAACAAAAAAAACTGTAAGCAATGAAAACAAATCATTTGTATATTAGTTTGCTCTCATCTCAGAATGTGATCCTCGATGACAGATAAAGTGCGACACAGCAATTAACGGGAATTGGGAATACCTTAATGCACAAGGTGTATATGTTATTTTTTTAAAACAAGGTTTTTTTAATTCCAACACGTTTTTTTGATCTTTCTCGATCAGCAAACAAAAAAACACACACACCAGCCATGTGATTGAAAGAGGCTTGATGAGCACTTAGTGAGTTGAAGCAGACCTGATCTTTCTCAGATGGACGACGTGTTCGTGATGGAGCGTCGAAGCCTCCCGGGGATCCGCGTTTTGAAACGCGAGGACAAAAGTCGCGTCGGATGTGCGGTCGGACTCAAAATGCATCAGATCATCAGCTGCTTGTGTTCAGGCGACGTTTAACGTTTGAGAACTTTGTCTCTTCGTATCGGCAGCGAACTAAATTCATGTTCACATTTGAAGTGTCATTTATTATTATTCAGCATTTAGCAGTTCACTCAGCTTTCTATAAACGTCTTTCTTCAAGTCATACATCAACTTCTTACGGTTTGTGATCGGACGCGTCTAAACACAATCGGCTTTAACATTCGAGAACTTCAGCCTCATCTCTCGTCGAAATCCTCAAATTAAGAACATCAGTTATTCGTACTGTTGTATCGAGGAAATCACTGACCTTTGTTCATATTTGAAGTGTCGTATTATTTCAGAGCTAACTCTAGATTCTACGAGTCTTTCTATGAAAGTCGTCTTTCACCATCTCGGGCAGACTTCGTGTCCTCCACCTGTTTGTCGTCTGTCGATCTCTCGCTGTCCCACCTCATCCGTCAGTGAACCGTCGCTGTGATCGGTCTTTAGCTGAAGAGCTTCACGATCATCCGCGGAGGCTGCGCACATCACGAACACGGTCCATCGTGAGGTTTTGTGTTTAAGTGCAATGGTCACTTGCAAAGGATGTCTTTTTTTTTTTAAATATATCAACTCTTCCCATCTATTATTAATCGCTGCACATCGATAAATGAGTTGGTGTACTGGTAAGATTTGCAATACTGTATATGAAATCCAACGTTGTATTGGTGCTACACTGCTGAGTCACTGGTGATGAATAAGAGCTCGACTCTTCCCGTCGCTCACAGAGCCTTCTACCACAAATGCTGTTTTGACATCGTTTCCGTTATTTTTTCTTCTTTCGTCTGGATTTACTCGTCGTCTTCTCCTTCGTCCTTCGTCCTCCGTGTACCCTGAACCTCCGCAGATGGTCTCAGATTAAGAAAAAGCATCATGGGTTGAGAGAAACGTTTGTGTTTTCAGTTACATTATTCTATTCAAACAATTCATTTCTATTTGTTGATGAATGTAATTCTGAAAGACAATGATCCAATACACGTTTTTAAACTGTCTTAATACACCCTGCTGTTTGTGTCTTCATTCTTTTTAAAGTGCTGAGCAGAAATACTCAGCTGTTTGCCTCCCTCGCCCTCAGGGACGATGTTCTCATTAGTCAATCTCAGACGACAAAGAGGCAGAGCTGATAAGCTGCCAACGTTCAGCCTTCGTGACGCTGCAACTGTAGCCACAACCACAGCAGGCCGACTGATAACCACGCCGACGTCTTTCTGCAGAGTTTCCTGTTTTGTTCCCACTGAGGAGGAGTCTGTCTACTCATGTGTGCTCTCTAAGAAAGTGCGTCCAGCAATGTGAAGCCTCTCTCTCTCTCTCTCTCCTTCAGCACAAACACAAATCACATGCACCGTCCACGAGGTCTATTTTGAGAACAATTCAAGTCCACGCCGCCGTCCTGTTTGCTCCCTGTAAATAGTATCACAGACAGTTCCCACCATGAGCAAGCGCCCGGCGACAGCGGCGAGGAAGAACTTTTGAGACGTAGCAGAAATTAGAATTATGCAATGTAGGTATGACTAATAGTTGTGATATTATTATTTGTAGTGGACGTTAGATAGATGTTTTAAAGGTCCAGTGTGCAGGATTTATCGCTGCATTGCAGTCTCCTCGCATCACCCAGAATATTATAGATATTATATTCCATGTCTGCCCTGTTCTGGAAGTCGAGGCTCACTGGACCTTTAATGGCTCAGCGGTCCTACCTGTAGCAGCAGGACTCACCTGAGCCAGCACTGACTCTAAGCTCTGAATCCAGAACCACAGAACACTTGCTTCATTTGCAGCTCAGCTTATAAAGTCTCAGAGAGTTATGTCATGTTCAGGGGAATGAACGAGTTTTGCAGTTACATAATCAGGTGCCTGTGTGCCTCCTCTCCTCTGTCTGTCTGAGCCGAGCCGAGCCGAGCTGAGCTGAGCCGCTGTGTGCTCCGGTCAGCCTCACGGTGCTTCTCAGCACACTCCCCCAGCTGGGAACATGTGCTGCCGGGGAGCGACCACGCCTCCACCCGCCTGGCTCACATGTCGCCGCACACATCCACTGTCTGCTGCGCTGCGTTCACGTCCCGTGGGAGTACAGGGGAAAACAACATGCATGTTATTGTTTCTCATATGTGTGTGTGTGTGTGTGTGTGGCAAGTTTAAATATAATTAGTGATAACAGGTGTCATGGATGATGCATCTAACCTACTCACAGTTTGTGTAACACCTGTAAGCTGTCACAAACCTTCTTTCCCGTGTGTCCATGAACGCAGCATCAAGGTGCACATTCCTCCAGCAGCTCCTCGTGTGCACATGAACATGTGTGTGTGTGTGTGCATGACGGGGTGTTGACCTGTGCTCCACAACCCTGCAGAGTGACGACAGACCCACCTGAACCAGTAAACACATGTAGAACCGGAACCACCTTTAATGGACAGGTGTATGCACGCGCGCGCGCACACACACACGCACACACACACACACACACACACACACATTTAATTTAAACAGTGAGAATAAATAATTTACCGGTACAGTGAACGCACCAGCTTTAAGATAGATAATTAGACATAATGAGCATTATGCATATTCAATATATAATTATAATAAATCATAAAGTGATTAAATATTTCTGTGTGTGCGTCTCCAGCGGCACTTGAACGCACCATACGAGCTCCAAAACCAACGCACCCCCCCCCCCCTCTCTCTCTCCTCCTCCTCCTCCTCACGTGGACGCGCGTCACCACCTAAAAACACGTGTCTCGGCACGGGATTGGACCAACCGCTGCTGTTACGTCACCGACGAGGACTCATTAATAATTCGATGGTTTGCATGGAGGTGGAGGGGCAGGAGGAGGAGGAGGAGGGGGAGGGGGCGTGGCACCACCCAAATGAACATCATGGATCCTTTCAGTACGTGATCAGAGCAGGGAGGACAGTCAGCCAGTCAGAGAGCATCACATGGACAGTCTCCATGTGTGGATGGAGGTGTGAAGCGTGGACCGGAGGAGACTGACTGACTGACTGACTGTGGAGATGCTCTGTCCTCCTCTCCTGTGGATCAAACACTGACAGGTGAGTCTCACCTGAGCTTCACTTCCTCCTGCATGAACATCTCACGGACGTGTCAGATGTGTGTTTTTAACGCAGAGTGCGATGGATGGACGGATGGATGGATGGATGGACGGATGGATGGATGGAGGGAGAGCTGCCATGTGGATTTACAGCACCGAGCAGGCGGCGGTGTATTACATAACAGTGGTGGAGGTGGTGGAGGGGGCTGTGCAGTCTGTTATCAAGTTCATGTCTGTGTGCACGGAAAACACAGTGATAATTAAAGTTTGTGCTGAGGCACAGACAGTTTATATTTATCTCTCTCTCCATATATATCTATATGTGTGTGTGTGTGCTGACCAATCAGATCGGTGATAAACAGTCATCAGTCCTGCTGAGTTTACAACAATGTGACCTTTTATGTGCAGGACAAAAAGTTCTTGCTCCTGTATTAGAGACAAACTGTAGCCGAGCCTTGATTTGAATATATATAATGTTACATTCATGGTTCTGACTCTGTGTGAGTGAGACAGGCAGACAGACAGACAGACAGACAGACAGACAGACAGGCAGGCAGACAGGCAGACAGACAGACAGACAGACAGACAGACAGACAGACAGAGACCTTCAGGAGCTGATCTGGAGGTCGGCAGACAGACGTCCTCCACAAACTTTGTTGTTCTTTGAGTGTTTGTCTGCGCTCACGTCAGACCTCGAATGTCGTCAGTCTGCTTGTAGCTCGCCTCTTTTTAAACGTCTCTGTCGGCAGGTGTGTGGACACACACACACACACACACACACACACACACACGCACACACACACACATATTTACACAGAGTATCTTCTTCTGTTGTTTCGTGCTGCCTGAAACTGACCCGAGTAATTCAACACAGAAAACTGAGCTTGAGTCTGATTCAGACTTGAAGACGGTTCACATGGTTCACAGTGACCATAATGAAAGATGATCTAAAAACATCCCGTTAATAATATGGACTACGTTCATATCGTGTGTATTTACCGTCAGATTAATTTGATTAACTCGTGTGTGTGTTTCTTCTTGTCTAACTCACTACACCAGTTCTTCGGTTCTATGCAGCCTTTGTCAGATGTTTACATTACATTACATTACATTACATTACATTACATTGAGCAGACGCTTTTATCCAAAGCGACTTACAGAGGAGGACATAAGCTGACACAGAGTAGTTTGTTAGTTTTGTTAGTTTTAGGCAGGGAAGCATTCTGTTGGTCGGTCATTCCACCATTTGGGGACGACCACAGAGAAGAGTTTAGAGTGACCTCGCTTTGCGAGAGGCGAGGGTACGACTAGACGGTTTGTATGAGCGGAGCGTAACGCCCTGGTCGGGACGTGAGCCTTTAGTAAGACGCTGTTTACTCGACTCGTGTCGGAGCCTGTCAACTGTTTGAGGATTCAGAACTAAGTCAGAAGTCTGTTGGTGGTCTTGTAGTCGTCTTAGATGATGGATAAGGATTGATAACTGGGGGAAAGAGTCTAATTTTCTGATGAACTCAGTGAAACATGGTGGTGAGATTAAGTCTTGTCCTGAAGAGTCCTGACAGTCACAGACTTTGAACCATTCTGGAATATCGCAAGATATTGCTCTTAGGAGCAAATCAACATTTGGATCATCAGGATTTACACAAATGCGTGGAGTCGATGCCAACTCGAGTGCAACTCCTCGTGATCCAAAAACATCTTATCGAAAGGTGTGCAGTAATGTAACGTAACGTAGACTTAACGTTAATGTAATGTGTAGGGTAGTAGCGCTTGACAACAGTTGCAATGAAAACTTCCTTTAAGAGGCAAGACACTCATGGTCACAGACATGAGTATAAATCTGAAAATAAGCTGGATAACGGTAGTTTAATACCTGGCACAGACTAAATAAAGTTAATGATGCCTTGAATCTATGCCGTGTATCTGGCAGTAAACGTTTGATTGTTTGCTTTCACTTTTAGAGGTCTGGGATGCCAAAGGAACAGGGGCAGGAGCGGGCCGCCCAGTGCACCTCAAAGACCGCCAAGGATAAGAGTAACAGTGCCACCCTGCGGGCGTCCCAGGGCGGCACCCACCGGGTGCAATCTGGAATGGGCGACATGAGCAACCGCATGCTGCGCTGTGACTCGGAGAAAGACTCTGAGAAAGACTCAGGGTACTCAGGTGAGCAAAGGCGTCCCTGGATCCTTAGTAATCGAGTTCACAAGTAGAAATGTTGGACTCTTGTTATTCTGTGGTAACCAGCCTGTCTTGTGAGTCGGGGCAGTTCTTGTATGTTTAATTGGATTTGAGTCTTCTACATTTCTGAGCACTAACCTCCTCTTCCTCTTCATTAGAGGCCGGCTCGGACTTTGTGCACACCGATTTAGACGACCAGCGCAGCAGCGTGAGCGAACCTCACCGGCAGAGTTCGAACAAGAGCAACAACAACAACAGCGCGAACAACTCTGCCGCAGGCCACAACATGCCTCCCTACGAGGACCTCACGCCCATTTACGTCATCAAAAACCTGGTGAGACATTCAGTTACACACGAAAACCTTTTCAGATATTCTGCTTTGTTGTATCACGTACAGAGATTCAAGGTAACTCAGAGGATAACCCTAACCCTAAGAATGGCAGAGGCAGTCTTAACTAAACTTTTTTGGCCACTTGGGGGCAGCAGAAACAGGCTGATCACCTTGTGTCAAATGTGCACAATCACACATCCAACAAACACAAAGAAGACTTTATCTGTCTGCCGTTTGGTGCTGAGCAGTTGAGGTAGTGTACAGTTGGTTTGTCAGAGTTTCTCGCTGAAAGCCGGAGAAACAATAAGTGGTCTGTAGCGTGAAGGAAGCAGCAGAGCTGATGTGGGTTTGTTGGTGTGAGCTACATCTCCCACAAATATCAATGAGAGATGTTTTTTGAGTCCTGCTGCTTATTTCTTTGTGACTTTAACCTCCTCCCCATCTTTGTCGCTCTTTCCTTTACTCTGGTTCGGTCTTCTGCTCACATAAAACCCCGCTCACAACCTCCTGGTGGTACAGTCTAGACCGGAGCAGCTTCTCCATGGCCCCCTGGCGTGGGGCGGAGGTTGGCACAGCCTGACCAATGCCAAAGCGCCCACCCAGCTCCTCCTGATCCAACAGCCGGCGATGCCAGCCCCTTCCTCCTCTACGCCGACTCCTTCGTCCGGTCTGGCTGCACCCCAAGGTCAAGTTAAGAAAGGAGGCAGCCGCAGCAACCAGAACCACAACAGCAAGAACCACAGCAGCAAGAACTCATACCTGCCCATCCTGAATTCATACCCTCGCATCGCCCCGCACCCCAGGAAGGAAAGCCTCGAGGGCAAGGGTGCCACCTGGTTGGAGGGTGTTAAAGAGAGTGGCAGTGAAGGCCAGAGCCAGAGCAAGAGAGTGTGCACCGAAGAAGAGAAACGCGACGCTGTATCCACCACCAGCCACCTCCTGAAGCCACAGCAGCAGAAAGAGGGCCGAGTCCATTCCCAGTCCCAGTATAAAGGCAGAGGAGGACACAGCTCATCTCACTGCCCGCTGCCCGGCCACGCCTCCTCCACCACCCAACACAAGTCCCACCACTGCCGCCAAAGCGTAGGCTCCAACAGCGTGGGTTCACCTTCTGTCTCCAGTTCCCAGACGCCCTCACCACCTTCTTCCTCCGACTCCCCCTCATCTTCTTCTCCGTCTTCTTCATCTGCCTCTTCCTCCACGGCTCACAGCCCGTACTGCCTGGCTCCGGACAGCTCGTCCTCGCGCCATCAACGTTTCCTCAACACGGCGGAGATCCTGAACCAGTCAGGCCTGCTGGCCATCACACTACGCACCAAGAAGCTCCTGAAGGAGAACGCCGCCACCGAGAGAGAAATCGCCCAACTCCGCCAGCACACTAATCTCCTGTGCCAGGCCGCCCAGGCCAGCCAGACCAGGTGCAATGAAGGCTCCGACAGCCTCGACAAACTCCTCCAGACCATGACCGAGTCGGGCTCCTACCCCAGCTTAGACACCAAACAACTGAAAGTTCTCAGCAGCAGCCAGCAACAACAGAGCAAGACTCAAAGTGAGGACGACAAAAAGAAGGACAACAACATAAGAACCACCGAGACGCACAGTAACCCCCCTCAGGTGGTGTCTTTACGCAACATAGATGATGGAACCTCGCCACCTTCTCCGCTGTTTGCTCCGTCGCCGGACACAGAAGAAAGAGAGCATGCTGAAGGTCTCCTGGACCCCATGTCCACCTCCCTCTCTGTTTCTTTTTCCAGGTCTGTCCCCGAGCAGGAATGCAGACAAGCAGTCATGGACAAGAACTTAAGTGATCTCACTATGTGGTCGGAGAGCTTAATGCACAACAACTATTTCCTCTAGCTTCCTGGACACGAGGAGGACGCGGACCTCGAGTGACTGGCAGGGTAACATGTGAACCTAGCAATACAGGAGAGCATGAGTTCAGTCTGAACTGTGCAGAACTGAATGTGACGGATTGAATGATGATGTTTGTCGTTTCTTTGATTGACATTTAAACATGATCGATATATTTTCCTACTTCTCAGTCAGGGATTCTCTCATTTCAGGTGACGCTTCAGAAAGTTACTGAAGTTCTCATTTTCTCCTGATTTGTCTGAAAAACTATTTTAGTGTCAGAATGTTCAGAGAAAATGTAGCTTATGAAAAACCGGTCCAACATTTACTCTCATAATCTGAGCTCACGTTCTCACCGATGAGGGAACGTGAGCATCGAAGGACCTGCTGCTGGTTTCCGAAAGGTGGGCGGCAGTGACTAAAACCTCGTGACACAGACACAGGAAGCGACTCTTCGGTTCGGCGTCTCTTTTCTTTAACGTCTCCGTCCGTTCGCACAAGATGCAAAAGACTTCCATCATGTGTTTAGTCCTGAGAATGCACACACTGTAATGTTTGGTTTAATTACTATATCAGTGCAGCTCATTTCAGGTTTACAGGTTTGATATAAGTTGTGACGGCTACAATCATTTTATGTTGTATGAATATACGTTTGCAATAAGAAACAATCTATATTTAGAGTCATGGAGCATATTCAGTAAATTCAGTCCATGTTTTCTGCATCATTCCACGAATGTTTCCTTATTGCCGTTTGTGTAATTTTAAAGAAATGACCACCGCAGACAGAGTTTTGATGAATAATCGTTTTATTTCCAAATCAACAAGGATTCAGATTCAGTGGCGAACATATCATTTGAAAGGATGCTCAGGTAAACTCACTGTGCGACGTGCGGCTTTGTTTTTAGAGAACGTAGGGAGTGCTGCAAATAGTTGTGAACCTTCATCTGGAGCGGTTGTAGTTGAAGCGTTCCTCAGCTGAAAAACACTTCATGTAGTTTGACTGATGAGTGACATTTCTATTGATAATCATAATCAGATTGTTGCTTGCATTATTGATTCCCTTAGTCATGTTTGGAGTGTGTCTGTGTATTCTCTGTCTGTGGACCTGTCGTGCTTCAGCTTGTAAACATGCATTCGCTTACAGAGACTGAATTAATTCTGTCTCGATTGTAGATGCAGGACGCTCATAACTCATAAGCAGGTATATGACAAACACAACTTGGTACAATAAATCTGCTCTGACTCTGAATCTGTTTTTGTTTTGTTTTTATTATGACGACACTTTAATTTCCTCCTCAGGTTTATGAAGAAACGAATTAGGAAGGCTATTTCCTATTAAATATTATCGCTATCATTGTTTGTCACATCGTGTTGTTCTGATCAAACCTGGTTCAAAATTAGTTTTATTAAGATTTCTTCTGTCTTAAATAAAACTTTAATAATTAGTTTTTCTGTTTTTTCTCAAACTAATCAAACAGAACAATCATAAATGATAGAAAACAGAGTTTGAATGTGGTCTGGGTTATTTAATAAGTAACTAAATAAAACACTACGTGCCATTTTAAGTCCACGTTTTTTTAAACTGAATGATGCATTTCTGAGGATGATCAAATGAAACTTAAACTGTCCACGCTGGATTTCCGGGATCAGCTCGGCTCTGTGTGTCATTGACTGACCAGATAAACTCAAACTAAGAGATTTAATTTATTACCAGTTCACAGCTTCCACCAGTAGGTGACAGTGTTTCCCAGGATTTATGAAACACAGTTATAAGTAAGGTTTTAAAGGAACACACAGACGTAAAGTCAATGTTTGTATTTATTATTATATTTTTCTCCAACGTACAAACAACGAATGTATCAAGGATTGTGTGTGTATGCAAATATCCAATCCCGTATCTTCACCGACACACGATTTCCTCCTGTAACAACTGATGATAATTTATTGGAATATTAAAGAATACAATGCAAGAGCACAGCAGACGACTCTAATATATGATATGAGTTACATTAATGTTAATAAGGAGATTGTAATACAAGTAAAAGAATACAGGAATAATACCATTTATTTTTTGACATTTGTGAATATTTTGTTTAGTTTTGCAACATACAACATAAATGAAAGAATATTTTAAACATCAATCAGATATTTAAAGATATTTGTTTATTATGTGAAAGTATATTCTTAAGTTTAATAGATTATGTTTATTATTGCAACATGAAGAACTGATGTTTAACTGATGTCATTCGACACACTTCAGGTACACTATTAAATATTATGCAGAAATAAAATTAGGTAAAGCATCATGGAAACACACACAGCTCACACATTTGGCACTATCATCTCCAGACATTTTAAATGATTGTCTTATGAATTGGTTTATTTCTGTTTTACATTTAGTTCATATAGTTACATTTAGTTCATATAGTTACATATAGTTGCATATAGTTCATATAGTTACATATAGTTGCATGGTGGTGCAGTGGCCTTTCTTGCCAGGCGTGCTCTGGTCCAGTGTCGACTCCAGACCCTGATAAAGACAAGTGGTGTATAAGGAATGTAGTTTAGTGAAACAGCTGTCTGAGTATAAGTACTGTTAAATTAAATTTAAAAACATACCTGACGTAGACATGTCATCATCTCACGTCTCCTCTGGACACGCTTGCTGACAGCAGGAGCAGCAGGGGCAGCAGCACCGGTAGCAGTAATGCCGGAGCTGACAGAGGAGCCCACTGCTCGTCTCTGGAGCTTCGTCAGCTTCTCGATGCATCGTGGAAGAAGCTTGTTCTGTTGCATCTCCCGTGGTGACGTCCACCTGGAACGTTTGATTAGCTTTGTCGCTGGTTGTCCTCGCAGACACTTTTTCTCTGACACTGAGTTTGTCGATCTCACTCAGCATCCGAACTTTAAGTTTCTCGAGCTCTGCGTATTTTTCATCGAGTGCGTTGTGGTCTGTCTTGCAGTCAGTGTGACATGTCGGGTCTTTACTCGGTCCTCGTTCCAGGTTCGTCTTCTCAGATGGTTCTTTCTGTAACAATGTTCTCCTGACAAACCGATTGATCACCTGTAGTCTTTTCTCCATGTTGTTTCTCACTTCGTGACCTCTGCGCTTCATCTGATCGATCTCCCTCCGTTCTGTTTGGGTCTCCTTCCACATGTTTCGCAAATAATCTCTTCTTGACGTTTTCCCGTCCGTGATGTCGTCTCGTGTTGGATATTTATCTTCCTCCAACTTCCACCGATGTTCGAATGTCTGGGTCGAGACGTGTGTCTGTCGGACATATCTGTCACCTTCAGACTCCGCTCCTTCTGTCTGTGCCTCCTTGTCAAACTTCAGTGTCTCCATAACTTTCTTCTCTTCTTGAATCAGGTGATAGAGACCAGTGATTCTTCTTGCCTGTTCGACAAGATCATCACACTTGAGTTCCATGGTAGATTTCATTTGGAGTATATCTGCTTTTTTCTGCTCGAGTATGTCCATGTTTTCTCTAAAGTCACCATGTGCCCTTTGACTCAGCTGTTTGAGTTTAACTCTCAGATGTCCCATTGAGTTGATGACACTGGTGAGCTGCTCGACTCTGGGTTTGAGCTCGTACAGTTCTCGCTCCACGCTCGTCTTTTCAATATTTGTCTCCGTTTGATCCAGTTGTTCTTTTTCTTGATTCGTTTCATCAACAGTGCGATCAGGCTGTTCCTGTTTATCGCTTATTGTGATCTCCAAGTTTTCCTCTGTGAGATCTTGCCCTAAGTTTTCAGTCTTTTCTTTGTTAATCATCTCTTTGAGTCTTTCCAGATCCTCTCTCTCTTGCTTCAGTTGTGCCTTCAGATTTTCAAGATCTTGTTTTTCTTGTTCTAACATGTGAGTTTGTTTCTGGATGTCAGACCTCATCAGCTCCAAGTCCATCTTTTGTCTGTTCATCATCTCATTAACTCTATCTAGATCCTCTCTCTCTTGCTTCAGTTCTGCCTTCAAAATTTCAAGATCTTGTTTTTCCAACTCAAACTTCTTCTTCAGTTGATTTTCCATGTCTTCTCTCTTGGTGGCCATGTCTGACAGTATACATTTCAGACCTTCCCTTTCTCTCTCTAGTATCTCTCTGCAACCAGCAATGTTTTCTTTTTGTTCATCAAGCTCTGTGAGCTTTTGTTCAGATTCAGTGCACAGCTTTTGCACAACTTCAATATTTTGTTGCAAACTGTCCATTTTGTTTTTCATGTCTTTGTTCATCTGTTCATTGACTTGTTGAAGTTTTACTTTCAGAATTTCTATTGATTTCATTTGATTCATTAGTTGGTCTTCCTTCATCTTCATCTCAGACTTTTCATTTTCCATTCTGTTCCTTTCATCCGAAAGCATTTCTCTCTCTTTTTCATTGTCAGTCTTAATTTTAATGAGTTCTTCTCTCTCTCCTGTGATCTTCTTCATTGCAGATTTAACCTCTTCTTTCTTCTTGTTGAGATCCTTCCTTAATTCTTCCAGTTCTTCTCTTTCTGTCAGCACATTACTCTTACTGGTTTCCAGTTCTTGTTTAAGTCTTTCCAGTTCCTCTTCCTTCAGTTCTTGTTCTTTTTGTTTTAAGGTAATCATGTTCATGACATCTCCAAGTTCATCTCTTTCTCCTTTAATCGGGAGGGTCAGCTCCTCAATGTTGGTTTTCTCTCTGTTTAGCTCAGATAACAGGCTGTCTACATGTTCTTTCTGCTTTTGTAGATCAGTCTTTGTGATGTCCAACTTGTCTCTTTCTTCTTGTATAACTTGTTTTTCTTGTTCTAATATGTGAGTTTGATTCTGGATGTCAGACCTCATCAGCTCCAAGTCCATCTTTTCTTTGTTCATCATCTCATTCACTCTATCCAGATCCTCTCTCTCTTGCTTCAGTTCTGCCTTCAAAATTTCAAGATCTTGTTTTTCCAACTCAAACTTCTTCTTCAATTGATTTTCCATGTCTTCTCTCTTGGTGGCCATGTCTGACAGTATACATTTCAGACCTTCCCTTTCTCTCTCCAACACCTCTCTGCAACCAGCAATGTTTTCTTTTTGTTCATCAAGTTCTGTGAGCTTTTGTTCAGATTCAGTGCACAGCTTTTGCACAACTTCAATGTTTTGTTGCAAACTGTCCATTTTGTTTTTCATGTCTTTGTTCATCTGTTCGTTGACTTGTTGAAGTTTACTTCAGAATTCTATTGATTTCATTGATTCATGAGTTGGTCTTTCTTCCTCTTCATCTCAGACTTTTCATCTTCCATTATGTCTTTTTCATCAAAGACCCTTTCTCTCTGTGTTTCACCATAAGTCTCCATTTTAATGAGTTGTCGTCTCTCTCCTGTGATCTTCTTCATTGCAGCTTCAACCTCTTCTTTCTTCTTGTTGACATCCTTCCTCAATTCTTCCAGTTCTTCTCTTTCTGTGAGCACATTACTCTTACTGGTTTCCAGTTCTTGTTTGAGTCTTTCCAGTTCCTCTTCCTTCAGTTCTTGTTCTCTTTGTTTTAAGGTAATCATGTTCATGACATCTCCAAGTTCATCTCTTTCTCCTTTAACCTGAAGTATCATCTCCTTAATATTGGTTTTCTCTCTGTTTAGCTCAGCCTTTGTGATGTCCAACTTGTCTCTTTCTTCTTGTATAACTTGTTTTTCTTGTTCTAACATGTGAGTTTGTTTCTGGATGTCAGACCTCATCAGCTCCAAGTCCATCTTTTCTTTGTTCATCATCTCATTCAGTCTATCCAGACCTTCTCTCTCTTGCTCCAGATCTGCCTTCAGTTTTTCATAATCTTGTTTTTGCAACTCAAACTTCTTCTTCAGTTGATTTTTCATGTCTTGTGTCTTGGTGGCCATGTCTGACAGTATACATTTCAGACCTTCCCTTTCTCTCTCTAGTATCTCTCTGCAACCAGCAATGTTTTCTTTTTGTTCATCAAGTTCTGTGAGCTTTTGTTCAGATTCAGTGCACAGCTTTTGCACAACTTCAATGTTTTGTTGCAAACTGTCCATTTTGTTTTTCATGTCTTTGTTCATCTGTTCATTGACTTGTTGAAGTTTTACTCTCAGAGTTTCCATTGATTTCATTTGATTGTTGAGTTCTTCTTCTCTTAACTTCACATCGGACTTTTCATCTTCCATTCTGTCTCTTTCATCCAAAAGCATTTCTCTCTCTTTTTCATTGTCAGTCTTTATTTTAATGAGTTCTTCTCTCTCTAGATGATGTTGGTCATTGCAGATTCAACCTCTTCTTTCTTGTTGTTGAGATCCTTCCTTAATTCTTCCAGTTCTTCTCTTTCTGTGAGCACATTACTCTTACTGGTTTCCAGTTCTTGTTTGAGTCTTTCCAGTTCCTCTTCCTTCAGTTCTTGTTCTTTTTGTTTTAAGGTAATCATGTTCATGACATCTCCGAGTTCGTCCTTTTCTTGCTTAACCTGAAGACTCAAATCCTCAATGTTGGTTTTCTCTCGGTTTATCTCAGTTAACAGATTGTCTACATGTTCTTTCTGCTTTTCTAGATCAGTCTTTGTGATGTCCAACTTGTCTCTTTCTTCTTGTATAACTTGTTTTTCTTGTTCTAATATGTGAGTTTGATTCTTGATGTCAGACCTCATCAGCTCCAAGTCCATCTTTTCTTTGTTCATCATCTCATTCACTCTATCCAGATCCTCTCTCTCTTGCTTCAGTTCTACCTTCAGTTTTTCAAGATCTTGTTTTTCCAACTCAAACTTCTTCTTCAATTGATTTTCCATGTCTTCTCTCTTGGTGGCCATGTCTGACAGTATACATTTCAGACCTTCCCTTTCTCTCTCCAACACCTCTCTGCAACCAGCAATGTTTTCTTTTTGTTCATCAAGTTCTGTGAGCTTTTGTTCAGATTCAGTGCACAGCTTTTGCACGACTTCAACGTTTTGTTGCAAACTGTCCATTTTGTTTTTCATGTCTTTGCTCATCTGTTCATTGAATTGTTGAAGTTTTACTCTCAGAGTTTCCATTGATTTAATTTGATTGTTGAGTTCTTCTTCTCTCAACAACAGGTCAGACATTTCATCTTTAATTCTGACCATGGTAGCTTCAACCTCTTCTTTCTTCTTGTTGAGATCCTTCCTTAATTCTTCCAGTTCTTCTCTTTCTGTCAGCACATTACTCTTACTGGTTTCCAGTTCTTGTTTAAGTCTTTCCAGTTCCTCTTCCTTCAGTTCTTGTTCTTTTTGTTTTAAGGTAATCATGTTCATGACATCTCCGAGTTCATCCTTTTCTTGCTTAACCTGAAGACTCAAATCCTCAATGTTGGTTTTCTCTCTGTTTATCTCAGATAACAGGCTGTCTACATGTTCTTTCTGCTTTTCTAGATCAGCCTTTGTGATGTCCAACTTGTCTCTTTCTTCTTGTATAACTTGTTTTTCTTGATCTAATATGTGAGTTTGTTTCTGGATGTCAGACCTCATCAGCTCCAAGTCCAACTTTTCTTTGTTCATCATCTCATTCACTCTATCCAGATCCTCTCTCTCTTGTTTCAGTTCTACCTTCAGTTTTTCAAGATCTTGTTTTTCCAACTCAAACTTCTTCTTCAATTGATTTTCCATGTCTTCTCTCTTGGTGGCCATGTCTGACAGTATACATTTCAGACCTTCCCTTTCTCTCTCCAACACCTCTCTGCAACCAGCAATGTTTTCTTTTTGTTCATTAAGTTCTGTGAGCTTTTGTTCAGATTCAGTGCACAGCTTTTGCACAACTTCAACGTTTTGTTGCAAACTGTCTATTTTGTTTTTCATATCTTTGCTCATCTGTTCATTGAATTGTTGAAGTTTTACTCTCAGAGTTTCCATTGATTTCATTTGATTGTTGAGTTCTTCTTCTCTCAACAACAGGTCAGACATTTCATCTTTAATTCTGACCATGGTAGCTTCAACCTCTTCTTTCTTCTTGTTGAGATCCTTCCTCAATTCTTCCAGTTCTTCTCTTTCTGTGAGCACATTACTCTTACTGGTTTCTAGTTCTTGTTTTAATATTTCAAATTCCTCTTCCTTCAGTTCTTGTTCTTTTTGTTTTAAGGTAATCATGTTCATGATATTTCCAAGTTCATCTCTTTCTCGCTTTACCTGAAGACTCAAATCCTCAATATTGGTTTTCTCTCTGTTTAGCTCAGTCTTTGTGATGTCCAACTTGTTTCTTTCTTCTTGTATAACTTGTTTGTCTTGATCTAATATGTGAGTTTGATTCTGGATGTCAGACCTTATCAGCTCCAAGTCCATCTTTTCTCTGTTCATCATCTCATTCACTCTATCCAGATCCTCTCTCTCTTGCTTCAGTTCTGCCTTCAAAATTTCAAGATCTTGTTTTTCCAACTCAAACTTCTTCTTCAATTGATTTTCCATGTCTTCTCTTTTGGTGGCCATGTCTGACAGTATACATTTCAGACCTTCCCTTTCTCTCCCCAACACCTCTCTGCAACCAGCAATGTTTTCATTTTGTTCATCAAGTTCTGTGAGCTTTTGTTCAGATTCAGTGCACAGCTTTTGCACAACTTCAATGTTTTGTTGCAAACTGTCCATTTTGTTTTTCATGTCTTTGTTCATCTGTTCATTGACTTGTTGAAGTTTTACTTTCAGAATTGCCATTGATTTCATTTGATTCATGAGTTGGTCTTCCTTCATCTTCATCTCAGACTTTTCATTTTCCATTCTGTCTCTTTCATCCGAAAGCATTTCTCTCTCTTTTTCATTGTCAGTCTTTATTTTAATGAGTTCTTCTCTCTCTAGACTGATGTTGTTCATTGCAGATTCAACCTCTTCTTTCTTCTTGTTGAGATTCTTCCTCAATTCTTCCAGTTCTTCTCTTTCTGTGAGCACATTACTCTTACTGGTTTCCAGTTCTTGTTTAAGTCTTTCCAGTTCCTGTTCCTTCAGTTCTTGTTCTTTTTGTTTTAAGGTAATCATGTTCATGATATTTCCAAGTTCATCTCTTTCTCGCTTTACCTGAAGACTCAAATCCTCAATATTGGTTTTCTCTCTGTTTAGCTCAGCCTTTGTGATGTCCAACTTGTCTCTTTCTTCTTGTATAACTTGTTTTTCTTGATCTAATATGTGAGTTTGTTTCTGGATGTCAGACCTCATCAGCTCCAAGTCCATCTTTTCTTTGTCCATCATCTCATTCACTCTATCTAGATCTTCTCTCTCTTGCTTCAGTTCTGCCTTCAGTTTTTCAAGATCTTGTTTTTCCAACTCAAACTTCTTCTTCAATTGATTTTCCATGTCTTCTCTCTTGGTGGCCATGTCTGACAGTATACATTTCAGACCTTCCCTTTCTCTCTCCAACACCTCTCTGCAACCAGCAATGTTTTCTTTTTGTTCATTAAGTTCTGTGAGCTTTTGTTCAGATTCAGTGCACAGCTTTTGCACGACTTCAATGTTTTGTTGCAAACTGTCCATTTTGTTTTTCATGTCTTTGCTCATCTGTTCATTGAATTGTTGAAGTTTTACTCTCAGAGTTTCCATTGATTTCATTTGATTGTTGAGTTCTTCTTCTCTCAACAACAGGTCAGACATTTCATCTTTAATTCTGACCATGGTAGCTTCAACCTCTTCTTTCTTCTTGTTGAGATCCTTCTTCAATTCTTCCAGTTCTTCTCTTTCTGTGAGCACATTACTCTTACTGGTTTCCAGTTCTTGTTTAAGTCTTTCCAGTTCCTGTTCCTTCAGTTCTTGTTCTTTTTGTTTTAAGGTAATCATGTTCATGATATTTCCAAGTTCATCTCTTTCTCGCTTTACCTGAAGACTCAAATCCTCAATATTGGTTTTCTCTCTGTTTAGCTCAGCCTTTGTGATGTCCAACTTGTCTCTTTCTTCTTGTATAACTTGTTTTTCTTGATCTAATATGTGAGTTTGTTTCTGGATGTCAGACCTCATCAGCTCCAAGTCCATCTTTTCTTTGTCCATCATCTCATTCACTCTATCTAGATCTACTCTCTCTTGCTTCAGTTCTGCCTTCAGTTTTTCAAGATCTTGTTTTTCCAAGTCGAACTTCTTCTTCAATTGATTTTCCATGTCTTCTCTCTTGGTGGCCATGTCTGACAGTATACATTTCAGACCTTCCCTTTCTCTCTCCAACACCTCTCTGCAACCAGCAATGTTTTCTTTTTGTTCATCAAGCTCTGTGAGCTTTTGTTCAGATTCAGTGCACAGCTTTTGCACGACTTCAATGTTTTGTTGCAAACTGTCCATTTTGTTTTTCATGTCTTTGTTCATCTGTTCATTGACTTGTTGAAGTTTTACTCTCAGAGTTTCCATTGATTTCATTTGATTGTTGAGTTCTTCTTCTCTCAACAACAGGTCAGACATTTCATCTTTAATTCTGACCATGGTAGCTTTAACCTCTTCTTTCTTCTTGTTGAGATCCTTCCTCAATTCTTCCAGTTCTTCTCTTTCTGTGAGCACATTACTCTTACTGGTTTCCAGTTCTTGTTTTAATATTTCAAATTCCTCTTCTTCAGTTCTTGTTCTTTTTGTTTTAAGGTAATCATGTTCATGATATTCCAAGTTCATCTCTTTCTCGCTTTACCTGAAGACTCAAATCCTCAATATTGGTTTTCTCTCTGTTTAGATCAGCCTTTGTGATGTCCAACTTGTCTCTTTCTTCTTGTATAACTTGTTTTTCTTGATCTAATATGTGAGTTTGTTTCTGATGTCAGACCTATCAGCTCCAAGTCCATCTTTTCTCTGTTCATCATCTCATTCACTCTATCCAGATCCTCTCTCTCTTGCTTCAGTTCTGCCTTCAAAATTTCAAGATCTTGTTTTTCCAACTCAAACTTCTTCTTCAATTGATTTTCCATGTCTTCTCTCTTGGTGGCCATGTCTGACAGTATACATTTCAGACCTTCCCTTTCTCTCTCCAACACCTCTCTGCAACCAGCAATGTTTTCTTTTTGTTCATCAAGCTCTGTGAGCTTTTGTTCAGATTCAGTGCACAGTTTTTGCACAACTTCAATGTTTTGTTGCAAACTGTCCATTTTGTTTTTC
Source organism: Collichthys lucidus (assembly GCA_004119915.2). Taxonomy (NCBI): domain Eukaryota; kingdom Metazoa; phylum Chordata; class Actinopteri; family Sciaenidae; genus Collichthys; species Collichthys lucidus. The sequence goes on along the minus strand of CM014092.1, from coordinate 32,188,252 downwards.
ATGTCTTTGTTCATCTGTTCGTTGAATTGTTGAAGTTTTACTTTCAGAATTTCTATTGATTTCATTTGATTCATGAGTTGGTCTTCCTTCATCTTCATCTCAGACTTTTCATTTTCCATTCTGTCTCTTTCATCGAAAGCATTTCTCTCTCTTTTCATCAGTCTTTTTAATGAGTTCTTCTCTCTCTGACTGATTGGTCATTGCAGATTCAACCTCTTCTTTCTTCTTGTTGAGATCCTTCCTTAATTCTTCCAGTTCTTCTCTTTCTGTGAGCACATTACTCTTACTGGTTTCCAGTTCTTGTTTAAGTCTTTCCAGTTCCTCTTCCTTCAGTTCTTGTTCTTTTTGTTTTAAGGTAATCATGTTCATGACATCCAAGTTCGTCTCTTTCTTCTTAATTTAAAGGTCAGATCCTCAATGTTGGTTTCTTTCGGTTTATCTCAGATAACAGCTGTCTACATGTTCTTTCTGCTTTTAGATCATCTTTGTGATGTCCAACTTGTCTCTTTCTTCTTGTATAACTTGTTTTTCTTGATCTAATATGTGAGTTTGATTCTGGATGTCGGACCTCATCAGCTCCAAGTCCATTTTCTTTGTTCATCATCTCATTCACTCTATCCAGATCTCTCTCTCTTGCTTCAGTTCTGCCTTCAGTTTTTCAAGATCTTGTTTTTCCAACTCAAACTTCTTCTTCAATGATTTTCCATGTCTTCTCTCTTGGTGGCCATGTCTGACAGTATACATTTCAGACCTTCCCTTTCTCTCCAACACCTCTCTGCAACCAGCAATGTTTTCTTTTTGTTCATCAAGCTCTGTGAGCTTTTGTTCAGATTCAGTGCACAGCTTTTGCACAACTTCAAGTTTTGTTGCAAACTGTCCATTTTGTTTTTCATCTTTGTTCATCTGTTCATTGACTTGTTGAAGTTTTACTTCAGATTTCCATTGATTTCATTTGATTCATGAGTTGGTCTTCCTTCATCTTCATCTCAGACTTTTCATTTTCATTCTGTCTCTTTCATCCAAAAGCATTTCTCTCTCTTTTTCATTGTCAGTCTTTATTTTAATGAGTTCTTCTCTCTCTAGACTGATGTTGGTCATTGCAGATTCAACCTCTTCTTCTTCTTGTTGAGATCCTTCCTTAATTCTTCCAGTTCTTCTCTTTCTGTGAGCACATTACTCTTACTGGTTTCCAGTTCTTGTTTAAGTCTTTCCAGTTCCTGTTGCTTCAGTTCTTGTTCTTTTTGTTTTAAGGTAATAATGTTCATGACATCTCCAAGTTCGTCTCTTTCTTTTTAATTTGAAAGGTCAGATCCTAATGTTGGTTTTCTCTCTGTTTATCTCAGATAACAGGCTGTCTACATGTTCTTTCTTTTTCTAGATCAGTCTTTGTGATGTCCAACTTGTCTCTTTCTTCTTATAACTTGTTTTTCTTGATCTATATGTGAGTTTGATTTTGATGTCAGACCTCATCAGCTCCAAGTCCATCTTTTCTTTGTCATCATCTCATTCACTCTATCTAGATCTTCTCTCTCTTGCTTCAGTTCTGCCTTCAGTTTTTCAAGATCTTGTTTTTCCAACTCAAACTTCTTCTTCAATTGATTTTCCATGTCTTCTCTCTTGGTGGCCATGTCTGACAGTATACATTTCAGACCTTCCCTTTTCTCTCCAACACCTCTCTGCAACCAGCAATGTTTTCTTTTTGTTCATCAAGTTCTGTGAGCTTTTGTTCAGATTCAGTGCACAGCTTTTGCACAACTTCAATGTTTTGTTGCAAACTGTCCATTTTGTTTTTCATGTCTTTGCTCATCTGTTCATTGAATTGTTGAAGTTTTACTCTCAGAGTTTCCATTGATTTCATTTGATTGTTGAGTTCTTCTCTCAACAACAGGTCAGACATTTCATCTTTAATTCTGACCATGGTAGCTTCAACCTCTTCTTCTTCTTGTTGAGATCCTTCCTCAATTCTTCCAGTTCTTCTCTTTCTGTGAGCACATTACTCTTACTGGTTTCCAGTTCTTGTTTTAATATTTCAAATTCCTCTTCCTTCAGTTCTTGTTCTTTTTGTTTTAAGGTAATCATGTTCATGACATCTCCAAGTTCATCTCTTTCTCGCTTTACCTGAAGACTCAAATCCTCAATATTGGTTTTCTCTCTGTTCAGCTCAGCCTTTGTGATGTCCAACTTGTCTCTTTCTTCTTGTATAACTTGTTTTTCTTGTTCTAATATGTGAGTTTGATTCTGGATGTCAGACCTCATCAGCTCCAAGTCCATCTTTTCTTTGTTCATCATCTCATTCACTCTATCCAGATCCTCTCTCTCTTGCTTCAGTTCTGCCTTCAAATTTTCAAGATCTTGTTTTTCCAAGTCAAACTTCTGCTTCAGTTGATTTTCCATGTCTTCTCTCTTGGTGGCCATGTCTGACAGTATACATTTCAGACCTTCCCTTTCTCTCTCTAGTATCTCTCTGCAACCAGCAATGTTTTCTTTTTGTTCATCAAGCTCTGTGAGCTTTTGTTCAGATTTAGTGCACAGCTTTTGCACAACTTCAATGTTTTGTTGCAAACTGTCCATTTTGTTTTTCATATCTTCGTTCATCTGTTTTTTGACCTCTTGAAGTTTTACTTTCAGAATTTCTATTGATTTCATTTGATTCATGAGTTGGTCTTCCTTCATCTTCATCTCAGACTTTTCATTTCCATTCTGTCTCTTTCATCCAAAAGCATTTCTCTCTCTTTTTCATTGTCAGTCTTTATTTTAATGAGTTCTTCTCTCTCTAGACTGATGTTGGTCATTGCAGATTCAACCTCTTCTTTCTTCTGTTGAGATCCTTCCTTAATTCTTCCAGTTCTTCTCTTTCTGTGAGCACATTACTCTTACTGGTTCCAGTTCTTGTTGAGTCTTTCCAGTTCCTCTTCCTTCAGTTCTTGTTCTTTTGTTTTAAGGTAATCATGTTCATGACATCTCCAAGTCGTCCTTTCTTGCTTAACCTGAAGACTCAATCCTCAATGTTGGTTTCTCTCTGTTTATCTCAGATAACAGGCTGTCTACATGTTCTTTCTGCTTTTCTAGATCAGTCTTTGTGATGTCCAACTTGTCTCTTTCTTCTTTATAACTTGTTTTTCTTGTTCTAATAGTGAGTTTGTTTCTGATGTCAGACCTCATCAGCTCCAAGTCCATCTTTTCTGTTCATCATCTCATTCACTCTATCTAGATCTACTCTCTCTTGCTTCAGTTCTGCCTTCAGTTTTTCAAGATCCTGTTTTTCCAACTCAAACTTCTTCTTCAATTGATTTTCCATGTCTTCTCTCTTGGTGGCCATGTCTGACAGTATACATTTCAGACCTTCCCTTTCTCTCTCCAACACCTCTCTGCAACCAGCAATGTTTTCTTTTTGTTCATCAAGCTCTGTGAGCTTTTGTTCAGATTCAGTGCACAGCTTTTGCACGACTTCAATGTTTTGTTGCAAACTGTCCATTTTGTTTTTCATGTCTTGCTCATCTGTTCATTGAATTGTTGAAGTTTTACTCTCAGAGTTTCCATTGATTTCATTTGATTGTTGAGTTCTTCTTCTCTCAACAACAGGTCAGACATTTCATCTTTAATTCTGACCATGGTAGCTTCAACTTCTTTCTTCTTGTTGAGATCTTCCTCAATTCTTCCAGTTCTTCTCTTTCTGTAAGCACATTACTCTTACTGGTTTCTAGTTCTTGTTTTAATATTTCAAATTCCTCTTCCTTCAGTTCTTGTTCTTTTTGTTTTAAGGTAATCATGTTCATGATATTTCCAAGTTCATCTCTTTCTCGCTTTACCTGAAGATTCAAATCCTCAATATTGGTTTTCTCTCTGTTTAGCTCAGCCTTTGTGATGTCCAACTTGTCTCTTTCTTCTTGTATAACTTGTTTTTCTTGTTCTAATATGTGAGTTTGTTTCTGGATGTCAGACCTCATCAGCTCCAAGTCCATCTTTTCTTTGTTCATCATCTCATTCACTCTATCCAGATCCTCTCTCTCTTGCTTCAGTTCTGCCTCCAAAATTTCAAGATCTTGTTTTTCCAAGTCGAACTTCTGCTTCAGTTGATTTTCCATGTCTTCTCTCTTGGTGGCCATGTCTGACAGTATACATTTCAGACCTTCCCTTTCTCTCTCTAGTATCTCTCTGCAACCAGCAATGTTTTTTTTTTGTTCATCAAGCTCTGTGAGCTTTTGTTCAGATTCAGTGCACAGCTTTTGTACAACTTCAATGTTTTGTTGCAAAGTGTCCATTTTGTTTTTCATGTCTTTGTTCATCTGTTCATTGAATTGTTGAAGTTTTACTTTCAGAATTTCTATTGATTTCATTTGATTCATGAGTTGGTCTTCCTTCATCTTCATCTCAGACTTTTCATCTTCCATTCTGTTCCTTTCATCCAAAAGCATTTCTGTCTCTTTTTCATTGTCAGTCTTTATTTTAATGAGTTCTTCTCTCTCTAGACTGACGTTGTTCATTGCAGATTCAACCTCTTCTTTCTTCTTGTTGACATCCTTCCTTAATTCTTCCAGTTCTTCTCTTTCTGTGAGCACATTACTCTTACTGGTTTCCAGTTCTTGTTTAAGTCTTTCCAGTTCCTCTTCCTTCAGTTCTTGTTCTTTTTGTTTTAAGGTAATCATGTTCATGACATCTTCAAGTTCATCTCTTTCTTTCTTAATTTGAAAGGTCAGATCCTTAATGTTGGTTTTCTCTCGGTTTATCTCAGATAACAGGCTGTCTACATGTTCTTTCTCTTTTTCTAGATCAGTCTTTGTGATGTCCAACTTGTCTCTTTCTTCTTGTATAACTTGTTTTTCTTGATCTAATACGTGAGTTTGATTCTTGATGTCAGACCTCATCAGCTCCAAGTCCATCTTTTCTTTGTCCATCATCTCATTCACTCTATCTAGATCTTCTCTCTCTTGCTTCAGTTCTGCCTTCAAAATTTCAAGATCTTGTTTTTCCAACTCAAACTTCTTCTTCAATTGATTTTCCATGTCTTCTCTCTTGGTGGCCATGTCTGACAGTATACATTTCAGACCTTCCCTTTCTCTCTCCAACACCTCTCTGCAACCAGCAATGTTTTCTTTTTGTTCATCAAGCTCTGTGAGCTTTTGTTCAGATTCAGTGCACAGCTTTTGCACAACTTCAACGTTTTGTTGCAAACTGTCCATTTTGTTTTTCATGTCTTTGCTCATCTGTTCATTGAATTGTTGAAGTTTTACTCTCAGAGTTTCCATTGATTTCATTTGATTGTTGAGTTCTTCTTCTCTCAACAACAGGTCAGACATTTCATCTTTAATTCTGACCATGGTAGCTTCAACCTCTTCTTTCTTCTTGTTGAGATCCTTCCTCAATTCTTCCAGTTCTTCTCTTTCTGTCAGCACATTACTCTTACTGGTTTCCAGTTCTTGTTTGAGTCTTTCCAGTTCCTCTTCCTTCAGTTCTTGTTCTTTTTGTTTTAAGGTAATCATGTTCATGACATCTCCAAGTTCATCTCTTTCTCGCTTTACTTGAAGACTCAAATCCTCAATATTGGTTTTCTCTCTGTTTAGCTCAGCCTTTGTGATGTCCAACTTGTCTCTTTCTTCTTGTATAACTTGTTTTTCTTGTTCTAATATGTGAGTTTGTTTCTGGATGTCAGACCTCATCAGCTCCAAGTCCATCTTTTCTTTGTTCATCATCTCATTCACTCTGTCCAGATCCTCTCTCTCTTGCTTCAGTTCTACCTTCAGATTTTCAAGATCTTGTTTTTGCAACTCAAACTTCTTCTTCAATTGATTTTCCATGTCTTCTCTCTTGGTGGCCATGTCTGACAGTATACATTTCAGACCTTCCCTTTCTCTCTCTAGTATCTCTCTGCAACCAGCAATGTTTTCTTTTTGTTCATCAAGTTCTGTGAGCTTTTGTTCAGATTCAGTGCACAGCTTTTGCACAACTTCAATGTTTTGTTGCAAACTGTCCATTTTGTTTTTCATGTCTTTGTTCATCTGTTCATTGACTTGTTGAAGTTTTACTTTCAGAATTTCTATAGATTTCATTTGATTCATGAGTTGGTCTTCCTTCATCTTCATCTCAGACTTTTCATTTTCCATTCTGTCTCTTTCATCCGAAAGCATTTCTCTCTCTTTTTCATTGTCAGTCTTTATTTTAATGAGTTCTTCTCTCTCTAGACTGATGTTGGTCATTGCAGCTTCAACCTCTTCTTTCTTCTTGTTGAGATCCTTCCTTAATTCTTTCAGTTCTTCTCTTTCTGTGAGCACATTACTCTTACTGGTTTCCAGTTCTTGTTTGAGTCTTTCCAGTTCCTCTTCCTTCAGTTCTTGTTCTTTTTGTTTTAAGGTAATCATGTTCATGACATCTCCAAGTTCGTCCCTTTCTTGCTTTACCTGAAGACTCATCTCCTCAATGTTGGTTTTCTCCAAGTTTAGCTCAGTTAACAGACTGTCTACATGTTCTTTCTGCTTTTCTAGATCAGTCTTTGTGATGTCCAACTTGTCTCTTTCTTCTTGTTCTAATACGTGAGTTTGTTTCTGGATGTCAGACCTCATCAGCTCCAAGTCCATCTTTTCTTTGTTCATCATCTCATTCACTCTATCTAGATCTTCTCTCTCTTGCTTCAGTTCTGCCTTCAGTTTTTCAAGATCTTGTTTTTCCAACTCAAACTTCTTCTTCAATTGATTTTCCATGTCTTCTCTCTTGGTGGCCATGTCTGACAGTATACATTTCAGACCTTCCCTTTCTCTCTCCAACACCTCTCTGCAACCAGCAATGTTTTCTTTTTGTTCATCAAGTTCTGTGAGTTTTTGTTCAGATTCAGTGCACAGCTTTTGCACGACTTCAATGTTTTGTTGCAAACTGTCCATTTTGTTTTTCATATCTTTCCTCATCTGTTCATTGAATTGTTGAAGTTTTACTCTCAGAGTTTCCATTGATTTCATTTGATTGTTGAGTTCTTCTTCTCTCAACAACAGATCAGACATTTCATCTTTAATTCTGACCATGGAAGCTTCAACCTCTTCTTTCTTCTTGTTGAGATCCTTCCTCAATTCTTCTAGTTCTTCTCTTTCTGTGAGCACATTACTCTTACTGGTTTCCAGTTCTTGTTTTAATATTTCAAATTCCTCTTCCTTCAGTTCTTGTTCTTTTTGTTTTAAGGTAATCATGTTCATGATATTTCCAAGTTCATCTCTTTCTCGCTTTACCTGAAGACTCAAATCCTCAATGTTGGTTTTCTCTCCGTTTAGCTCAGCCTTTGTGATGTCCAACTTGTCTCTTTCTTCTTGTATAACTTGTTTTTCTTGTTCTAATATGTGAGTTTGTTTCTTGATGTCAGACCTCATCAGCTCCAAGTCCATCTTTTCTTTGTTCATCATCTCATTCAGTCTATCTAGATCCTCTCTCTCTTGCTTCAGTTCTGCCTTCAGATTTTCAAGATCTTGTTTTTCCAACTCAAACTTCTTCTTCAGTTGATTTTCCATGTCTTCTCTCTTGGTGGCCATGTCTGACAGTATACATTTCAGACCTTCCCTTTCTCTCTCCAACACCTCTCTGCAACCAGCAATGTTTTCTTTTTGTTCATCAAGTTCTGTGAGCTTTTGTTCAGATTCAGTGCACAGCTTTTGTACAACTTCAATATTTTGTTGCAAACTGTCCATTTTGTTTTTCATGTCTTTGCTCATCTGTTCATTGAATTGTTGAAGTTTTACTCTCAGAGTTTCCATTGATTTCATTTGATTAATGAGTTCTTCTTCTCTCAACAACAGGTCAGACATTTCATCTTTAATTCTGACCATGGTAGCTTCAACCTCTTCTTTCTTCTTGTTGAGATCCTTCCTCAATTCTTCCAGTTCTTCTCTTTCTGTGAGCACATTACTCTTACTGGTTTCCAGTTCTTGTTTTAATATTTCAAATTCCTCTTCCTTCAGTTCTTGTTCTTTTTGTTTTAAGGTAATCATGTTCATGACATCTCCAAGTTCGTCTCTTTCTTTCTTAATTTGAAAGGTCAGATCCTCAATGTTGGTTTTCTCTCGGTTTATCTCAGATAACAGACTGTCTACATGTTCTTTCTGTTTTTGTAGATCAGTCTTTGTGATGTCCAACTTGTCTCTTTCTTCTTGTATAACTTGTTTTTCTTGTTCTAATATGTGAGTTTGATTCTGGATGTCAGACCTCATCAGCTCCAAGTCCATCTTTTCTCTGTTCATCATCTCATTCACTCTATCTAGATCTTCTCTCTCTTGCTTCAGTTCTGCCTTCAGTTTTTCAAGATCTTGTTTTTCCAACTCAAACTTCTTCTTCAATTGATTTTCCATGTCTTCTCTCTTGGTGGCCATGTCTGACAGTCGACTCATCAGACCTTCCCTTTCTCTCTCTAGTATCTCTCTGCAACCAGCAATGTTTTCTTTTTGTTCATCAAGCTCTGTGAGCTTTTGTTCAGATTCAGTGCACAGCTTTTGCACAACTTCAATATTTTGTTGCAAACTGTCCATTTTGTTTTTCATGTCTTTGTTCATCTGTGCATTGACTTGTTGAAGTTTTACTCTCAGAATTTCTATAGATTTCATTTGATTCATGAGTTGGTCTTCCTTCATCTTCATCTCAGACTTTTCATCTTCCATTCTGCTCCTTTCATCCAAAAGCATTTCTCTCTCTTTTTCATTGTCAGTCTTTATTTTAATGAGTTCTTCTCTCTCTAGACTGATGTTGTTCTTTGCAGATTCAACCTCTTCTTTCTTCTTGTTGAGATCCTTCCTTAATTCTTCCAGTTCTTCTCTTTCTGTGAGCACATTACTCTTACTGGTTTCCAGTTCTTGTTTAAGTCTTTCCAGTTCCTCTTCCTTCAGTTCTTGTTCTTTTTGTTTTAAGGTAATCATGTTCATGACATCTCCAAGTTCGTCTCTTTCTTTCTTAATTTGAAAGGTCAGATCGTCAATGTTGGTTTTCTCTCTGTTTAGCTCAGATAACAGGCTGTCTACATGTTCTTTCTGCTTTTGTAGATCAGTCTTTGTGATGTCCAACTTGTCTCTTTCTTCTTTTACAACTTGTTTTTCTTGTTCTAATATGTGAGTTTGATTCTGGATGTCAGACCTCATCAGCTCCAAGTCCATCTTTTCTTTGTTCATCATCTCATTCACTCTATCCAGATCCTCTCTCTCTTGCTTCAGTTCTGCCTTCAGTTTTTCAAGATCTTGTTTTTCCAAGTCGAACTTCTTCAATTGATTTTCCATGTCTTCTCTCTTGGTGGCCATGTCTGACAGTATACATTTCAGACCTTCCCTTTCTCTCTCCAACACCTCTCTGCAACCATCAATGTTTTCTTTTTGTTCATCAAGCTCTGTGAGCTTTTGTTCAGATTCAGTGCACAGCTTTTGCACAACTTCAACGTTTAGTTGCAAACTGTCCATTTTGTTTTTCATATCTTTGCTCATCTGTTCATTGAATTGTTGAAGTTTTACTCTCAGAGTTTCCATTGATTTCATTTGATTGTTGAGTTGTTCTTCTCTCAACAACAGGTCAGACATTTCATCTTTAATTCTGACCATGGTAGCTTCAACCTCTTCTTTCTTCTTGTTGAGATTCTTCCTCAATTCTTCCAGTTCTTCTCTTTCTGTGAGCACATTACTCTTACTGGTTTCTAGTTCTTGTTTTAATATTTCAAATTCCTCTTCCTTCAGTTCTTGTTCTTTTTGTTTTAAGGTAATCATGTTCATGATATTTCCAAGTTCATCTCTTTCTCGCTTTACCTGAAGACTCAAATCCTCAACAATGGTTTTCTCTCTGTTTAGCTCAGCCTTTGTGATGTCCAACTTGTCTCTTTTTTCTTGTATAACTTGTTTTTCTTGTTCTAATATGTGAGTTTGTTTCTGGATGTCAGACCTCATCAGCTCCAAGTCCATCTTTTCTTTGTTCATCATCTCATTCACTCTATCCAGATCCTCTCTCTCTTGCTTCAGTTCTGCCTTCAGATTTTCAAGATCTTGTTTTTCCAAGTCGAACTTCTGCTTCAGTTGATTTTCCATGTCTTCTCTCTTGGTGGCCATGTCTGACAGTATACATTTCAGACCTTCCCTTTCTCTCTCCAACACCTCTCTGCAACCAGCAATGTTTTCTTTTTGTTCATCAAGTTCTGTGAGCTTTTGTTCAGATTCAGTGCACAGCTTTTGCACAACTTCAATGTTTTGTTGCAAACTGTCCATTTTGTTTTTCATGTCTTTGTTCATCTGTTCATTGACTTGTTGAAGTTTTACTTTCAGAATTTCTATTGATTTCATTTGATTCATGAGTTGGTCTTCCTTCATCTTCATCTCAGACTTTTCATCTTCCATTCTGTTCCTTTCATCCGAAAGCATTTCTCTCTCTTTTTCATTGTCAGTCTTTATTTTAATGAGTTCTTCTCTCTCTAGACTGATGTTGGTCATTGCAGATTCAACCTCTTCTTTCTTCTTGTTGAGATCCTTCCTTAATTCTTCCAGTTCTTCTCTTTCTGTGAGCACATTACTCTTACTGGTTTCCAGTTCTTGTTTGAGTCTTTCCAATTCCTCTTCCTTCAGTTCTTGTTCTTTTTGTTTTAAGGTAATCATGTTCATGACATCTCCAAGTTCGTCTCTTTCTTTCTTAATTTGAAAGGTCAGATCCTCAATGTTGGTTTTCTCTCGGTTTATCTCAGATAACAGACTGTCTACATGTTCTTTCTGTTTTTGTAGATCAGTCTTTGTGATGTCCAACTTGTCTCTTTCTTCTTGTATAACTTGTTTTTCTTGATCTAATACGTGAGTTTGATTCTGGATGTCAGACCTCATCAGCTCCAAGTCCATCTTTTCTCTGTTCATCATCTCATTCACTCTATCTAGATCTTCTCTCTCTTGCTTCAGTTCTGCCTTCAGTTTTTCAAGATCTTGTTTTTCCAACTCAAACTTCTTCTTCAATTGATTTTCCATGTCTTCTCTCTTGGTGGCCATGTCTGACAGTCGACTCATCAGACCTTCCCTTTCTCTCTCTAGTATCTCTCTGCAACCAGCAATGTTTTCTTTTTGTTCATCAAGCTCTGTGAGCTTTTGTTCAGATTCAGTGCACAGCTTTTGCACAACTTCAATATTTTGTTGCAAACTGTCCATTTTGTTTTTCATGTCTTTGTTCATCTGTGCATTGACTTGTTGAAGTTTTACTTTCAGAATTTCTATTGATTTCATTTGATTCATGAGTTGGTCTTCCTTCATCTTCATCTCAGACTTTTCATCTTCTATTCTGTTCCTTTCATCCAAAAGCATTTCTCTCTCTTTTTCATTGTCAGTCTTTATTTTAATGAGTTCTTCTCTCTCTAGACTGATGTTGTTCTTTGCAGATTCAACCTCTTCTTTCTTCTTGTTGAGATCCTTCCTTAATTCTTCCAGTTCTTCTCTTTCTGTCAGCACATTACTCTTACTGGTTTCCAGTTCTTGTTTAAGTCTTTCCAGTTCCTCTTCCTTCATTTCTTGTTCTTTTTGTTTTAAGGTAATCATGTTCATGACATCTCCAAGTTCGTCTCTTTCTTTCTTAATTTGAAAGGTCAGATCGTCAATGTTGGTTTTCTCTCTGTTTAGCTCAGATAACAGGCTGTCTACATGTTCTTTCTGCTTTTGTAGACCAGTCTTTGTGATGTCCAACTTGTCTCTTTCTTCTTTTACAACTTGTTTTTCTTGTTCTAATATGTGAGTTTGATTCTGGATGTCAGACCTCATCAGCTCCAAGTCCATCTTTTCTTTGTTCATCATCTCATTCACTCTATCCAGATCCTCTCTCTCTTGCTTCAGTTCTGCCTTCAGTTTTTCAAGATCTTGTTTTTCCAAGTCGAACTTCTTCAATTGATTTTCCATGTCTTCTCTCTTGGTGGCCATGTCTGACAGTATAGATTTCAGACCTTCCCTTTCTCTCTCCAACACCTCTCTGCAACCATCAATGTTTTCTTTTTGTTCATCAAGTTCTGTGAGCTTTTGTTCAGATTCAGTGCACAGCTTTTGCACAACTTCAACGTTTAGTTGCAAACTGTCCATTTTGTTTTTCATATCTTTGCCCATCTGTTCATTGAATTGTTGAAGTTTTACTCTCAGAGTTTCCATTGATTTCATTTGATTGTTGAGTTGTTCTTCTCTCAACAACAGGTCAGACATTTCATCTTTAATTCTGACCATGGTAGCTTCAACCTCTTCTTTCTTCTTGTTGAGATTCTTCCTCAATTCTTCCAGTTCTTCTCTTTCTGTGAGCACATTACTCTTACTGGTTTCTAGTTCTTGTTTTAATATTTCAAATTCCTCTTCCTTCAGTTCTTGTTCTTTTTGTTTTAAGGTAATCATGTTCATGATATTTCCAAGTTCATCTCTTTCTCGCTTTACCTGAAGACTCAAATGCTCAATATTGGTTTTCTCTCTGTTTAGCTCAGCCTTTGTGATGTCCAACTTGTTTCTTTCTTCTTGTATAACTTGTTTGTCTTGTTCTAATATGTGAGTTTGATTCTGGATGTCAGACCTCATCAGCTCCAAGTCCATCTTTTCTTTGTTCATCATCTCATTCACTCTATCCAGATCCTCTCTCTCTTGCTTCAGTTCTGCCTTCAAAATTTCAAGATCTTGTTTTCCTAAGTCGAACTTCTGCTTCAGTTGATTTTCCATGTCTTCTCTCTTGGTGGCCATGTCTGACAGTATACATTTCAGACCTTCCCTTTCTCTCTCTAGTATCTTTTTGCAACCAGCAATTTTTTCTTTTTGTTCATCAAGTTCTGTGAGCTTTTGTTCAGATTCAGTGCACAGCTTTTGTACAACTTCAATGTTTTGTTGCAAACTGTCCATTTTGTTTTTCATGTCTTTGTTCATCTGTTCATTGACTTGTTGAAGTTTTACTTTCAGAATTCCCATTGATTTCATTTGATTCATGAGTTGGTCTTCCTTCATCTTCATCTCAGACTTTTCATTTTCCATTCTGTCTCTTTCATCCGAAAGCATTTCTCTCTCTTTTTCATTGTCAGTCTTTATTTTAATGAGTTCTTCTCTCTCTAGACTGATGTTGTTCATTGCAGCTTCAACCTCTTCTTTCTTCTTGTTGACATCCTTCCTTAATTCTTCCAGTTCTTCTCTTTCTGTCAGCACATTACTCTTACTGGTTTCCAGTTCTTGTTTGAGTCTTTCCAGTTCCTCTTCCTTCAGTTCTTGTTCTTTTTGTTTTAAGGTAATCATGTTCATGACATCTCCAAGTTCGTCTCTTTCTTTCTTAATTTGAAAGGTCAGATCCTCAATGTTGGTTTTCTCTCGGTTTATCTCAGATAACAGACTGTCTACATGTTCTTTCTGTTTTTGTAGATCAGTCTTTGTGATGTCCAACTTGTCTCTTTCTTCTTGTATAACTTGTTTTTCTTGATCTAATACGTGAGTTTGATTCTGGATGTCAGACCTCATCAGCTCCAAGTCCATCTTTTCTTTGTTCATCATCTCATTCACTCTATCTAGATCTTCTCTCTCTTGCTTCAGTTCTGCCTTCAGTTTTTCAAGATCTTGTTTTTCCAACTCAAACTTCTTCTTCAATTGATTTTCCATGTCTTCTCTCTTGGTGGCCATGTCTGACAGTATACATTTCAGACCTTCCCTTTCTCTCTCTAGTATCTCTCTGCAACCAGCAATGTTTTCTTTTTGTTCATCAAGCTCTGTGAGCTTTTGTTCAGATTCAGTGCACAGCTTTTGCACAACTTCAATATTTTGTTGCAAACTGTCCATTTTGTTTTTCATGTCTTTGTTCATCTGTGCATTGACTTGTTGAAGTTTTACTTTCAGAATTTCTATTGATTTCATTTGATTCATGAGTTGGTCTTCCTTCATCTTCATCTCAGACTTTTCATCTTCTATTCTGTTCCTTTCATCCAAAAGCATTTCTCTCTCTTTTTCATTGTCAGTCTTTATTTTAATGAGTTCTTCTCTCTCTAGACTGATGTTGTTCTTTGCAGATTCAACCTCTTCTTTCTTCTTGTTGAGATCCTTCCTTAATTCTTCCAGTTCTTCTCTTTCTGTCAGCACATTACTCTTACTGGTTTCCAGTTCTTGTTTAAGTCTTTCCAGTTCCTCTTCCTTCAGTTCTTGTTCTTTTTGTTTTAAGGTAATCATGTTCATGACATCTCCAAGTTCGTCTCTTTCTTTCTTAATTTGAAAGGTCAGATCGTCAATGTTGGTTTTCTCTCTGTTTAGCTCAGATAACAGGCTGTCTACATGTTCTTTCTGCTTTTGTAGATCAGTCTTTGTGATGTCCAACTTGTCTCTTTCTTCTTTTACAACTTGTTTTTCTTGTTCTAATATGTGAGTTTGATTCTGGATGTCAGACCTCATCAGCTCCAAGTCCATCTTTTCTTTGTTCATCATCTTATTCACTCTATCCAGATCCTCTCTCTCTTGCTTCAGTTCTGCCTTCAGTTTTTCAAGATCTTGTTTTTCCAAGTCGAACTTCTTCAATTGATTTTCCATGTCTTCTCTCTTGGTGGCCATGTCTGACAGTATACATTTCAGACCTTCCCTTTCTCTCTCCAACACCTCTCTGCAACCATCAATGTTTTCTTTTTGTTCATCAAGTTCTGTGAGCTTTTGTTCAGATTCAGTGCACAGCTTTTGTACAACTTCAATGTTTTGTTGCAAACTGTCCATTTTGTTTTTCATGTCTTGGCTCATCTGTTCATTGAATTGTTGAAGTTTTACTCTCAGAGTTTCCATTGATTTCATTTGATTGTTGAGTTGTTCTTCTCTCAACAACAGGTCAGACATTTCATCTTTAATTCTGACCATGGTAGCTTCAACCTCTTCTTTCTTCTTGTTGAGATTCTTCCTCAATTCTTCCAGTTCTTCTCTTTCTGTGAGCACATTACTCTTACTGGTTTCCAGTTCTTGTTTTAATATTTCAAATTCCTCTTCCTTCAGTTCTTGTTCTTTTTGTTTTAAGGTAATCATGTTCATGATATTTCCAAGTTCATCTCTTTCTCGCTTTACCTGAAGACTCAAATGCTCAATATTGGTTTTCTCTCTGTTTAGCTCAGCCTTTGTGATGTCCAACTTGTTTCTTCTTCTTCTTGTATAACTTGTTTGTCTTGTTCTAATATGTGAGTTTGATTCTGGATGTCAGACCTCATCAGCTCCAAGTCCATCTTTTCTTTGTTCATCATCTCATTCACTCTATCCAGATCCTCTCTCTCTTGCTTCAGTTCTGCCTTCAAAATTTCAAGATCTTGTTTTCCTAAGTCGAACTTCTGCTTCAGTTGATTTTCCATGTCTTCTCTCTTGGTGGCCATGTCTGACAGTATACATTTCAGACCTTCCCTTTCTCTCTCTAGTATCTTTTTGCAACCAGCAATTTTTTCTTTTTGTTCATCAAGTTCTGTGAGCTTTTGTTCAGATTCAGTGCACAGCTTTTGTACAACTTCAATGTTTTGTTGCAAACTGTCCATTTTGTTTTTCATGTCTTTGTTCATCTGTTCATTGACTTGTTGAAGTTTTACTTTCAGAATTCCCATTGATTTCATTTGATTCATGAGTTGGTCTTCCTTCATCTTCATCTCAGACTTTTCATTTTCCATTTTGTCTCTTTCATCCGAAAGCATTTCTCTCTCTTTTTCATTGTCAGTCTTTATTTTAATGAGTTCTTCTCTCTCTAGACTGATGTTGTTCATTGCAGCTTCAACCTCTTCTTTCTTCTTGTTGACATCCTTCCTTAATTCTTCCAGTTCTTCTCTTTCTGTGAGCACATTACTCTTACTGGTTTCCAGTTCTTGTTTAAGTCTTTCCAGTTCCTCTTCCTTCAGTTCTTGTTCTTTTTGTTTTAAGGTAATCATGTTCATGACATCTCCAAGTTCGTCTCTTTCTTTCTTAATTTGAAAGGTCAGATCCTCAATGTTGGTTTTCTCTCTGTTTATCTCAGATAACAGGCTGTCTACATGTTCTTTCTGCTTTTCTAGATCAGTCTTTGTGATGTCCAACTTGTCTCTTTCTTCTTGTATAACTTGTTTTTCTTGTTCTAATATGTGAGTTTGATTCTTGATGTCGGACCTCATCAGCTCCAAGTCCATCTTTTCTTTGTTCATCATCTCATTCACTCTATCTAGATCTTCTCTCTCTTGCTTCAGTTCTGCCTTCAGTTTTTCAAGATCTTGTTTTTCCAACTCAAACTTCTTCTTCAATTGATTTTCCATGTCTTCTCTCTTGGTGGCCATGTCTGACAGTATACATTTCAGACCTTCCCTTTCTCTCTCCAACACCTCTCTGCAACCAGCAATGTTTTCTTTTTGTTCATCAAGCTCTGTGAGCTTTTGTTCAGATTCAGTGCACAGCTTTTGCACAACTTCAATGTTTTGTTGCAAACTGTCCATTTTGTTTTTCATGTCTTTGCTCATCTGTTCATTGAATTGTTGAAGTTTTACTCTCAGAGTTTCCATTGATTTCATTTGATTGTTGAGTTCTTCTTCTCTCAACAGGTCAGACATTTCACCTTTAATTCTGACCATGGTAGCTTCAACCTCTTCTTTCTTCTTGTTGAGATTCTTCCTCAATTCTTCCAGTTCTTCTCTTTCTGTGAGCACATTACTCTTACTGGTTTCTAGTTCTTGTTTTAATATTTCAAATTCCTCTTCCTTCAGTTCTTGTTCTTTTTGTTTTAAGGTAATCATGTTCATGATATTTCCAAGTTCATCTCTTTCTCGCTTTACCTGAAGACTCAAATCCTCAATATTGGTTTTCTCTCTGTTTAGCTCAGCCTTTGTGATGTCCAACTTGTTTCTTTCTTCTTGTATAACTTGTTTTTCTTGTTCTAATATGTGAGTTTGTTTCTGGATGTCAGACCTCATCAGCTCCAAGTCCATCTTTTCTTTGTTCATCATCTCATTCACTCTATCCAGATCCTCTCTCTCTTGCTTCAGTTCTGCCTTCAAAATTTCAAGATCTTGTTTTTCCAACTCAAACTTCTTCTTCAGTTGATTTTCCATGTCTTGTGTCTTGGTGGCCATGTCTGACAGTCGACTCATCAGACCTTCCCTTTCTTTCTCTAGTATCTCTCTGCAACCAGCAATGTTTTCTTTTTGTTCATCAAGTTCTGTGAGCTTTTGTTCAGATTCAGTGCACAGCTTTTGTACAACTTCAATGTTTTGTTGCAAACAGTCCATTTTGTTTTTCATGTCTTTGTTCATCTGTTCATTGACTTGTTGAAGTTTTACTTTCAGAATTTCTATTGATTTCATTTGATTCATGAGTTGGTCTTCCTTCATCTTCATCTCAGACTTTTCATTTTCCATTCTGTCTCTTTCATCCGAAAGCATTTCTCTCTCTTTTTCATTGTCAGTCTTTATTTTAATGAGTTCTTCTCTCTCTAGACTGATGTTGGTCATTGCAGCTTCAACATCTTCTTTCTTCTTGTTGAGATCCTTCCTCAATTCTTCCAGTTCTTCTCTTTCTGTGAGCACATTACTCTTACTGGTTTCCAGTTCTTGTTTAAGTCTTTCCAGTTCCTCTTCCTTCAGTTCTTGTTCTTTTTGTTTTAAGGTAATCATGTTCATGACATCTCCAAGTTCGTCTCTTTCTTTCTTAATTTGAAAGGTCAGATTCTCAATGTTGGTTTTCTCTCTGTTTATCTCAGATAACAGGCTGTCTACATGTTCTTTCTGCTTTTCTAGATCAGTCTTTGTGATGTCCAACTTGTCTCTTTCGTCTTGTATAACTTGTTTTTCTTGATCTAATATGTGAGTTTGATTCTTGATGTCAGACCTCATCAGCTCCAAGTCCATCTTTTCTTTGTTCATCATCTCATTCACTCTATCTAGATCTTCTCTCTCTTGCTTCATTTCTGCCTTCAGATTTTCAAGATCTTGTTTTTCCAACTCAAACTTCTTCTTCAGTTGATTTTCCATGTCTTCTCTCTTGGTGGCCATGTCTGACAGTTTAAATTTCAGACCTTCCCTTTCTCTCTCCAACACCTCTCTGCAACCAGCAATGTTTTCTTTTTGTTCATCAAGTTCTGTGAGCTTTTGTTCAGATTCAGTGCACAGCTTTTGTACAACTTCAATATTTTGTTGCAAACTGTCCATTTTGTTTTTCATGTCTTTGTTCATCTGTGCATTGACTTGTTGAAGTTTTACTTTCAGAATTTCTATTGATTTCATTTGATTCATGAGTTGGTCTTCCTTCATCTTCATCTCAGACTTTTCATCTTCCATTCTGTCTCTTTCATCCGAAAGCATTTCTCTCTCTTTTTCATTGTCAGTCTTTATTTTAATGAGTTCTTCTCTCTCTAGACTGATGTTGTTCTTTGCAGATTCAACCTCTTCTTTCTCCTTGTTAAGATTCTTCCTTAATTCTTCCAGTTCTTCTCTTTCTGTGAGCACATTACTCTTACTGGTTTCCAGTTCTTGTTTAAGTCTTTCCAGTTCCTCTTCCTTCAGTTCTTGTTCTTTTTGTTTTAAGGTAATCATGTTCATGACATCTTCAAGTTCGTCCTTTTCTTGCTTAACCTGAAGACTCAAATCCTCAATGTTGGTTTTCTCCAAGTTTAGCTCAGTTAACAGGCTGTCTACATGTTCTTTCTGCTTTTCTAGATCAGCCTTTGTGATGTCCAACTTGTCTCTTTCTTCTTTTATAACTTGTTTTTCTTGTTCTAATATGTGAGTTTGATTCTTGATGTCAGACCTCATCAGCTCCAAGTCCATCTTTTCTTTGTTCATCATCTCATTTACTCTATCCAGATCTTCTCTCTCTTGCTTCAGTTCTGCCTTCAGATTTTCAAGATCTTGTTTTTCCAATTTGAACTTCTTCTTCAATTGATTTTCCATGTCTTCTCTCTTGGTGGCCATGTCTAACAGTATACATTTCAGACCTTCCCTTTCTCTCTCCAACACCTCTCTGCAACCAGCAATGTTTTCTTTTTGTTCATCAAGTTCTGTGAGCTTTTGTTCAGATTCAGTGCACAGCTTTTGCACAACTTCAATGTTTTGTTGCAAACTGTCCATTTTGTTTTTCATGTCTTTGTTCATCCGTACATTTACTTGTTGAAGTTTTACTTTCAGAATTTCTATTGATTTCATTTGATTCATGAGTTGGTCTTTCTTCCTCTTCATCTCAGACTTTTCATCTTCCATTATGTCTTTTTCATCAAAGACCCTTTCTCTCTGTGTTTCACCATCAGTCTCCATTTTAATGAGTTGTCGTCTCTCTCCTGTGATCTTCTTCATTGCAGATTCAACCTCTTCTTTCTTCTTGTTGAGATCCTTCCTTAATTCTTGCAGTTCTTCTCTTTCTGTGAGCACATTACTCTTACTGGTTTCCAGTTCTTGTTTGAGTCTTTCCAGTTCCTCTTCCTTCAGTTCTTGTTCTTTTTGTTTTAAGGTAATCATGTTCATGACATCTCCAAGTTCATCTCTTTTTCGTTTAATCTGAAGGGTCAGCTCTTCAATATTGGTTTTCTCTCTGTTTAGCTCAGTCTTTGTGATGTCCAACTTGTCTCTTTCTTCTTGTATAACTTGTTTTTCTTTATCTAATATGTGAGTTTGATTCTTGATGTCAGACCTCATCAGCTCCAAGTCCATCTTTTGTCTGTTCATCATCTCATTCACTCTATCTAGATCTTCTCTCTCTTGCTTCAGTTCTGCCTTCAGTTTTTCAAGATCTTGTTTTTCCAACTCAAACTTCTTCTTCAATTGATTTTCCATGTCTTCTCTCTTGGTGGCCATGTCTGACAGTATACATTTCAGACCTTCCCTTTCTCTCTCCAACACCTCTCTGCAACCAGCAATGTTTTCTTTTTGTTCATCAAGTTCTGTGAGCTTTTGTTCAGATTCAGTGCACAGCTTTTGCACAACTTCAACGTTTTGTTGCAAACTGTCCATTTTGTTTTTCATGTCCTTGCTCATCTGTCCATTGAATTGTTGAAGTTTTACTCTCAGAGTTTCCATTGATTTCATTTGATTGTTGAGTTCTTCTTCTCTCAACAACAGGTCAGACATTTCATCTTTAATTCTGACCATGGTAGCTTCAACCTCTTCTTTCTTCTTGTTGAGATCCTTCCTCAATTCTTCCAGTTCTTCTCTTTCTGTGAGCACATTACTCTTACTGGTTTCCAGTTCTTGTTTGAGTCTTTCCAGTTCCTCTTCCTTCAGTTCTTGTTCTTTTTGTTTTAAGGTAATCATGTCCATGACGTTTTGAAGTTCATCTCTTTCTCTTTTAATCTGAAGGGTCAGATCCTCAATGATGGTTTTCTCTCTGTTCTCAGAAAACAGACTCTCTGAGTGTTCTTTCTGATTTAGTAGCTCAGCTTTCATGACGTCCAGTTTGTCTCTTTCCTCTTTTATAATTTGTTTATCTATTTCTAACATGTGAGTTTGATTCTGGATATCCGACCTCATCAGCTCCAAGTCCATTTTCTTTTTGTCCAGATCTTCTCTCTCTTGTTGTAGATTTGCCTTCAGCTTTTCAAGATCTTCATTTTCAGCAACAATACTTAGCTGCAGCATCATTGCCTCGTCTTTTTGAATCTCTTTTCCTCTCTCGAGTAACTCTTCAGGTTTTTGAAAATCTACGATCCCCTTCTTTCCTTCCTTTATCGACTTCCTGGTCATCTCTATTCCCTCCTCTTGTTTTAGCTTTTGTCGCATGTTTTCTAAAGCACACGTCACCATTTCCTTTTGTTGTTTAATCTCCATTGTGGTATGTTCCATCTCCTCTCTTGCTTGGTTTATTGTTTTCACCTGGGCATCCATGAGCTGCTTTTCATCTTTAAGTTTCTCTTTCAAATCTTCACCGTGCTTTTTCATGAGTTCACATTTCTCCAAACATATCTGAAGTCGTTCCCAGTGCTTTTGAATTTGACTTGGAGTTTCTGTGCTGGATGACACCTCTGACTCTTTCGTTCCGACTTTGCTCTTGTCTTTT
Source organism: Collichthys lucidus (assembly GCA_004119915.2). Lineage (NCBI taxonomy): Eukaryota > Metazoa > Chordata > Actinopteri > Sciaenidae > Collichthys > Collichthys lucidus. The sequence goes on along the minus strand of CM014092.1, from coordinate 32,167,334 downwards.
TCTCCTTGCAGCTTCAGTTTCATGATCTCTAGTTCATCCCTCTCTCTGATGATCCTCTCCAGTCGCTGGTCGAGCTCTTTCTTTCGCTTCTCCGTCTCCCTCCGTAGGGAAACTTTTTCTTCTTTAACTTCCTGCTCTTTTCTAATACCCTTTCGGATCATCTGTCGAGTTTCTCTTTGTTTGATTTCTAACTCAGACTTCAATACTTCCATCTCTCTTCTCTCTCTCTTTATGTTCTCCAGTCGAATTTCAAGCTCCTGTTTTTGTTTCTGGATATCATCCCACATCTGGATCATTTCATCTCTCGCTGTTTGGGCTTGTATTGTAATCTTTGATTTCATTTTGCTCATGTTGTCTCTCACTGTCTCGTTTTCAGCTTTTAATGTGTTGAGATTTTCTGTTTGTTTCTCTAAATGGACATTTACATTTTCAAGAATTCCCATTTCCCCCCTAATTATTTCCAAATGTACTTGTATCTTTTGTCTCATGTTTTCAAGTTCAGTTATGGAATCAGTGATTTTCGAGCTCTGGTGCACCATTTCAGCTCTCTCCGTGTATTCTTGGATCTCGTTAGCCAGCTCTTCCTTTTGTCGATGCAGTTTCATCCTCAGTATTTCTAACTCGTCCCTCTGTCTCATGGTTTTCTCCAGTCTATGGTCTAATTCTTTTCTTCTCTTTTTAGTATCTCTCCTCAGTGATTGCTTTTCTCTTTGCATTTCATTCCACATCATTTCACTCTCTGCTTTTTTTCTCATGCTCTTTCTAAATACCTGTTCACTTTCTTTTTTCTTTGTTTCCAGCTCTGACTTCAGCAGCTCCATTTCTCTCATTTCTCTTTTGGTTGTGTGCACTTTGTCATCCAGCTCTGATTTCTGTCTTTCGTTGCTCTCCCTCAATCGGTTCATCTCGTGTATTTCTGCCTCGACTTGTTGTCTTGCCGTTCTCACCTCCTCCTGCTCTACTTGTATTTGTTGTTTCAGCATCTCAGTCTCGGTCCGCTCAGTTTTCTGTTTCACTTCCTCAGTTATTGCCTTTTTCAGTTCTTCAATTTCACTGTTTTTCTGATCCAATGTGTCCATTGCCAGTTTTTTATATTCCTCTAGTTTCTCCTTTTCTGATCTGAGTCTGACGATTTCATTTTCCATTTGCACCATTTTTTCACCCATTCCGATTGTGGCTATTTTGTCCTTTTCTGCATCCATTCCAACTTGTTTACTTTCAGTATTTTCCATTTTTTGCTGCCTCATTTCAGTCATGAGTTTTTCCAGGTTAGCTCTTTCCTGAGATATTAAAAGATAGCGGTTTTCCAGTTCTTGATTTCGAGCCTCAGTCGTATATTTTAGGTCTTCTAACTGTCTCAGTTTTACGTCGGTCTCCTTCATAATAATCTCCATGCCTTTACTTTTCTTTCCGGTCTCAGCTGCTATTTTCTCCATGGTGCTCTTAACTTCTGCCATTTTCTCCAGCTTTTCCTCAGTTTGTCTCTGCATTTTTATTCTTAATAGATTTAATTCGTCTTTCTCTCGCATGGTTTTCTCCAACCTTTGATCCACTTCTCTTCTCTGTTTCTTCACTGCAGCTTTCATCCATTTCACGTTGTCCATTTCTTCCTTCAGATGCATTTCACTTTGCCTCATTGCAGCGCTTACCGTCATTAAAAGCTCTTGGAATTGCTTCATGTCTTGGAGCAATGCTTCAGTTTCACCGCCTTCATCCTGATGATCTTTGTGGATGTTACGTTCTTCAGCTTCGTATTCGAGTATTAGTTTCACTGATCTCATGATTTCTTGTGTTTTATAAATCTCTGCTTTAAGTCTTTCAGCACGTCCTGTGTCCTTTTTAGAATAACTTCCATCCATGTTTTCAGTTTGTGTCTGTACGTCTTTACCTTTTTGCTTCTCAGCATCCAATCTCATCAAGTCAGACTCATTGGTTTGTTCTTGTTTCACCGTATATCCATTCTCTTCTTTTTGCACTTCATATTTAATTGTTTCATGTTTGAGAACGTCGGTCCTGTATTTCTGTTCTATTTCTTTCAGGAGTCCAGTCACCCTTTCCTCCACATTTCCAGTTTCCCTGAGTAACCTAGTTTCAGTTTCTGGTCTCTGGCTCTGCAGGTCGATTATTTCCGCGATGAGTCTTTTAATCTCTTCATGTTTGTCCTCCATGTTATTCATTGCATACGTTAACTGCTCCCTTATTGCCTCCTCTCTCTCCTTGAGTTCAGATATCTGGTTTTCCACTTCTACCTTTTCACTTTCATTTATTGCTGTTTGATCACCATCCACTAATGTTTCTTCATGGATTTCTTCATGGAAGGAAACACTCTGCTCTTGTTTAATATCCACTGCGATGAACCTGAGTTCTTGTCTCTGTTTGCTCTCTTCTGAAGTTATAGATTGTTGCAGAGACGTGGCCTCTTTTCTAACTCCGTCTTCTGTTTCTTCTTTGTCTGTGAGGATTTCTGATGTTTGATCTCTCCGTGTTTCTTGAAGTTCAGATGTATTCACTGAAAAAGTCTTTTCGATTGCAGATTCTGCTGATATCCATCTGCTGATTCGAGCTTTCATGGAAGTCAGCTGATCCTTTACACACACACACACACACAAAGAAACTTATAAAACTTAGATTTTCTGAGTTAGGTTAGGTCAACAATTCAAAGAACTTACCTTGTTTTATTTAATAAAATCACTATTCTAAACACCTGTCACAGCAAGATGGCTTAAAGACTTTAATGATTCTGGGATGTATGAACCCAGAAGAGACAAACAGAACAGCCTATAGCTGCTATTATAGGCCAACTTTTATATTTACTTTATTCAACTTTATTAACCTATTTACATACTGGGTTATTAGCCTATATGTGTTTATGATTAAAAGAAAAGTTGCATAATTATTGTTGGTTATTAAAGAGCTTTGCGTCTTTGGACATGTCCACTGATTCATCCAACTGAAGTGCAACATTGTTTGTAATTTCTATTATCTGCACATTTATCTGTCACATTCACCATTATTAAACTGTCAATTATTATAACAAAAATTGGTGGACCCATTGGTCCATGCTTTAGATGGTGAGATCTTTGTTGCATGTATGGTTGGTGCCAACGCAAAGAAATGTGGCTTAACTATCTTAACCTGCTTCTTTCATTTTAATCTTTGAGTCTTTGTTGTGTGGAAAGAAAAATTTACTCACCCTGTGTTTCTGGACTGTTCCCTTGTTCTCCTCCATCTCACGTTGGGCTTTGAGCATTTCCTCCCGGGTGTCGTTCATCTCTGCTACAGCTTTTTTTATTTCAGCTTTCATCTGACCCAGAGTCAGAACTGCAGTTACTGCATCTTCCAGCTTTTCCTGCACCTCGTCTCTTTGTCGTTGTATCTTAATCTTCACGATTTCTAACTCGTCCCTCTCTCTCACGATCTTCTCCAGCTGTTGGTCCAACGCCCATTTCTTCTTCCTTGCTTGAAAGTTCATCCATTTGATTTGGCTCTTTTCTTCTGTCGTGTCTCTCCTGCTCTGCTCTGTGTTTTCTCTCACACTTCGCAGCATCTTTCTGAGTCCTTCTATTTCGTGAATCACTCCCTTCATTTCGCCGCCGTCTTCCTCGTTACGCTGTTGAGCGCTCACCTCCGTGTTTTCTTTCGCATGTTCGCGCTCTTCCTTCTTTCTCCGGCTCATTCTTATCATTTTTTCCAGCTCTTTTTTCTTTATTTCAGTCTCTGATTTTAGAACTTCCAGCTCTCTTATCTCTCTCCTTGTCATTTGTAACTTGTCATCCAGCTCCTGATTTTGCCTTTCGGTACTTTCCCTCAAACACTTCAATGCGTCCATTTCTGCTTTGACTGACTGCCCGTCTCTCTTAATGTTTTCTCTCTGCGTCTGTATTTCAGCTTTCATTCTTTCTATCGCGTCTCTTTCAGACTGAACCTGCGCCAACTTCTTCTCTATGTCTTGTTTTTGTCTTTGCGTATCGTCCTCCACCTGCGTTACCTTCATGCTGACATCAGTGTCCTGTCTTTGCTTCGGAGGGTCAGTTCCTGTCTTCAGCTGTTGTTGCTCACAGTTTTCCAGTGCACCCCAAAGTTTCTCCACCTCCTCCCAACATCTTCTGAATTTTATCCTCACAGTGTCAAATGAGTCTTTTCCATCCTTCTCTCTCTCTTTCTGCATTTGAGCTTCGGTCCACCTTTGCGTCACCTTGTTAACATTTATATTAATGTTGCATTTGAAGCGCTCAATTTCATCTCTGTGTTGTGTGATGATGTTTTTATTCCTCTTTAACTCTTGCTTAATGTCCGCCATGTCTTTCTCCATTTGTTCTTTTGCCTTCTTTGCCTCGAGCATTATTTTCTTATTTTGGTTCATTAGACTCAGCATCCTCTCCATCATCTCCTGCTCCACAGGTTCTTTTCTTCTTTGTGATTTCGACTGATCGTACTTGATCATTTCCACCCTGTGTCGCTCGTTCATGATCTCGTTACATCTTCTTTCCAGAGTTTCCTTTTCTTGGTAGATTTCAGCCAGCGTTTTCTGGAGTTGAAGTTTTTCTCGAGCGGCTTCGTTTTTATTCTCTTTGAGTTTCTCGATCACATTTTCCATCTGTGATCTCAGTCTTTTGATCAAGAAGGACTGCTCGTGTTTTTCAGCTGTCAGCGTGTCGATGGTCTGCTGTTGCTGCTCCGTCTTCGTCTTCAGGTAGTTGATTTCATTCCTCTCAGTTTGCGCCTTTTCCAATAGTTGTTCAATCTCCTCCATTACTTGACATGTTAATTGTCTTTGTCTTTTAATAGTCTCCATTTTGGTTTGTTTGTCTTCTAATTGCTTGGTGTTTTCCATTGTCCAATTATAGTCTGTTGTCGTTCATCTGTTGGTCCAAAAAAACAACAAAGTATTACTTGAATTGTGTCAAAAAACCAACATTAAATGTAAGTTTAGTAGATCAAGAAAAGATCCCTGAATCCACCACCACTCTGCTTCTCCGTCCTAACCTGGACCACCTCTGTCCACTTTAGTCCTCCATGTGCGCTTTGGCTGTCTGACTCACCTCATACTGACTCTTTGAGGACGTGTTTATCTGCTTTCTATCATTTAAAGTTTTACACTTCTGTTTCAAATCCTAAAACTTTCTTCATCCCTTCTCCCCCCTGCTGCGTCCTCCTCTCCTCTCATCTCGCTTCTCTCCTCGAGGACTTTGCTGCTTTCTTTGAAAAGAAAGTTGGCAGTATGTGAAACTCTCGCCTGAGCTGATGCTTCATGCGATCACGTTCAAATACCATCCACCGTTAGATCCCATCGTACCAACATTACATTCAACTTTGCAAGAACACCCTGCATCATTTCAGTGCTTGTCAAATAAAAGATTATACAGCACTACCATCAAATAATTGCACTATTAGATCAAGTTGTACAACACTAACACATCTTAAATTCAATGTTTTAGGGGTTAAAATGATCATTTCAAGACGTCTATGGAGCTCAGGAACTGATAATATAATAACTATATAATAAAAATAATAACATATGTTAATAAACACAATTGTTAGTTAAATCTTTAATATATTTAACTCTCTAACTCTTTAATCAAATATGTATTTCCCTGCTGAACACTGTGTGGCCAGCTCAGCTGAAAACACTGTTGTTCTTCTTAGTGACGCGTGGCCAAGGCCAATCACTGATAACTTATCACTGCGTCAGGGTGGAAACATCAGCTGGGATGTGGCTGAGGGTGGAAACATCACAACCGTACAGACACCACAGCACGACACACTGATGGATCATTTAAAGGCTGCGTGTTTTTACAGTATTTTTATAGCAGATATATATTATTTTCTGCAGCAGAGACCTCTGTGTTTCTCTGTGTATTCATGCATTCACTCATTCTGTCTTTGTTCTGCTCTGAATTTCTTTCTGGGGGAACAATGACAGATTTTATTTGATCCTGTGTTAAAGTTCTTTTAGTTTTCACTTGTTCTCGTACAAAATGCTAAAACCTTCATCTTTTAAACACTAGCAGACAAATGTACTCGCAATAGATTTAAACACAGTATGTAGTAATACTTAAAAATATTCATTCTTAGGTACAATAAAACAGATTTGTTATGTTACTTGTAAGAGGAGAAATCCTGTAACATTAAAGTTTAAAAAGACTTAATAACATTAAATATAGCAACACATTTTCTCACCTTAGGTTCCTTATGTTGTCTTCGGTCGACCATCTCAGCGAGTTGTTGTTCTGCTGAGCTGCTGTTGGAGATCTGCAGGTCTGAGGCAGGGTGGCACTATTGTCCTCAAAACACTGTGTATCTCCTCCATGCAGACGTGTGTGTGTTGACCACCAGCTCAGGAAGTGTGTGTATGATTGGATGGAAGCTGGTGTTGGGTGGTGAAACATCTTGTCTGCGCTCAGCTGATAAGGATGAGCGTCACGTGACTCGATGGCCGTGGGTTTCCCTCACACAGTCATACATGTAGAATATAAACTGTACATACACTCATACACAGTTCATATACATGTAATTTTCCTCGTACATATACATAAACCAGAGAAGCACACAACACTGAGAAGCACACAACACTGAGAAGCACACAACACTTCACACAGTTAAATACTCTCATATAACAGTGTATAAACACACATATACACAACTAAAACACGTGTACAACTTCAAAACTATGAAGAGGTTTCCACACACACTCATAAAGTGAGTTCATATAACCAGTTTTTAGAAGCTATCTGCACCTAAAATATCTTTTTTTAAATATTTGCTCATGTTCGTAAAAATGTCCTCGTGTTTAAATATGTCGATACTTGTGTGTTTGTGGGTTGGAACATTACACACTGATCGCTGCGACATTCGGAGTACGGATGAAATGAATCATAAAACACCCACCATGTTTTCTTTATGTTCAAACTATTTTTTCTGATGAACGACTCATTTCTGTCCTCGTTTAACCGTCGGCTCTTCGATGAGTCATCCAGAGAATGAAATCAACTGAACTGAATGATAATAATAATAATGATATATCAGGACGTCACTGACACATATTATGGCTAATACCTCTCTATAGATGTGTCAGGCACAATAATCCAAATCCAAACACTGTGGTCATATTTGTGCATGCTTCCTGATACACGTCATTAACTCACACACTGGAGTACACTGCCCTCTGCTGGGCTCTGTCATGAAGGTGTGTTGACCTCCTGCATATCTGTGTTATTGATTACTTACAGTAGATTCCGGTCTCTCCAGACTGCGTAGGTCCTCTGTTCCCATGGCCATAGGTTGAAGGTACCGGACGCACCAGGTAGACAGCTTATTTGCTCTCTCTGGAAATAGGAGAAATAAATGAGACAGGGCAAACTCTGCGTCCGTTTTCAGCAGAAAGAGGAGAAAGGATTCATTCAAACATTCATGGGTTAAATCCTCCTCTGTCATGAACATTCAATGTTCACTATGGCCTCAACACAACAACATAACTTCAAAATAACATTCAATGTCTTCCCATCTTTCAGCAAATGCTGAGTGAATGTTTGTATGACCAAATAGATCCAAATGACAATAACCAATAACCTGTTACTGCAACCAAAATGCATGAGCTGACATATTTTTAACTTGTTTTTAACCACTTTTTACCATATATGAAATTAGATTTTTAACATTAGCTTTTAACAGTTTACTATGGGGTGCCGAATTTGCATTTTAGCTAAACATTTAGTTTCACCCGAAACATTTAGCTTCAACATTTATATTTATATTTAATTTAGATTTATATTTAACATTTAGCTTCAACATTTAGATTAATATTTATATTTAACATTTAGATTTAGATTTAAAATTTAGCTTCAACATTTAGATTTAGATTTAGCATTTAGATTTTACATTTAACATTTGGATTTAAATATTTAAAATATCTCTAAGTTCACAAATATCGTTCTAAATGTGCAAAAAAGTGAGTTTTTTAAACATTGTTTTTAGCTAAATGTGACAAAATGTTGCTGTTATTTTCAGAGCGAGACGCTTTACAGACGGCACCCCATAGTTTACACAATATTATACAACATCATACATTTCAAAACCATAAAACTTTAACTACAGAAATGTTCCAGGAGCTAAAAATAAAACTGTCTGGCGTGGTGACCATAGCAACAGGCGACGCTAACAGGCGCGAAAATGCGGCTATTGCTACATGTATCTCTTTGTCCACATATTTAATAAACAAACTTATTGACGGACGTTAAAGCATTTAGTGACATGTCAACATATTACACAGCATATTACACAGCATATTTAGCTTAATTTATTCCACCAACCTGGAAATACGAGAAATAAATGAGACGGAAAACTCTGCGTCCGTTTTCTGTCTCGCTCAGCAGAAAGAGAAACGCTGCAAAGCGACCCAAACTGACGTAAAGCCCCCAATAAGTGTCACACTGCCCCCTGCTGGTGACCCCACAATTCCTCCTGACATTTATATAAAACATTAATTATAAAAAAACACAGAAACTATTATTTAGTGAGCATCACACATACAGCTTTTCAACACCTCACGAACAGAGTTACACATACGCTGACGACATAGTTGACGTGCATTATTAATTCATCAGACAGTAACTGAATCATTACTGTGCAATAACTGAAGTAAAGTAAACGTGTTTCTCTTCTTATCTCTTTCTCAAAACTGTGCACCACGTCCCACCCCCAATCATGACCTTGTTTTGCACTAATATTTATTTATTTATTCATTACCATGACAGGCATTTTATTAGTATGACAGTTGAGTGGATGTATGTATGTATGCAGGTCATGTGCAATGACTGATAAGCTGGATGTGGTGTTTTTGTGCAATGTGTGTATGCGCCTTGTGTTTTTGCTGTTGTTGTTGTTGTGCTGATATGTTGCTTTTGTGTAATGTGTTACATGTACATGCTGCTGGACACCTTCATTTCCTTTGGGATTAATACTACTTACAAAAAGTATAGCAGTAAAACACAATCATTTATGCACCAGCAATACGAATAGAATAGATCTTTATTGTCATTGTCACAGGTACAACGAGATTGAAAGTGCTTCTAGTCAGTCAGTGCAATAAAATCCTAGCATTAAAGTGACTAGTGAGTGTTAAAATAACCAGAATAAATAAGAATAAAAATACCTGAGACATTAAAATGTACTAAAATAAATAAAATTAAACACACGCTAAAATCAAAATAAATACTAAATATGCTAAAAGGAGCATACACCCATTATTGGCTATTGCATTTGAATAAAAACTGTGTTTGAGTCTATTTGTCCTCGCACCAATGGCTCTTATTACAAACAGGGGGTGACCAGTATATGACCAATAATGATCCAGTAATATAACATAATATAATATGACACAATTCAACGCTTTTACTTGTAACAAAGTATTTTTAGAAACAATAATCTGAATACTATGATGCTGCTCAGTGTCACAGCAGCTCTGGGTCATAATCAATCTGTGTGTTACAGGTTTTATCTCTGCAGAAGACTGAAACCATAAAAGCAAAAACATGATGTAACATATGACACACAGCATGTGACGGGTGACGTCATGGTAAACAAACCATCTGCCGGCACAGTCACAGTCAGAATCCAGAAAGAGATTCACTGACCTGAACAGCAGAGGTCACCTGGTTCATGTTTAACATCATCACATCAACAAATGATAAATACTCTGATATGTTTCATACTCTGCTCACAGGTCTGTGTGTGTCCTGTCCTTTCACACATTCATACAGCTGCCCATCAGGACCACTGGTACTGATCCAAAGCTCTCACACACACACACTGACATGGGTTCAGTATCTTCATCAAGGACACTTCAGACTGGAAACCCTGAGCCACTTCTGTCCCTGTTCCAGCACTTTAAACTAACACCAAGAGAACTTTTACTCATTTATTTGTTGTTGTTGTCTGTGTTATTATAAAACGGCTGTAAAGTTTCTAATAGAAGAGCAGGATAACATTCCCTCAGTGTGTCCAGATGTAGAAACTAGAAGTTTTCTTAACTTTACTAACTGTGTGTTTGTCATGTTGTAAGTATGCAGTGTTGTCATGGCTTCTTAATAAGTGCAGTAGTAATAACTACATTTTTCTGACTCCCACACTGCTTCTTGTGTCATTTCCGGGACAACACAGATTTTTTTTCTTCCTCACAGTCAGAGGGATGAATTTATCTGGGAGCGGCTCTTCTGCTGTCCGTGTCCTCTGAGGCTGCATCAAGACACCAGCACGCAGCAGGGAGGACACAGGAAGACACGTTACCTTCACAATAAAAGCACTGCAAAAATACAAAAGTGTGATGTTTTAATGAGCTACTCGTGCCTATTGGAGCCCATTCACAGAGTTACAGAGTTTCCCGATGGACAGTGAAGTAACCAAGTAGCTGCTGTTAGCTCAGTTTGTTAGCTGTACATGATGGCAAAGGAGAGAGTGAAGAGGAAGCTAAGAAGAGGAAAGGAGAGAGTGAGCGAGCAAGAAGCCGCCGGACAAGAGTAAATGTGGGACTGACTTTTAGTGGTTGGTCAGAGCTTGGTGAAATAAAAGGCTGAAAGACAGACGCCGAGCTGGACTGACTGCTGCTGGAGTGTAGTAATGTAATCAGAGTAAATACTCGAGTACAGCTGAACATAGTTAAAACTGTAACTTTGGCTTGATGCTACGCCTGCTGCTGTGGCCCTACACACCCACTACAAACACTTTTTATATTATTATTATTATTATTATTATTATTATTATTATTATTATTATTATGAGACTGTGTAGGCTGCTCTGTATGGAAAGTGCCATGAGATAACTTCATTTGATACGATATAAATAAATAAGACTAAATCAACACTGCCAATTTGATGTATATACTTTTTTACAATATATTTTATTTACTATTTCTATTTTGATATTTTATCATGTATAGTTTGTTCTTTATATTTTATATGAATTTATTTTATATCTATCTATAACTTAATTTATAATAAATAAGTAAATAAATTAAATGTCATCTTATAAAACAAAAAGAAACAAATTAAAAACATTTATTTTGAAATCATAAATCATAAGTCAGCTGGTCAAACTCCTCACATGAAGTCTTTTATTGTGTCAGCAGACCGGATGTGGTGTCCGTGCCTGGCTCCATCACCTTGACAGCAGTCACATCCTCTCTGAGCACCAATGGCTGCGTGAGCGCGTCTGTCATTGCGTTGGTCGGTTCCTGGAAAATGTTGCTTCATACTCCCGTTGACCCTCCCACCGCTGGAACAGCTGCATCAAGCTGGACAGCAGGGAGGCAGGCAGCACTGGAAGCTACCTGCAGCCCTTCAAAATAAAGCAAAGATGAGGCAGCATGCCTGGCAGGAACGCGCACATACAGAGGAGATTAAACCGACTTTATTAAATTTAACTTTTACCTGAGTTATAAAAAGGCAATAAAAGCACGAGCGTGAAAAGCAGAATTCACGTTAATTGTTTTGCTCGTTAGCAGTGCTTTTATTTTGAAACGCGCAGCTGGATGCGGTGTTTTCTCCATCAGCTGACTTTACTCTGATGTCTCCGTACAAAACAAACGTTACAGACCTCCCAGCTCCGCGTATGTCCAACTCCGACACGCAGACCGGAGAGCAGCTTTTAACGGGCGCGCCGTGAGGACATGGAGGCTTCTCTCCGTCTGTAGGAGCTCACACTTTTTTATTTACCTTCACACTTTTCTCACTCCGACACTCCTCAGGCTCGTGTGTGCTGGATGCGTGCGGAGTTCAGCGGGGATCCCAGCGCACATTCCCTGGCGGTTTGGTAAGTTAAGACTTTGTGTGTGTGTGTGTGTGTGTGTGTGTGTGTGTGTGTGTGTGTGTGTGTGTGTGTGTGTGTGTGTGTGTTTTAATCGATTCATGTGAGTCAAGAAAATAAATAAATAAATAAATAAATAAATAAATAAATAAATAAATAAGATCAGCCTCAGTGGATGGATCTGTTGTTCCGGAAAAAAAAAATCAACCCACAGGAAACATTATAGGATGGTTGTTGGATGGTTGTCGGATGGTTGTCGGATGGTTGTTGGATGGTTGTCGGATGGTTGTCGGATGGTTGTCTGATGGTTGTTGGATGGTTGTAGGATGGTTCTTTAAACTCTAACTAGAGCGCATCATCCTGTAAAAACAAGTGAGAGCAGATCACAGCCAGCTCTTTTTGTTTTGGTGTAATCTGATTACACTTTGCATGATGATGAGTCCTCAGGGATGTCAGTGACAGCATGCATTAAATCATGACATGTACACAGAGAGTCGTCTCCTCATGATCGGTCATGTGAGTTAAAGACAGTCTGACACCATCAGAGGACAGTCAGGGACCTCCTGCTGCTCCTCCACAAAGAGACCCTGAAGGTGTGTGAGCGTCAGCCTCATGCTTCTTTGTGTGTGTGTCCTTGTTTTAGGAAATGGCAACTGCTCTCAGTGGCCGAAACCCTGGCGGACGTGGACCAAACCGAAGCAAGGGTCGGATCTTAGGCCTCATCGATGACATCCGGGATGCAGTGGGGCCACCGAAGCAGGCGGCAGCCGACCGGCGCACTGTGGAGAAGACCTGGAAGCTGATGGATAAAGTTGTAAGTGTCTGCGTCTGCCAGATGGAGCCGAGCGAGCCGGTTTCTGTAGCTGCACATGGAGAGCGAGCTAACGAGCTGCACGTGTGTTCAGTTAAATCAGGACTACGTTTGATCCCCACAGTCGACATGATAACTCATTACTGACACGGCAGCAGACGGATTCATTAAACCTTGTTCGTATCAGAAATCAGCTGATGATATCTGACCACACGGCGCTCACTAATCGATTTCCTCTTCCCCAGGTCCGCCTCTGCCAAAATCCCAGACTCCAGCTGAAGAACAGTCCGCCCTACATCCTGGATATCTTACCGGACGCCTACCAGCACCTGCGGCTCATACTGGGCAAATACGAGGAGAACCAGAGACTCACACAGCTCAGCGAGAACGAGTACTTTAAAATCTACATCGACAGCCTGATGAAGAAATCCAAACGGGCCATCCGGCTCTTCAAGGAGGGGAAGGAGAGGATGTACGAGGAGCAGTCACAGGACAGGTAGGAGAAACTTTTCTGACATCGACTCTGACCTGGAAAAAAGTTCAGGTGATGCTGAGATGGAAGTCAAGACACGCAGACAGAACTTTAATGTTTCATGTTCGGCTTCCGCGACAGGATGTCACGTCTCATTTACTTATTCGCCGACAACCAGAGGCACGACGAAGTATGCTTTTATTTTGAAAAACGTGTGTGTGAATGTTTGATTTCATCAGAGCTGAAGGAAGCCGCGTTTCAGCTTCCGCAGCATCAGTTAGCTCGGTCGCTGTTTCATCTCGTCGGCGTGTGCCTCGTGAGTTTTCTTGTGGTTGTTGTGTTTCTTTATGTGGCCGTGTGTCACCTGGTTAAAGAAGCTTTCATGCACGAGCCAGCGTGATGTCAGAAACGTCTGATATTTGTTATTTCGGACACGACTGCATGTCATTTATGATATGATATACGTCAGTGATGATGAGGAGGATGATGGTAATCCTAAGTGAGAGGTGTTCCCATTTCCCCGGGGTTACAGGGAGGACACACACACACACACACACACACACACACACACACACACACACACACACACACACACTCTCAAGCTGCGCCATATCAAACGCAGATTTGCGTTTGCGGCCTGTAAGCGCCCGGCGTGTCGTCTTTACTTTAAATCAAGCCACTGCGATTGCGGCGTGCTCGACGTGAGCCTGACTGACTCAGATTTCAGAGCGAGTGGGAGGTGAAGATGGAGAATGAAAAGATAGAAGAGTTGGAGGGGGCAGAAGAAGAAGAGGAAGAAGAAGCAGCGACGTATTCAGCAGAAAATAAAAATGTAGCCGTCGTTCTCTGGTTATCTGTGTAAAGCAGCCGATGCTGCTGCTGCTCTCACTTTATCTCACGGTGCATTACATTAGAAAATGCATTCATGCACAAATGCCACAGAGCCGTAGAGCTGCTGACAGCGCCGGCTGGAAGTTTGCCATCATCAAGTCCAACCGAACTACGGACGGCTTTTTCTTTTTCCCAGCATTTATTTTGAATTTGTCACGACCAGATTTGGCCTCACACAGTTTCCTCCTAAACACATTAGGGTCACTTAGTATTGACTGGAACAGGGGATGCAGGGAGGATGAGACAGGATGAATGAAAGCGACTGAGTAATAAAACTAGACTGAATGAGAGAGAGAGAGAGGCCTTGCTCTGAGCCGCTGTGTGTTTGGATGCTGTCATACATTTTTCTGTGATGCTGAGGAGATGGAGCAAGAAGCTGAATTTTGTTCCTTATTTCTTAAACAAAGTTTTTAAAGAGTGTGAAAAGAGTCTCAGGAGCTCTCTGTGATCGCCATGTGCCGAGCAGAGGGAAAATCCCTCACGCACTTTACATCCTGTTCGTATATTTCCTCTCTGGTCGAGCTCTGAAACAGACACTCAGCAAAACGGTTTGATGTTTGTGTGAACTCGTCTCCTGATTCTCAAAAGTTGAAGTTGTTTCTCGTGTCGGCTCTATCGCGCTCGCACATCGCTGCCGTCCTTCCAGTAACAGAGGAAACGTGTGAAAAGCTCAGAGTTAATTGCAGCTGAGTTTCTTCTTTAGTTTCTCCAGCTCTCCTCCTCCTCCTCCTCCTCCTCCTCCTCCTCCTCCTCCGCTCACATTTTAGGCAGGTTTAAACATGCAGGTTTTTACAGGCAGGCGTACATGTCACTTCCCCCCTGCAGAAGCTTTCATAATGCATGAGATGTTTAAGAGTCACGCCGTCCTGATGGATGATGGGAATTCTTCGTGCTAAGCAGCTGAAGTCGTTTAAAGCGTAACAAGTTCACGCCGGGCCTCGTCGTCGCTCGGCATCGACGTGACTCCTCGTTTTTTTTTTAATAAACAAACACGTTATTGCATTACTGGCAAAAAAAACAATATCGTACGAGCGTTGCAGGGTTTGATTTCATTATTGACTTTATTGCATTTGCTTTTATTGCGTTAGCGTGAGCTGTTACATTGTGGGCAGGTGTTGCCCGGACTGAGCAGCTCCCTCACCGCTCTGACACACTTTCACACGTTGCTTCTCCTATTTGAGGCTGTGGTGAGGCTAATTTTGGAGCCGGCAGGGGGTCCGGGTGGACAGGAGAGGCCGTCCTTCACGCTGAGGTCTCGCTCGCAAAGACTTGTTCATGTCCTCGAGTTTTGAAGTCGTTTACAATCGAAGTGCATTCCTCTGGTTTAATTACACATGATGGTGACTGTCAGAGTCAGACCACAGGATAATTCATGTGTCATAGCTGCAGTGAACCCGACCACAAAACAAAAATTATGCAGTCAAAGCTGAAAACAAAAAAACCAAAAAGCAGAAATGAAGAATGCTGCTTCACCCCCTCAGCACGATCATGTAATACTGGCAGCGCAACAATGACTTTAATCACAATGAAGTCCATTTTTCTCTCCGCGCCGTTACCTTTCAGTCTAATCTCCAGGCAACCGGAGCCGACATGAAAAAACACAAATTTTTAAAATAAACCTTGAACAAAAAACAACGAGCGCTCTGCACTCCCACGGACTGAAAGAGAAACAGCTTCAGGGACGCTTTGTGTCTCCGTCCCTCAGGTAGCAAATCATTTACACTTTTAATTCACGCCGCTGCTTCTGCGTTGCAGTAAACTTCAGTTCATTGTGAAGAAACTCCTCGATGTGTTTTATCATCGAGTGCACGATATCCTCCGACAAAGACGCATGAAAGGAAGAAACTCTCTTGAAGTGATCTCACATCTGGTGTCGTATGCGTCTCTGGGGACGGTGAGGTACCCATGTGTGGCAGCCTGTCTGCCTCATACGCTTGATTAACTGCTGAGGGGGGGGCCCGAACCTTTCTGCAGGGCTGCACCCTGTTTTAAGCCGTCTGATGCTCATGCACCCTCCACCCTCCACCCTCCACCCTGAGGCCTGTTTCATTGTTCCCGTCTCCACATCTGACCATCTGATCCCGCTGAGGATGTGATAGGAATATTAATTAGGAAATTAAAAGAATGGAAAAATTACAAACAGCTGTGCAATGTTTCCGAGTTTTAAAGGAACTTTCTGTTCTTACTTGAAACCTTCTTGTCTCTCTGAGTTAATTATGTTTGACCCGGCGGCTGTGTTTTTCCCTTTTGTAGCTTCTTTTTGAATCAGAAAGCTCTCGTGTGCGTCTGCAGGCTTTTTTTTATTTAATTAGTCAAATTGGTTTCTTTTAATGAAGAACGAACCTTTGTCACTGCGAGACCTCGGCGCTGACTGAAGTCCCTGAAGAGGGATCGGCTCTCCTGGCTCTCGGTTTGCCGTGTCCGCTCTGTCACGCGTGTTAACAGTCAGATTAATCTCCTCGCAGATGGAAACTCTTCGCGGGAGAGCGTCCTGCAACCGCAGCATAAAATGACATTGACAAACGTGAACGCGGTGGCTTTCATAACTCAACGCCTGCCCCGCGATCAATTCAGAGAACGACGGGCAAAAAAAGAAAAATCAAGTTGTTCTTTAAACGAGGTCTCTGCCTCCGTGTCCACTGAAGGATGGGTCACTTATCTTTTTTTTTGTTCAAGGGCGATCTCTTGAAAACGCTTCCACAGTCAGTCAGTTAGCTTCAGGTCCAGTAATCACATGATTTCAGCTGTTCACAGTGGCTTTAATGTAGATTTCTATGTGATGTGATTTATTTCTAACACTCGTCCACAGCACGTGAACATTTTCAGCATGTGTTGGCTGCACTGTGCTCTCTCTCACGTCCTTCCATGATTCGTCGCCACACGCCACATCAGGAGTGATTTGCACAGCGAAGCTTTTTATAGCCGGGCCTGACGAGCGTGGCTTTAGCAGCTTCCTAAAGTGATTGTCTCTAAATCAGCTGGATTAAAAGTGCACTTCTTCTTTTTTTGCCAGGAAGTGTTGCAGATAAAAGACAATCCTCCCCCCTCCTCCTCCTCCTCCTCCTCCTCCGTGCACTCGCACGCCCCTGTCTGATTGTGAATAACCTCCTGACTCACGGTGCACAGACATGTTGGAGGAAACATGCTGTTTGATTTCAAACTTTCTGAACAGCAGCGTTTTTTGAAGCCACAGTGCGGTGCAGCAAAACGACGAGGAGAAACTCTACGAAGCATCGACTCCCAAACGAAACACAGGCGATTTATATTGGCGCGTAACGAAACACGATGCATGTTTGTTTTTTAGCTTTTTAACACGACGTCACATGAAAACAGAGACTCTGCTGTAACAAAGATTATGCAAAGAAATAATAAATAAAACATTTCTCGGTGCTCTAGGTGGATTCACTCTGACACAGTGACACACATCTGCATCTCTGTAGTAATCTCACACTCTTGGCTTTCTGTTAAAACCAGCATTACACATACAGAAGAAGATATGATTTAGTTTGTCATTTCAGACACACACAGGAAGACGTGAACGCTTTTCACAATAAAACATGAACTCGTTCAACGTGCAGTGAGTTTAATTTAAAGCCTTCTTTGTTTTTGTCGTGTGTTTTCATGGATGGATGGAAGCGATGTGGTTGAATAACTGAGCTGAAAGCACAGGAAGTGTTTCCTGGTTGAATAACCTCACCACATTTCACACTCACACACGCACACACACACACACACACCTCACTTTGCAGCGTCGCTGACGTTTAGTCTTTTGCGTGTGAATGAAGAGTCTCTCTCAGTTTCTTTATTTCTTCGTGTTTCCTCGCCGCTCTTTGATGCCGACGAAGAAACGCGTCTCAACTTTCATGTGAAATTGACTTTTCGTGCCGCGCGCCCTCACATCGGGTACGTCACCACGAGCAGAGCCCGAACTTTGAAGTGATGATGTCACGCGCTCCCATGGAAAGCGTAAAAAAAAGGCAACGAGCCCCGACTGAGATGAGTAAGCTTCCAGAAAGTAGAACCATCTGGGGAGGAAGTGGAGAACCAGAGGAGGAAGCCAGAGCTCTTCTGTGTGTGTGTGTGTGTGTGTGTGTTTGTGTGTGTGTGTGTGTGTGTGTGTGTGTGTGTGTGTGTGTGTGGTGAGGGGTCGTTGCTCGGCTTACTCACTGGCTGACTAAGGTTTGTCTCAACCTGCTGACACGCATGGCATGGAACGGACACGGAGCAGTGTTCCCTCCGTAACCAAATATTTCACAGGCTCGCTCATGACATCGAACATAAGAAATAATTACAGACGCGACCTCCATCGCCTCACGCCCCCACACACGGACAGATAGCGCCGATAAATGTTTGCAGATCATCTGATACCAGCGCCGTCTGAATGTGACCAGCTGTGACCTTCCTGCGGCGAGCGAGCGTCCTCCCTAGGGATGGGGATCGAGAACCGATTCTCAACAAGTGTGTTTCAATCTCATGGAATCGTTTGGCAGTTTATCCAACGATTCTCTTATCAGTTCCAGAAAGCACGAATTACGCCACGTAACTTCACGCAAGTTTCTCACGTGCGGTAAACGCTCCAAAGTTCGGCCGCATTTCACCAAACCAGACGTCAACAGGGCGACTTGCAATCATTGCAAAGTGGAGATAACAGCGTCGGGAGGGAACACGACCAACATGCAGAAACATTTGCGCGCACAGCATGCGATATTTTGAAATGAATGTCGTGTTTTTGACACGTTGAATCAGCAGCCAGGCTGTGACCTCTGACCTCTGCGGTTACTGCCGAAGGTAGTTACACATCGTTACTATTATCCAGGCTGTGACCTCTGACCTTTGTGGTTACTGCCGAAGGTAACTCTGGTTCTTGTGTATTTGCCAAAGTTACACATCGTAAGGTCATGATACTTCTAACTAAACAAAGTTGATGCTGATTAAACTGTTTGTTCTCCTTTTTTTTCCTAAATGAGAATCGATAAAGAATCAAATCATTAAGCAGAATCAATAAAGAATCGAATCGTTAGGCTGAATCGAATCATTAAGCAGAATCGAATCATTAAGCAGAATCGAATCATTAAGCAGAATCGATTATGGAATCGGAATCGGAAAAATCTTATTAATACTCATCCCTGGTCCTCTCTCAGTGCAAACGTTAGTCGTCATACAGTCGGACTGATGCTGGGTGTTTGAAGCCAACACTGACATCAGTAATAAGTGATCGGTCGTCGTCAGTAGTTTTTCTATTCTGAGCACATGACTTAAACAATGTGACATAGTTTCCTGACATTTTAGAGTTCATTAAAGTTTATCATCGCTTAGTTTAGCATCTGACAAAAAAACAGTCAGAGAAATATCAGAGTGTATAAATAACATACGAGATATTCTAAATGATCTCAGACGTGGTTTGACATTTTCATGCACACAGAAATATCTGCAACAAGCTGAAATCAGCTGATGTATCAGCGAGGGTGGTTTCTGGGCCGGCGACTGGTCCCGGGTCAGCTCCAGCCGCCCCACGACCGCGATAAAGATGAGATGTTACGGACGTTATGGTGACCTATTTAGAAAATGGATCATGTATTCATTATTCATTAAAGTTAACCCGTCAAAACATCAACAGTCACTGACACGACGTCCAGCTTCACCTCCTGATCCAAAGAGTCTCACATGTTTTCTTCTGTTTCTGCTCAAGACGTTTCATAAAGACCGACAGCAGCAGAGCTAATGGACCGAGCTGTTACCAGCATTAAAGTCTGTATGTTTCCCTTCAGAGAGAGGGAGGAGGAATCTGTTATTTCCTCCTCCTCACCCATCCATTATACAATCAGAGCCTCTGAGTCAGGGCGGCTGCGCTGAGACATGAACACAGACTCGTTTGGGTTTGTATGTTCCCGACTTTTCAAGCTTTCTTTCTTTTTATTGCTGTTTTCCTTCCCGTCCTCCGTCCTCTGTCTCCGTCCTCCGTCTCCGTCTTAATGGACGCGCTCTGCAAACGGCTCGTCTGAATAATTAATGCTAATAACACGAAACAATTCAATCAACAGCTCTGCTGACTGAGTGCCCCTTCTCCACCCATCCTGCCCTCCATCTTTCTGCTCTCAGTCCAGTATCTCCACCCTCATCGCTGCTGTTTGTTCTCCCCGCTGACCTCCACCTGCAGCGGCGGTAGCAGCATATAGGAGACGCGATAGACATCTCATCTGTCCGATAGTCCCTCTGTGAAGCCATTACGGTCCCTCGTGGCCACTCTGCTCTCGCCGTATCTGCTGTCAGCTGCACGAACACACACAAACACACACACGGAAACACAGGCTGCCCCTCGTGCACCAGCTTTGACCTCTGACCTCTGACCTGCATATCCATCGCTATCTCCAACCCCAGACCACGCTCGAATTTAAAGCATGTGTATAGTTTGAATCCCTCGTCCTGGTCTCCTCTTTGACATTTTTTTGAGGTTTATGATTTTATTTATGACTTTATGATTTAGTATTTTTTTATACACAAGGGCCTAATGACTTTGTTATCCTGAGTAGCAGCCAGCTGTGCAAACACAATAATCATAAAATCATAATCTCGGATCACCACGAGGTTCGACGGCTCTGCTGGGAAAGATTCTTGAGGAAAGTTTCATTCAAGTCGTGTTTATCTGAGTTAATTACACCGCTAACGAAGCGGCCCCGATGTTTGTTCGAGGAGGAAACGTACAGTGTCGCACAGAAACAGTTTCTCTGGCAGAAGACAGTGACTTGGTTCAGGTGACAGGAAACCGGTAGGAATGGAGACAGTGGGCGGTTAAGCTGCACGACTGCAGGTGTCACCACAACAACGACGCTGTGACGCCGTGCAGGCCAGCCGGCACGTTTGAGACTTTGTTGCAGAAAAACTGTTTAAATGTTGGTGTTGGATCCATCAGAAGGAACAACTGTCTGTGTGTGTGTGACACACACACACACACACACACACACTCTTAGGACATTAGCCCTAATGAACGGGCACCTGTCAAACGAGGGAGATTACACAGCCGGTCTGATGGCACCTGGCACGGCAAGGACACACGAGGAACCAAACCGAACTGTGAGGACTCGAACGTCACACAGCTCCGAATGCATCCAATGTTTCTGTTTGTTTGGGCGTGTTTCAGAGCGGAGCCCTCCTCCTCCTCCTCCTCCTCCTCCTCCTCCTCCTCCTCCTCCTCCTCCTCCTCCTCCTCCTCCTCCAACACAACAACAAGGCTGCAAATTGAGTTCAAATCACAGGCATTATGTAAGCATCTGCTGCAGCCTTCCCCTCCCTCTGCATCCCAATGGAGAGGTTTTGGCTGGTCCTCGGTTGATTAGAGGCCTAATGGTGACTGGAGAGCATGAAAGCATGAGCATGAAATTACTGAGACGGGCTTGGCTTTGTCAGTGTGCACACACACACACACACACACACACACACACACACACACACACACACACACACACACACACACACACACACACACACACACACACACACACAGCAGACTGATTCTCTGATTCTCACTCATCCCTCTTTAAACTGCTGTTGTTCCCGTCGTTGCTTAATTCCCGTCACCGCTCTGCGAGTGCACCGCGCGGGGAGCTCTGACATTATTTGACATCTCGATCTATCTCATACGACAGGGACGGTCCGGCGAGTCGTGCTCCTCGCGGTCACGCTCATCAATCGAGCGGTATCGCCGTGAGTCGTGCACGCGTGGTCAAGGACAGAAAGCACGCAGCGTCTGCTATATCATAAATAATTTGACCCCGAATGGCACCGAGATTGATCTTCTTATCCCGCTATCAGTGGAATAACACATCGCGGTCATAAATAAATCATGCCTGCCTCGCCTCTGTAACAACCACCTCGATGTATAAAACAGAAAGTGGAGGCAGAGCTGCAGCTCAGGACCTTCAGCATGAGTCAGCAGCCCGGTGGAAACCAGAGAAGAAGTCAGAAAGCTGTTTGTTGCACAGAATGGAGAGCAGCGGCTTAGTTAGTGAAAGAGGCTTAAAGAGTAATTAAATTAATTTGTTTGACCTCCGTCCTGATGTCATATTTTAACTGAGGGGCTGTGATGCAATGAGCAGATCATAGATGTAGAAAACATGGACAGCTGAGCTAATTATGGTCAGAGTGGTGGAGCGTGGGCGGAGCTAAGGCGTCATCCTGCATAACTTTAAGCCTTAATATAACCTGAACAGGTGAGTTGTATATAAATTCACCCTCAGTACAGTTGTCATGAACGGGGAAATTAGCTACAGAGACCAAAACTGTTTTTTGTACCAGGCTGTAAACATGTTTATTTCTGCTGTGAAACATGGGGACTTATGGAGACTGACTCACTGCTGGAGCCAGCCTCAAGTGGACGTTTGAGGAACTGCAGCCACGGAGGTTGCTGCTTGACCAAATTAGCGCCTCTAAAGCTCATGCATCGTTTAATTTGTACAAAAACGCAGCACAATGTCGTATTTTTAGAGGTCTTCCGATATGTAATTCATCTGTGCCCTTGTCTGTCACCAGCAGTCACCTACAGTGTCTATCTAAAAGTACACAAAAAAAAACAAGTTGGACATAGGGACTTATGGAGACTGACTCACTTCTGGAAGTGGAATAGATGCCTGAGATTTGGTTCCTCTTAAAGAAGACGACCCATCTTTTCTGTTTTTCATGGTTCCCTGCTGAAAACAATAATACCTAAAGGTCCCGTGTGCAGGATTTAGTGACATCTAGCTGTGAAGCTGCAGATTGCAACCAGCTGAATCTGTCCCTGACCTCACCCTCCCGTCCAGAGAAACTCCAGTGGCGTGAAAAGACGTCTCTGTGTTTGGTTTGGCTGCCGTGGTGACGGAGGACCGACTCCCTCTGTAGATATAAAAGGTTCATGCCGAGGTAACAGCAACACAATGATTCTTGTTTTCAGGTGATAACGCACTAATGAAAACAGAGTTATGCATATTTTATTCCACGTCTGCCAGTAAATCCTCCCGGATCTCGCACGCCGGACCTTTAAGGTCTGCTCCGGCGCTGATCGTCTGTTTGTTTTGGCGTCTGAAGGGGGAAGAAGAGAAATGACACAACTCACATCGTGTTAGACGCTTTTTGTGCAGGTGTGAAGAGGAATTTAAAGTTTAGATGATGTGCACACACACACACATACACACACACACACACACACACACACACACACACACACTCACACACAAAGCTTGTTATCAGCACCTCACAGACGGTGTGTGTTTGTCCCACACACACACACGCACACACCTTCGGGCAAAGTCACCCCGTCTATAGTGTGTGTGTGTGTGTGTGTGTGTGTGTGTGTGTGTGTTACGAGCCTCAGTCTAATCTCACCGGGAGCTGGAGGCAAATCCCCGTCCCTGAGGAGGAGAGGGAGACGAGGATCTCCAACACTTCACACAGAACGAGCTGAAATGACTCGCAGCGTCCTTCCTGCAGGATTTAGGAATATTTCTAACTTGTGTGTGTGTGTGTGTGTGTGTGTGTGTGTGTGTGTGTGTGTGTGTGTGTGTGTGTGTGTGTGTGTGTGTGTGTGTGTGTGTGTGTGTGTGTGTGTGTGTGTGTGTGTGTGTGTGTGTGTGTCTGCTGTGCGGTAAGCTTCGAGTCCACTCTCCACGCCGACGCCATTTCAGCTCTAATCTCACAACTCTCCTGCTTAAGACCTCATCAAAGTCTGAGAATTCAACTCTTTTAATTATTTATTTTATTCTCTCTGGCTGAATGCAATTAAAATGCAAATGACATCGGCAAGGTGGACTGAAATTAAAAATCCCAAATTATGAAGTGAAATGTTTGATTAATGAGGCAGCACGTCGGACGGGTTCTCCGCTGTTCTCTCCGGGTTAGCTGGCTCCAGCCCTCCCGTGATCCTGATAAGGAAATAAATGAATATTTCATGATTGATTTAATGTTGCTGGATCTCTGGATTGAACACTTCGCGCTGACAGTTGTCATGAACGGGGAAATTAGCTACAGAGACCAAAACTGTTTTTTGTACCAGGCTGTAAACATGTTTATTTCTGTTGTGAAACATGGGGACTTATGGAGTCTGACTCACTGCTGGAAGTGGGATAGATGCCTGAGATTTTCTTCCTTTTAAAGAAGACGATCCATCTTTTCTGTTTTTCATGGTTCCCTGCTGAAAAACAATAATACTTAAAGGTCCAGTGTGCAGGATTCAGTGACATCTAGCTGTGAAGCTGCAGATTGCAACCAACTGAATCTGTCCCTGACCTCACCCTCCCGTCCAGGCACCTAAGAGAAACTACAGTGGCGTGAAAAGACGTCTCTGTGTTTGGTTTGGCTGCCGTGGTGACGGAAGACCGACTCCCTCTGTAGATATTGGACATAGGGACTTATGGAGACTGACTCACTTCTGGAGCCAGCCTCAGGTGGACGTTAGAGGAACTGCAGTCTTCCTGTGTTGGCCCTGTTGATGCTTGGAGGAGACACTGTTACATTTTTCTTCTACATCATGTATTATTGAATATTTTGTGCGATCATTGTCAGTGAAGTCGGTGCTTTATTATTCGTCTTTGTGCACGCACGGAAGAAATGAACCCGAACACGACGTCGACGTTCACTCCTGTCTCATGGTTTGTGGCGGACGGTTAACGAGGTGTAATTACAATTAAATATGTTTTGAGAACAAGAAGCGACGCGTCGATTTAAGCAGCGTGAAGATGCTGAAGTGACAAACTTTGACTTTGCTCTTGAGTTGATCACATAAATATCATTATGAGTGATGAAGGTTGATAAGAATCCCTCAAATCTCGTGTTTTATCATTTATTCACAGACATTTTTTAGGATGTTTGCGGTTTCTTTAGGTTTGCTTTGGTATCAGATTACATGTACAAGTGGCGAATATACCAAATATGAACACGGCGTTAATCCTGAAGGTCAAATAACTTCCCCGCGATGTCTGTCCGGCTCTAATGATGCACCGTCCTCGTCTCTGCAGGAGGAACCTGACCAAGCTGTCTCTGATCTTCAGCCACATGCTGGCCGAAATCAAAGCCATCTTCCCCGGAGGACAGTTCCAGGGCGACACGTTCAGGATCACCAAAGCCGACGCCGCCGACTTCTGGAGGAAATTCTTTGGAGAAAAGTGAGTTTCACCTTCTTCTTCTTTTGATTTATCGTTCCTCCTTTCTGGCAGATAAAGATTTCAGTCTGCTGCTGTGTGTGTGTGTGTGTGTGTGTGTGTGTGTGTGTGTGTGTGTGTGTGTGTGTGTGTGTGTGTGTGTGTGTGTGTGTGTGTGTGTGTGTGTGTGTGTGTGTGTGTGTTTCCTGTTCTTTAATCTCACACACACTGTCGCCTTCTTGATGGTTCGAACATGCTCGTGTTGTTTCTTCATATAATGACACGCCTGGAGAGATTTTCCCGTGTTGGATCGGGTCCAAGACGGTGTCAGACTGACACAGACACACACACACACACACACACACACACACACACACACACACACACACACACACACACACACACACACACACACACACACACACACACACACACACACACACACAGCTGAGAGCAGCTGCTGTGTGTGAGTCTTTGTCTCACTAACACACACACAGCTGAGACAAGGTCACGACCTCCCCCCTCTCTCCTTTTGTCTCGCTCTCCGTCGACGTTGTGCGTCCACGTTTTCTTTGTTTCTGAGAGTGTTGGTGTACAGATTTGTTCGGAAGCTTCTTTAAATTAAACATTTTCTTTTTCAGTTTGAAGGAAGTGGCGTGCAGATCTGACTACATTTCATTTTCAAGTTCATCGTTTCCTGTTTGCCGTGCCAGTGACCACACACGACGCTTAATTTGGGCAAACGAGACAAACTTACGTTTTTTTTCTTTGTGTTTTTCTGCTCGCACGAGGTTTTAAGTTCACATTGATCTGTTTGAAAATGCTTCATTAGTTTTATTATATCGCTAAATTAAGCACACAAGCAAAAGTAGAGGAACACTTTCCAGTTCAGCGTAACTTTTCTTTAAATGCGTCAAATCAAACGAGGGAAATTAGAGTAAATACAGTGAATAAAATATAAGAAAATATAAAATATATACAACAATACAAAACCAGAGCCTTTAGCGTGTCATACTTTAAGAAGGATGTGAGCCAACAGCAGCTACCAAACTGAGCTAACATGAACTAACAGCAGCTACCAAACTGAGCTAACATGAGCTAACAGCAGCTACCAAACTGAGCTAACATGAACTAACAGCAGCTAACAAACTGAGCTAACATGAACTAACAGCAGCTAACATGAGCTAACAGCAGCTAACAAACTGAGCTAACATGAATTAACAGCAGCTAACAAACTGAGCTAACATGAACTAACAGCAGCTAACATGAGCTAACAGCAGCTAACAAACTGAGCTAACATGAACTAACAGCAGCTAACATGAGATAACAGCAGTTAACAGACTAAGCTAACATGAGTTAACAACAGCTAACAAACTGAGCTAACATGAGCTAACAGCAGCTAACAGACTGAGTTAACATGAGCTAACAGCAGCTAACAAACTGAGCTAACAGCAGCTAACAAACTGATCTAACATGAGCTAACAGGAGCTAACAGCAGCTAACAGACTGAGCTAACATGAGCTAACAAACAGCAGCTAACAGACTGAGCTAACATGAGTTAACAGACTGAGGTAACATGAACTAACAGCAGCTAACAGACTGAGCTAACATAAGCTAACAGCAGCTAAGAGACTGAGCTAACATGAGTGTCAGCAGCTAACAAACTAAGCTAACATGAGATAACAGCACCTAACAGACTGAGCTAACATGAGCTAACAGCAGCTAACAGACTGAGCTAATATGAGATAACAGCACCTAACAGACTAAGCTAACATGAGCTAACAGCAGCTAACAGACTGAGCTAACATGAAATAACAGCACCTAACAGACTGAGATAACATGAGATAACAGCAGCTAACAGACTGAGCTAACATGAGCTAACAGCAGCTAACAGACTGAGCTAACATGAAATAACAGCACCTAACAGACTGAGCTAACATGAGATAACAGCAGCTAACAGACTGAGCTAACATGAGCTAACAGCAGCTAAAAGACTGACCTAACATGAGCTAACAGCAGCTAACAGACTGAGCTAACATGAGTTAACATGAGCTAACAGACTGAGCTAACATGAGCTAACAGCAGCTACAGCTGTCAGAAGTTTACTTCACTGTCCATCATAAACTCTGTAAATCACAGAGAGTTGAGGCGGAGCAGCCGGAGGACATCAGAGGGAAAACCAGAAAACATTTCCTCCATAAAATATGATCCAGTTTCACCAGAATCAGTGAAATAGTTGCTGCCGTGTAGCGTGACGTGTTTCTCAGGGGAAATGATTCTCTGTGTGTTCCAGTAAGATAATGTGTGTGAGGCTAATGTAAGTGAATATTGAAGCTGTGGTCGACCATGCGTTGAACCAGAGAGTGATGTTCCCGTCAGCAGCTTGATTACAATCACACTGAATTCTCAAGTCTGCGGTCACGAAGCATTCGAGTGTGCTGAATTCTCTTTTTATCATCTGTGTCTCTTTTCCTTCCATAATCTGCCTCGTTTGTTGTGACATGATTCACAAACGTCTCTGTTGTTCGTGTTTCACACGTTATCATTTCATATTTGCATTTAGTCCCGATACAGAAGAATCTTCTTTGTGTTGTCGTGGATTACTTTGACGCTTCAGTCACATCGTGATTCTCAAAGAGTCTTTTCATCAGTCGAGATGATAAAATGCTGAAAAAGTTTAAATTTATCTCTTGAGGTAAAACTCTTATTTCCTGTTCGATTAGAGGGAAATGACATAAGCTATTTTTGTAAACGGCATTAACACGCTGCCTTTATATAAACTGGCACACGGTGGAAGTGTCTGAGTTTTAGTTCTAGTTATTTTTCACAGTTAAAATACATAGAAATGACAAAGATTAGAAATAATGTGCAGGGTCCTATTTAAAGCCTCCACCTAGAAAATAAGAATAAGAAAACAAACTAGTAATAGAAATAAACAATTTTAATATTAAGTTCTAATGACAATAACAATAATATGAACATGATATATAAGCGTGTTTGTGTTTAGTTAGAATTTCAGCAGCTAAATGAGTTTTTAAACATAAAAAAAGAAAAAATAAATTTGATTTAACTCCTCATATTTGAGCTAAATTCGACGTCTGCGAGTCAGAAACTTCAGTGCATGAAGATCTAAAGATCGTCGAGGGAACCTGTGAATTAAATTTAAAGTCTTGAAGTGCTCTGGAATATTTTCATCTTATAAATAAAAACACACATTTGAGAAACATTGATATCCTGAACAGTTAATATCTGGAGTTCGTGAAATAAAACCTGCAGACGAGTTGATGTGTCGTAGGAAAAACCCAAAGTATGTTACAATATGAAAGATATGCATAAATTAGACTGTAATAAATTTATTTATTTATTATTATTATTATTAATTTGTACATTCTGGCTCTCACGAACAAAAATCCCCAGGAAACTTGTTGTATGTTGTATTTTTTGCCACTAAAAGGAGCCACACGGTAATTTTCCTGACTTCAGTCATAAAATATTGCATTAAGTATTTGATATCTGCTTCAGTTGTACAATAATAATATATATATGACATTAAATGATTTGAGGTGTTTGTTTGTTGAGTCGTCTCCACACTGAGAGGTCAAATTAAAAAGCTGGAGGAGGAAACGTTCAGCACAGGAGACGTTTCTCCTCGTGATGAATCTGCCGCTCCTCGTTTCAGTGTCGAGTTCTCACCTTCGGTGCAAGAATTCACAGAGTCACTGTTTAATCCTGATGGATTGCATCAGAGCGTGTCACTCCCTGTGCAGATTGTAAAGCCCTGCGAGGCAAATGTACTTTGTGACTTTGTGACTAAACAAATAAAATCTGATTTGATTTGATTTGAAGTGCCAGGCTCGCTTATCTCACGCAGACCTCGATACGGTGCATCCGCCTGAGACATGACTGCTGCGTCAGGGTTCAGACCTCACGACCATCTTCTGCAAAAAAACATGATGTTTGTTTGTTTGGTGCTTCTTCTTCTTCTGACCTCGTGCTGCTGCTTTTAGATAGAAGCTGTTAACTACACCAGGAAGTCAGATAAATAAGTGTGAGGTTACCATCAGCCGCTGAGGCTGCTGATCAGTCACCACAAAGATTTGGCAGAACCAAACTGATACTTTCGCTTCCCATTAGCCTATCAGATCAAATGTCAAATATCGGTGAGAGACTTCACTCCTCCTCAGTTTGTGCTTCATCTTTACTTTAATGTAACTCTGCAGAAAATGTTTCACTTCTCTTTTTTTGTTTTATCTCATCTGAAGCTGTAACAGCAGCACGAGCAGATTAAACGTCTTTAACCACATCTCTGAATCTCCTTTGTTGCTTCTGTCTGATTAAAAACAGCTTTTTGTCTCCTCTCGTTGCTGCTGTTGCTGATCAGACTTGTTGCTCCTCTTGCAGGACGATAGTGCCGTGGAAAATCTTCCGACAGTGCCTTCACGAAGTGCATCTCATCAGCTCGGGCCTGGAGGCCATGGCCCTCAAATCCACCATCGACCTCACGTGCAACGACTTCATTTCTGTGTTTGAGTTCGACATTTTCACGCGACTCTTCCAGGTTGGTAAAAAAACGTGGCACGAAGCACTTTTTTTTTTCGGCATTTGCATGCAGCGCCTCCAGTTTTCTTTTTTCACATATCTTTTATTATGTATTTAGTATCTGTTCCACTGTGGATTGCACTTTCCAGTCTCCCACTGATGAGCGATAACAAGCAGACACATGCTGTCAGATCGCTGCTAGAAGTGACAGCCTTCAGCATGATGACAGGACGCCGGGTTATCCGGAACGTGTCGTGGAAGTCAGGAGGCGAAGGCTACAAACCCAAAACACGACAACAGAAGGAAGCTGGGATCATTGCACGAGTTACAAAGCGATGCACGTTCAGGTGTAACTCAGCAGCTATCTGACTATCAAAGGTCACGTCGGTGATTTATCATGAGCTGCACTAAAGCAACATTTAAAATGAAAGCAAAAGCAATAACACGCCGTAAAGTTGTCAACGTTTGAATTTACTCACATGCAAAACGAGTTACAGGAGAAGGAGGGGGGTCTCTCCGGTCACGGTGATTAGCAGATACCTGGCCGAAAGTCAGCTGGAAGACGGCTGCCATTCAGCTGGCGTTCAGCTTGAACGGGAAATTTTAAGTTGCTACTACTGTATCGCAAAGACACGCCCAGATGTTCAACTGAGCTGAAGTTTAAAGATAAAAATGAAATGCAAAGTCAGGAAAAGGTTGCTCAAACTTTGTGCGATCAACACGAACCTTCGTACCAATATCAGTCTGTGCAAACTCCAAATATTGAATCTCCTGATTATAAATATAAGAAAATATTTTTAAAAAGACAAAATAATGACACCAGACTCTGCAGAGCTCTGATACTGGATCGTATCTGATCCTCGGATTATCATGGTTGGTTTAGTTTAGCCACAAACTGGACGCACGTGGATGTTGAATGGATTCTTGAAATTTGACACGTTGCCATTAATTTGTCGGTCGTGAGCTCGGCGGTCGCTCGGGTGATTCAGAGAACGTGTCTTGAACTGAGCTGAATAATCAGAATCATTTCTGGGTCTGAACAGCAGAAATATTTGTTCTGTTCGACGCTCTTTGCTTCTATTTCAGTGTTTGAGGCTTCGGGATGTGTGTGTGTCTTTTTGACAGATTACTGGCCCATGTGGCTTCAAGATGGTGTGTGTGTGGGCGGCGAGGCCTTTAAGCGCTGTTTTACTTTGGCAGAACCTTTTTCTGCTTCGCATGCTTACTCAGAACATGAAACATGAGACGGTGAACACTCGATGGTTGATTCTGTCGGGATTAGTGACGCGGCAGTCGTGCATTGTGTTTCTTAGCAGGCAAACTTTGTGATTCATCGCTGAGCTCACAGCGTGGATCTCGTCGTGGGCTGGAGCTGCCATTGACTCTGCGTCCTGGGAAGCCACTTCCAGGTTGTGCCGGTTGAAGCAGCCCTCTGCGGTCAGCCTCGAGCCCCCTGGCCTGGTTGATTCACTGTTTGGGAATCCTGGATGAAGGCGAGGGGAGTGGGCAGAGCTTGAGTGGGTGAACAAAGGAGGTGTCCAACGTAATGACAGATGATGCTGCAGGGCGGATCAGGTCTTTTCTTTGTCACTGCGTTGAGTAATATTTGGACGAGCTGCAGGTAAACTGTGAGGATTTGCAGGATCATGCGGTCACAGCGAGAGGACGGCGTTTTACTCGCTCTGTGTCACACTCTGCAGTCGTGTCCGTGGTGTTTTCTTTTCCATCTGGCCGCCTGCTCGCCTCTTTGGGCTGGGCCAATCTCCAGTTTGCAGCTCGAATCAACAAACTCACAGAGTGGTTAGGGCTTGCTCCATTGCTATTCCAGCCCAAAGGCCAGTAATTCCAGTATGCATGATTTTTTTTTTCTTCTTTTTCTTCTGCCAACCAGCCACACAGTTAAAGCAGCAGACTATTGTCCCCCGGTGAGCTCCAGCTAACGGGCAGGACGGAGGGTGAATGTTGTGGCACTTGGCGCCGTGTGGAGCCAACTGGCAGCCGCTGAAGCCCTCCCAACACAATGCCCCACAGCTTCATGCTCTTACTTCAGGAATCTGATGCAAACTGCAGTGTCAGTCTTATTTTTTCAGGAGGATCCTGTGTGCAGGAGGATTCAGAGGAAAAGTAACAAGTGCGGTTGTTAGACGGGAAACAAACACCCACACACATTTCAGCTGGTTTGATTTGAATCGAATCTTTTCTTGAAAAACGCAGATGTTTGTGCTTTGCAAGTCAAATGTCAAGGTCTTCTAAATCTGTATGTGATGCTACACAGCACATCTTTTATTAAGTCTTCCCTGCTGAGCAGTAAACAGACTCCACCCCTCGGCAGTAATGTTAGCGAGCTCTCCTCCACATCAAGTGTTTGGCATCTGTGCGACTGTCCTGCAGAAAAAAAAAAAACTCAAACCAGTCGTAAACAAAGCCAAACACGACCGGACGCAGTTCACAAGCTGCTCCTGCACTGTAAAAACCAAATATCCAAACAGGGGACCCAAGGAAGCTTCAAGGTGCTTCAAGAAACCGTTAACGTTAATGTTGAAGGTGCTTCAAGGTTCCTGGAAGAACCCTGAAGCTCCTCCAGGAAGAACTGAGCTATCTGTGACCAGTATCTATGTCTGCGTTGTTAATTAGTGGAGCCTCTGCCTTCTTTCTCATTGCAGTCTGTTGATTGTTAATATGACAGCAGCCAGAGAATCTTCGATCACGTGTTTGTGGCTGAAACGCTGACTCAACATGACCCCACGCTGAAAATAATCACTTCATGATCTGTGGAGTTGAAACATCACTGGATGCTCCTCTGTTTGTTTTTCTGCAGCCGTGGGGATCGATTCTGAGGAACTGGAATTTCCTGGCAGTGACGCACCCCGGGTACATGGCCTTCCTCACCTACGACGAAGTCAAAGCTCGACTGCACAAGTACATCAATAAGCCTGGCAGGTGAGGTCGCCGTGTGTACTTCAGGTACCTGGGGAAAAAAATAGACATCCAATGGTTGTTTATGCTCACATTTCTCACTGATGCCAGGATGTATGGGCTTTATAATTAGATGCAAATAGGATGAAGAGGGCTGTGAAAACAAAGCTGTGTGTGTGTGTGTGTGTGTGTGAAGGTTGCTGTGGCAACGCGGGTAGTACACACTGTAATGCAAATAGAGGCATCTTAAAGCTATAAAGTGTGTGTGTGTGTGTGTGTGTGTGTGTGTTTCTGATAGAGACAGCTGAAGAGTGACAGGAACGTGGAGAGAGTTTGTTTGTTTGTCGTAGATCGGTTTAGGTTGCAGCTTTTTGTAAAGAGATGAACGTCGGGATCAGACGGGGAAGATCGAGGCTTCCTGTTCCAAAAACAGGAATTACATTTCAGTTTGAAATCATCCAACACGAAGTACGTTGGTGTACATCAGTACACCTCCATGGAGTACACTGTGTACTTTCTGGCATAGAGCACCAGAGATGTATAAAGTACTGGAGTAAAGGAGTGGAGTAGAAGTACAAGTGCTATATCAAAAAACTGACTTGAGTAGAAGTTGAAGTGTTCTTTAAACACCATACTTAAGTAAAAGTACTAAAGTATTCAGAATGTTTTGTACTTAAGTATTGCAAGTAGAAGTATGTAAAGTAAAAGTACAAGTACTGTTGTTTATAATATTTCAAATATTTATTAAGGCACAACTTCTAATGTTACAGTGTTACAATGTTCATGGTAGAGTTCTGTGATTTCCCATGGTCTGTGAATGCGTCTGAATGAATGCAGAGCGAGGGGGCGGGGCAGCAGGTGAGAGAGCGCACCTGAGTCAGGTGTGTGACGTACGGCGCACGAGCGAGGTTGATGTGAGACCGGGACTGTTCAGTTGGTTTTTTGTCGTGGTTCCGGCCGACAGTCACCGAGTCCTGGAACCAAACCGTTCAGCAATAAATGCAGTTTGTTCAATATCGCCTCGTCATTCATCACGTGTCCGGCTGGACGCTACAATAGTAACGAGTAACGACTCAGCACATGAAACATGTATCCGAGTAAAAGTATTAAACTCATCAAAAATATGTAGTGCAGTAAACGTGGAAGTTGGGGGAAAAAATAATACTCCAAAAAAGTACAGATACTGCATTTTAGTACTTAAGTAGTTCCACTTCGTTACTGTACATCTCTGTAGAGCACTCATTTCAGCAATATTTGACTTCTTCGTCTTCTGCAACCTGACAGAGAGCAACGGCAACTTACATTTGTATATTGTGATATTTATCGCAACCGCTTCGGCTCCAGCAGCTACTGTTTTCACTGAGCTGGTGAAAAACGGCGAGATGTCCACGTTTTTGGCCGTTATGAGAAACATTTAACGGTTAACGTTTACGTACTCATGCAAGCCACGTTGTTGCCAATGCTCACACCGACAACACCGTGTGTTTCCATTGCACTGCATGTTGCTCTAAACTCAGCATGTGGCCGTGTGATCGTCACTGTGTTTGACTCTTTCTGCACAGACGTCTCGTTTCATGTTCAGCACTTCATGCAAAAGTCACCTTCAACACTAATTAACTTAACGAGCTTAGTGACTGTCAGCCACACGTCCGAGAGGGCACGCCTGGGTCAGATAAGGGCTCTGCTACAGCGTTTAGGAGGAAACGCGGTTGGTGAGAGTTGGAGGAAGAACCGAGAACAGACGGAAAACACAGAGAGTTTATCTGCTCCATCAGGATGTGTTGGTGTGGTTAGACTGGGTGTGGTCATCAGTGTCGATTAGCTCAGCTGGTGGAGCGTCCGCCCCGTGTACGATGGCCCAGCGGCGGCCCAGGTTCGAGTCCGACCTGCCTGTCTCTCTCTCTCTCCACATTCCTGTCACTCTTCAGCTGCCTCTGTCAAATAAAGCGTTAGTGATAAAGAGTCCTTTAACCTGAGCGTTGGACCTTCTGCCGCCTCTTTGACGATCCGAGACGTCCGGACTTGTTTCCCCTTGACCCTGATCTGAACCCGTGTGCCGTCGCTCTGAAAGTTAACGTGATGTTTTGGGATCCAGTTTTCAGGGATGTAACCATCGATCTTTGTGGCCCTGCAACATATGCTCATAAATATTTAAGAGCTCAGACTCAAAGGCGATATCAGTCAGAAATAAAGGATGTTTATGAATTTCCATTTGGGATTATATGTGTCATAAAGAGTGTGTGTGTGTGTGTGTGTGTGTGTGTGTGTGTGTGTGTGTGTGTGTGTGTGTGTGTGTGTGTGTGTGTGTGTGTGTGTGTGTGTGTGTGTGTGTGTGTGTGTGTGTGTGATCCCACGTAAACTTGCAGCAGGAATCTTTTCCAGTGAGACGTGGATCAGCTGAACCAGCCGTGGAATTATTAAAGAAATCGAGACGCAGACGCGGTTTTTAAAAATGCATCATCACTGCATCCAAATAGAAAATAATGGACACCGTTTACCGTGTGTGTGTGTGTGTGTGTGTGTGTGTGTGTGTGTAGCCTACACACTAGTTTCCGAAGCGAGCGCTGTCGAGCGGTGTTTGGTGTCGTGCCAGTCTTTGAGGGTTTTTTCCCTCCACATGGCGAGCGAGTTGCCGGCTGCTGGAGGCAGAAGAAAAGTACCTCGAGAACAACGACAGTGCTAATTTATTGCGAGCGGCTCATGCAGCCTTGAGCTGAGCCATGCGTGCCCTGTGATTAGCCGGGCCTTTGCGTGGAGGCATGGTACAGCAGAGCAGATAATGACAGGACAGGAAACTGTGTGTGTGTGTGTGTGTGTGAGAGAGAGAGAGAGACTATGCAAATGTATGTGCTGCTGATCACAGAGTGAATCATGCAAATACCGTTGGGACAAAGAAGTGCACACACTGAAAACTGAACCCATGATGCATCGATCGTATCTCTGTGTGATCGTCGGAACGTTTCATTATTGCGTACGCAGTCCTCTTCCAATCAGAGGTGAAACAGCTTATTAGCATCAGAGAAACAGTCCGAGACTCTCAAGCTGCTTTTCCCACGCAGCATGCTGCGGCCGAGGCGAGCTTTGAGCCCAGGACTCGAGCTGGAGAGCATTTACAAAACCACCTCTCTGTTTGTTCATTTCATTTCTTCTTTCTTTGACTGAATCATGTGAGTTCAATAATCTCGTCTGTCTGTCTGTCTGTCTGTCTGTCTGTCTGTCTGTCTGTCTGTCTGTCTGTCTGTCTGTCTGTCTGTCTGTCTGTCTGTCTGTCTGTCCCACCATCACTCGAGTCTCACTGATCACATCTGGGGCGTGTGCAACTGAATCATCAGGCTGTTAAAGTCGAGTCTGAAGAAGAATTAACGGCAAAGTCTGAAAAATGAGTTTGATATCAGACTGACCTCGATATCAATCTTTTTTTTTCTTCTACCACAAACCATCAAACTTTTATTATTATTTATGTAGATCTCCATTAGCTGATGTGTGATGAACTAGAACTTCTGTTTCTGTGACACACCATGACGTCAGCATCTGAACTGACTCCCTTTGTCTTGAAGTGTGGCGGTTATGATTGACGACCGGCTTCTCTAATCATGTCGCCTCAGTTACCCGCTCGTTACTTGACTCAGCATGGTAATCAGATTACTGAAGACCTGCAGCTGTTCAGAGAGGACTTCCTCTCCAACACTACGATCAGCTGATCATGAACTGTTCTCTGTACCAAACTAGTCCTGGTTTGAAAAAGTAGTACTGCAAATACTAGTACTACGAGTATTTACTCGTGTGTTCCCGGGATCTGGTTTCCTTTGGCGCCTACACACACACACACACACACACACACACAGTATTAGGAGCAGTAGGTATGGAGGTCTGACTGCTGTGTGTGTGTGTGTGTGTGTGTGTGTGTGTGTGTGTGTGTGTGTGTGTGTGTGTGTGTGTGTGTGTGTGTGTGTGTGTGTGTGTGTGTGTGTGTGTGTGTGTGTGTTGTGTCAGTGACTCACTCCTTACTCACCCTTTGTTGAAGCTGAAGGGGTTTTTCACGGACACCACGTACAAACGTGCGAGTGAAAAGATTCAGACTCGTCGTAACTCGTGACGCCGTCTGTCGTGCACGCTCGTGTCGTGCACGCTCGTGAAGATGAACCTGCTGGATCTGACGTGACGTGTTGGACGTGTGTGTTACTGCATCTTCAGTCATAACGAGACATGTCCTAACGATTATTTTTGGAGCTGTGTTTGATTCCAGCTTTTGGACTCGGATGACCTTTTCTCTGTTTCTGCAAGAGTCAGCATGAAGTGGACGATCACTCGCTGCACTCAGATCGTATTTATACTCAGAGAATCAAATGTGTTGTGTAACTCCGATGACGTTTGTGGTCAGACGTCTGTCGTCGGGTTTGTTTGTCTCCTTGTTTGCTGTTTTTGTGTCTTCCTGTTGTGTTTTTGTATGAATTGGCGGTTTGAGGACGGACGACTCAAACTTCAGGCTTCAGGGCAGGAAGCGAGTTGGCTTCATGTGGCACATTTCATCACAGTAAACTCAGCGTGCTCCTGATTACGACGAGTACACTCGTACGAGGACTGACAACATGCTGAAAACAGCTGTGAACGTGAACTACAGCCTCACAGCGGACGTTTACAGTGACAGCCCGGCTGACAGTAGAGATGTAACGATACGATAACTCACGACTCGATTCGAGTCACGATTTTTTGTTCACGATACGATTTTTTTTAAAATCAAAATGAGCTACAGACAAATTCTGACCAAATAAAATTATTTTTTTTATTGTAGGAAAAAAATCTTTCTTTACAGAAACTCTCAAACAGTTTGTGTTCTCTTATAAAAAGTGCAACTTACATCTTAAACAACAGAACTCATGACAGATATCTGCTTTCTTTAGAAACAGTCTCACAGAAAACTGCTGTTAACTGCTGTGATGTGCAGTTTTCCTCTCGAGGCGTAACCAGGCTCTAAATTAACTTTTCTGATCAGCAGCCAATGTGGCTGGTGAGTTTTGTACATAACAATAAAATAAAAACATTAAAACTTGCAGCAGCACGCGTCAATTTCCACAGAGCACCTCGAGCGGGCGGAAGCCAGACACAGAAAATGCAAAGAGAACCCGGTGGATTTTCAAAATAAAATACCCCGTGCAAACTGCCGGTCGTAAAAACAGACAAAAGCGAAACTAACTAACTACGTAACATATTTACACATGTAGAAGCATGTTTAGAAGAACATACACCGGGAAAATGTCCAAATCTGAGCAGGTAAACAAAGTCTGGCGGGCTAAGCGCTCGCTCCTGAAACACTCCCGGTGGGTTTGAAGTCGCGATTTATTTTTTCTGTCAACCGATGCGATTCGTCACGCATTCGTACCGATTTTTAATCGTGTCACGATGCATCGTTACATTCCTAGCTGACAGACTGAGCTAACAGCAGCTACAGCTGGCAGAAATAGTTGGTGGTGTGAGACTTAGTGCCGTGAAGCGTTACGCCAAAGCCAAATAAAGTATCTTTACGTTAACAAGTAGATTATTTGTGAGTAGTTGGATTTTATTGGATTAACAGTGAATAAACGCTGCAGAGGAAACGAGTCTTCAGTCTCCTCTCTGTCTCTCTCCCACAGTTACATCTTCAGACTCAGCTGCACACGGCTCGGCCAGTGGGCCATCGGCTATGTGACCAACGATGGCAACATCCTGCAGACCATCCCCCACAACAAACCTCTGTTTCAGGCGCTCATCGACGGCTACAGGGAGGGCTTGTACGTGACACACACACACACACACACACACACACACACACACACACACACACACACACTCTCTCTCTGTTTGTATATTGATCCGTTGAGCTCCCACTGTATACAAATGAATCAACTGTGTCTCAGTCTGTCACATCTCATCTGATTTGCATAGACTCTAGATGAGCTCGGTGCCTGAAGGGGGAACTCGTCTCTGACGGCGACTTCCTCCATGAAACAATGTGTTTTTAGACTCAGACAGACGACAGGACGTCTTTGAACATCTGTTTCCATCATACCTGATAATCTGACAGACTGATCAAACATCCCTCCCTCCAGTTAGTGTGCAGCAGCAGCATCTCGCTCACCCTCCTCCAGCCGTCAATCACAGCCCGGGTAAAGCTGTTCAAGGAGCGCCGGCTCTTCTTACAAGTCCACTGTTAGACAGGGAGGAGGAGGAGGAGGAGGAGGAAGGGGGGACCCTGTTTGAAGCACCTCTGGTTTTGATCAAGCAGGGGGAGACCCCGGCAACCGTGGGGGGAGGCTCGGCTCCCGTCAGGCCCTCTTTCAAATGTCAGTCATCGCGGTTATTCGCAGACTTGTAAATGCTGAACTGATTTTGTGAAAGTGACTTGAAGTGGGTAAGAGCTTCTGATGTCTGTTTCACTTTTTATTCCACTTTAGATTTTTAGTTTTTTTAGATTTCAGACAGAAAAGAAACAAACCTCAGCTCCGTGTTCGACGTTTCTGATCCTCAAACTTGTTTCTTTTCTTTTTCTCCTTCGCAGTTATTTGTTCCCCGATGGCCGCAGCTACAACCCTGACCTCACCGGTTTATGTGAGCCGACGCCTCATGATCACATCAAAGTGACACAAGTAGGTGTGTGTGTGTGTGTGTGTGTGTGTGTGTTTCTAAGAAAACATGTGGAGCGTGTTCAGGCTTCCCACTGCTCATGGAATTTACTTCACGTCATGTAACGAGGCGACCGTGATATTTAAAGCGTGGAAAATGTTCATTGATGCTGAAAGAATCGAAACAGAAACTGTTTTTTTTTCTGCATGTTGAAGCTGATTTTTTTTTTTTTTTCCAGAACTGTCACCAAAACTTTTCCAGGTTTAAAACAACCAATGAGAGCGCAGCTAAGGGTTGGGGCAAACCAATCAGGACATAACTATTAATAATTTCTGTCTCAAGCTCGATTTTATCGGCCTGACCTGAGAATTTGACATCATGACGTTCTTTAGAAATGAAACTCAAGCTCGGCTGTGATGTGAGTGAAGAGGCGACGTGGAAATTTATTCAGTATCAGATAATTCATAGATTTGATTTATTATGCGAGGAACCCACATATGGTCTCTTCCATGATGTCAGAATCATGTGAAGTTGCATCTTATGAATCTGTGTTGGCTAAAATGAACAAAGAAGGACGTGTGGGACACTTTGTGTATGTGGCTGTATGTCGGATATTCTGTCTGAGTTCATGTCTATGTGTGGATGAATGCATAAAGTGAATATTTGCATGTCAGATGAGTCGTGTGTTCGTTGTTTTCTGTTGCAATGAGATAACAAATATGCAGGGTTCCCACGGGTGCTTGAATTCCTTGAAAATGCTTGAATTTCAATTCAGTGTTTTCAAGGTTGTGAAAAAGCTTGAATTTTTTGTGAAGTGCTTGAAAATGCTTGAAATTTCACAATTAGTTAAAAATCAAAACAGTCAATCTACCACCATATGAAATAATGCTAATTAGACCCATATTATTATGCCATACAGTGGCACCGCTGCACTTCCCATAACCATCATGGCAAACACAACTAGTAGGCTACCTATTTAAAGGTGCTGGAAAAATGGAAAAACTGGTGCTTGAAAAGTGCTTGAATTTGTTCATGAAAAAGGTGTGGGAGCCCTGAATATGACACGGCGGTTTAAAGTCGTGCCCTGGTGACAGAAAGACCTCGTGGAGCTCGTGTGGATGACTAACGCGGTCGTGTTTGCTCTGTGTGAACAGGAGCAGTATGAGCTGTACTGTGAGATGGGCTCCACCTTCCAGCTCTGCAAGATCTGCGCCGAGAACGACAAAGACGTGAAGATCGAACCCTGCGGTCACCTCATGTGCACTTCCTGTCTCACGGCCTGGCAGGTACGGTAACCAATCAGACCGAGGCTCATCTGTGGCTGTTTGGGGGGTAATGCTGGGACATTGTTTTCTATTTATATGAATCTGGTTGGAGGATTTCTGAGCATCTGCCTATAAGTGAGACACGACCGCTGAATAATAGAAGCAGCTTTTAGCCTCCAGTACAAGATACATCCCTCCCTCACTTCCTCCCTGTGTCCTTGTATCTGTCCTAATCAAATTTCCACATATCAGTCAGTAGCGGAAGTGAAAACTGAGAGTGCA
Source organism: Collichthys lucidus (assembly GCA_004119915.2). Lineage (NCBI taxonomy): Eukaryota > Metazoa > Chordata > Actinopteri > Sciaenidae > Collichthys > Collichthys lucidus. Next base: position 32,126,651 of record CM014092.1, on the reverse strand, counting down.
CACACACGCACACACACACACACACACGCACACGCACACACACACTCTATATTCCAGTGTTTTCACGTGTTTCTCTGCTTCCTGCTGTGCGTCCCGCGGCACGCCGTCCGTCCTGCAAACACCCATCGTGCTCGTTTGTGTGTCAGACGCTGTGCCAGCAAAGTGTGTTTGTAATTACCTTCCCCTAATGAGTCATTAGCATGGAGTCCAGCTCCTCTTCCTCCTCCTCCTCCCTCCTCTCCTCCTCCTCTTCCTCCTCCTCCTCCTCCGTCTTTCACTCCTCTTGCACGGGACATCTGTGTCGCAGTCGTGGAGATATCTCTCTCCAGACATGAACGCGTTCCGCACTGACCCTGATGTTATTGATGTCTGGCAAGGACACACACACACACACACACACACGCACACACACACACACACACACACACACACACACAAACACACACTCTGCAGACCTGGACACGAGCCCAAAAACCTGTCCTGCAATCGTGATTGTGTATCAAGGTTATTTTTTGAGTTTGACTGTCAGACGGGATCGCGTCAGAGACGGGAGACACATTTATTTAATAATCTTCATATTGGTCTTGAATATGTATCAGATTGTTGTCTGCAGGTAAAAGCAAAGAGAAACTAACAACCTCGAGCAAACCACGTCTGAAACTTGTGATGTTTGTCAGTGGAGGTTTGTGTTTGTTTGCGAGGGAGGACATGGGAGATGATTCAGAGGAGAGGGAGACGCAGATCTGATGCACCGAGTTAAACTTTGTAATCGTTTCCATTCATCTCCAGTTCTTTTGTTCGCTCTGCGTTAGTCAGAAGAAGCAGTGGAACACACCGTCCTGACGTTAGAGCTCCCAAATCTGCGCCACAGGAAGTGACGTTCTGCCGTGTTCTCGAAGGATCTCGAATCTTGAATTCCGTCCACGGAATTTAAATTCAAGGTCTGGAAAACCCTGATTTAAGAGCGCACCACGCACTCTGTCCTTGAATTTGAAAGCTTTCTTCTTCTTCTTTCTCTCGGCTTCGCTCTGAACATGCTGTCTCTGTGCGTTCAGCAGATGAGGCGAGTCTTTCCAGAGCAGAGCGCCCCCCCCCATCTGCTCTGTAAACAGACAGCACCCACGACAGTGTTTGTTTGTCATACTTCCTGTTATGACAGCTCTACGTGACCCCGCCTCCTCCACAACCTCAGCCAGTGATTCAGTGACATGTGTGTGTGTGTGTGTGTGTGTCTGTGTGTGTGTGTGCTCTTCAGTAATGAAGTATTTCCCTCCACATTAATGAAACTGTGAGTCACACAGGGAGGGGGCGCCCTCTTACCATGTGACATGAGTAACCCGGCACCGGCCCGCTCGGGTCATTGACTCAGTGGTGGTTCCCTGACTTTCCTCTCGCTCTGTATATTAGTCAGCCGGGCAGGAACACGTACAGACTCCTCGCTCTCACAGCTGGATGATGACGATCTGTGTGAATCCACTTCCTGTTCTCTGTAAAGACCCCTATTGATGTCTGGGGGGATGAGTGTGAGGGTTCCCTTGTTTTGGGGTTTTTGGATCCATCCCTGCTTCGAAGCACCGAGGCCCGGCGCTGATTCACGGAGGGGGCGTCTTGTTTTTAACCACACTGCTGTGTATCCTCCAAACGATCATCGAGAGCATGAGCAAACTTTTCTCTCTCCAACATCCAGAGTGATGCAGACGTGTTATTTTCAGAGTTCTGCTTCTTTCCACAGAGGCTTGTTAACCCGACCTGAAATCTACTGAGTGCGTCATGTTCGTATGATCTTAATAAGCACTTTCCTCTGAACCAGCAGCTGACTCCTCTGGGTCATCTGTAAAGGAACATGGTCACACTACATCAGTGTGATGTCAGTGAAACATTTGAGCTTCCTTCCTGCTCCTCCTTGTGGGCAGATGGAGCATTGCAAATGGTTTCCACACATGCTGTGATGAGGCAGCGCTGCAGAGCCGAGCCGAGGTTCAGACGAGATCCACCTGAATCCTGTCACAGTTTCAGACGGCTGCTGCTGTACAATGTCAGTCACAGTGTTTAATTCTTCAGAGATGCTCTAATCAGCAAACCATGAATGAGTGACAAACCCACAGAGAATTATCTTCTTCTTCTTCTTGTTGCATTTTTGCATCTTTCAGCTCATTGTTTTGGATTTTAAGGCTCACCTCTTCACTGTTACGGTTCTTTTTTTTTCAGCAGACAAACACAGACGTCAGAGACTGAAACAAAGAGACAAAACAAAGAGTTTAAAACAAAGAAAATGTTGTTTGATGGACAGAAACAGAACTACAGATAAATCCTGCTCACTGTTTGTTTACACCAGTGTTACTCAAAGTGTGGTCCACTAGTGGTCCGCGAGCGACCTCAAGTGGTCCGTGAGAGGATCTCTTAAAATATTCGAATTTCCCACACAAGTTTGTGGAGTCCTACCTAGGGATACTCGATATATCGCGGCTTGTTCTACGTGAGATGTATGATCTACGTTGATTCTGAGCAATTACAATGCTATCATGGAAATAATGACAATATTTATTAGAAATAAACAATACAAAACAACAACAACAAAAATATCGAAATATATATCGTGTATCGCGATATAGCCTAAAAATATCGAGATATTGGTTACAGGCCATATCAGCCCTAGTCCTACCTAACATTATTTGAAGTGTAAAGCGAATTTGTTCTCTGAACAAAAATGCAGACAAATATTTTTTTTAAATATGTATAATGGATATATGAAGATAAATCTGAATTAGCAGTGCCCAAATTGTTGCCTAAGCAACCACGGCGTCTCCTATAGACAAAATCATTCCGCTGTCACGTCAGTAAGTAAGGAAAAGAAAGCAAGGAAAAGAGCAGCAAAAGCTGTGAACTTTAACTAAAACAAGGCACGGAGAGGATGGGAAACAATGATGGATAGGTGGCTGAAGACGGGGTCAGGTGGTCCCTGAAAATTTTTTTTTTGACAAAGTGGTCCTTGGTCTGAAAAAGTTTGAGAAACACTGGTTTACACCATATCAACTTTATTAAGCGTTAATATGTCAGTGTGGTTTTTATTGCACAGTCTGCTGCCCCCAAGTGGCCAAACAAACCAAAATCAAAATCAATTAATGCTTTTTTTAAACTTTTTTTATAGTCACATATAACAGTGTGTAACAGACTGTGTTTCATCATGTTAGGAGAAGATGCTGTTGCTTTCACTCCTCCACTAGATTTTGACTGAAAATCACCAGATTTAATGTGGAAATGATGAATCATCACCCCGGCGTGTCAGATCTCGGGGTTGCTATGGCAGCAGTTGAAGATAATTTGCATAAGTTTGTTTCTGAAAATGACGCTGCAGGTCGTGTTTGTACAGTAACCCATAAACACCGGCTCTGGATGGGGCCTTTTGTGTTTTTCTTTGCATTTCGTGGTCCCTCTTTAATGCTAGTGAGGAGAGGGTGTGGCGAGGGGGTTGAAATCGGCCATCCTACACACTCGTCCTTTAAGTGCCAGCTTCGGTCTATTTTAAAGCCGGCGAAGGTTTTTCCTTCGCTTCGCCGTGGAAGAAGTTCAGGAGCAGTTTGTTTTAGTTTGTCGGTCGGGTCGCGTCTGTTGCTGGTTTCTCTTCACCGTCTGTGACCATCGCAAAATCTCCTCCCCCATCTGGGCTCGCTTCCTTTTAACCTCCCACTCCTTCCCTTCTCGACCCACTCTAATTAGGATTGAGTTTCAAACATGCCTTTGGTGTGTCCCCTGCCAAGTCCCCAACCATATGGGAACCACAAATGCAGCTTTGTTCTCTGTAAACGTTCTCTGCCTTTGATTGTAGCCCCTTTAGTAAGAGGAGAGAGAGACGCACTGAAAACCAAAACCTCTTTTATTCTCTTATTTATGACCCCTGTTTGACAGCGGCTGCCATGTGGAATATGTACATGTGGCCAGTGCATGTTGTAAAGTTGCAAAACAGTTTTCCCTGGAGTGGATCTACACGAGCATGTGTCCTTTCATGAATGGAGTGGGGGGGGGAGTAACGTTAACCATGTGTCTCCCAGCTGTGTGCACCAAAGATCTTCCTCAATGGTCCGACTGATTCTTCATGTTCCCAAAACACTCCAGCGACGAGGCCGGGGTCGTCGGATCATTCGATTTTTCGAGACGTCTGCGGGTTTCTGATGTCATATCCTGTTTTTCTCGTGTCTGTTCCAGGAATCGGACGGTCAGGGTTGTCCGTTCTGCCGCTGTGAGATCAAAGGCACCGAGCCCATCATCGTGGATCCCTTCGACCCGCGAAACGAGGGCAACAAGTGCTTCTTCCTGGACCAGCACAGCTGCCCCATGTTAGAGCTGGATGATGACGAGGACAGGGAGGACTGCCTGGTCATGAACGGGCTGGCGAACATCAGGAAGGTAAAAGAATATAATGCTACCGTAGTTTCTCCTTCACGTCAGGATTGATAGGTTGAGCCGAGGTGGTTGCAGTCAGCTCCTGCACCACTAGATGGCGCACTGCTTTCTTAAGACGCCTTTCCTGTGTCCTCAGCACTGTGCCGAGCGTCAGAACTCGCCCATGGTGTCTCCGAGCTCGTCACCCGTCAGCCAGCACAGGAAAGCCCACGGAGGAGACTCGGGTCACTGCGTCCAGCACCTCGGCCTTCCCCCCGTCCCACCACGACTCGACCTCATCCAGAAGGGCGCCATCCGCTCCCCATCGGCCAGTCCCACCGTCTCCCCCAAGGTCAGTCACTGCAGTTCGTCGGTGGGTTGTCGCCTAATGATTTAAAACAAAAATGATGTTTCGGGAGAGACACAGGAAGCAGTTGAAGTTTCGGGAAGAACAAAAGATAAATATGTGACTAACAAAGAAAGAAAAGCTGCACGAGGCTACAAATTACTGGAGTCTTCTTGAACAGTTTTGACATTAACGTTTGAATTTCTAAAGGGTCTTTTTATTTCTTCATTTCTTCTTTGTGGCTGGTAAAGGCAGAAATGATTCAGCCAGGAAAGATTATTTCACATTTCACTCACACCTTTTTATTTGGCAGCTGCAGCTGCTACAAACACCAACATGAACATATCATCCTGTATCTCTCCACCTCTCTAGTCTTCTCCAGGCATGTCCAGGAAGCAGGACAAGCCTCTCCCAGCCCCACCGCCCCCGCAGAGGGACCCACCTCCACCGCCTCCCCCCGAGCGTCCTCCACCTATCCCCCCAGAGTCACGCCACTCCTGGCTCCCCAGTTCCTCCTCGTTGTCCTCGTCCATCTCGTCTTCTACTGGCACGCTGTCGGACTCCCAGATGAATCACGAGACGCGGTGTCCCAAAGACGGCCACCTCGCGGACACCCACAGGACTGTATCCGATCACCCGCTCCAGCTGGGCCTCGGCGGCGGACCCTCGCACCTCAACGGGAGACCGCTCAGTTGTCCGTCGGCGGGATTTGTGAGGTTACATCACAGAATGGACGGAGCGGGAAACTCGGAGAGCTCCAAGGTAACATGAGTTTGAGTATCATCATGAATTCTGCACAGACGTTCATAATTTTAAGTGAAATGTCTTGACAACAGTTCAGACATTCATGGTCCCCTGAGGAAGAATACGAATCATTGCATCATTGTTAGTTCAGTCCAGAAGCTAAAGTCAATATTCGGCTACAAGTTTCATGTGTCGGCACCGCCCATGTTTGCTCATGTGATTTATTGCACACCTTTCAATGACACAGTCCTCCTGCTTACGGACGTGTGTGTTATGATTCTAACAGCTGCCTGCATGCTCACTGACATCCTAAATAAAATGTCTTTATTTCAGAAAGGTCACTGCTGAATTTAGCTCCCCTGCAAAAGTCTGAACAGCAGCGTGCATTAGTTTGTTCTCTGCAGATTTCAGTCTTGATTGTTTTTTGCATCATGCTGGTTTCATTTGGAAATGTATTATTCAGAGATGCGTACGGATTTGTAATGTCTGACTTCTCTGTGACTGCAGACACTGTGCGACACACACATGTGATTCTCAAGTGTTTTATATATATTTAAAGGAAGTGGACATCACATGCTATCACATGCTTTTCATGTGGAACATGTAGAGAGATGAACTCTGACCCAGGTACGGATTACAGATGGTTATGTGCTTTAGCGCACGTTGTTGGTGGTTTTAAAGGTTTCTGCAGCAACATGCCGTGTACCTGATACGTTTTTAATGATTCACAGAATCTATGAGCATGATTTTTTTTTTTTGGATTCAAGCGGTTTCCTGTCTGTTAGTTTGTGACCAGAGGTTTGTGGTTCACAGCCCGCTGATGTTCTGAAGCGAGGCTCATGATCCCCCAAATATAACCGCTTCAGTTCCTGCACAGCGAGGCTCCATCGACCACTGTTCACTCGCTGACGTGACACAAGCTGTGCGTTTGTTGATATCGTGTCGCCGCGTTAATGACTTTACGTTCTGTAATCTCTTTGTCTGAAGTGATGAAACGGTGAGAAACACGCAGAGGCCTTCTCGTTTAATGATTCACATGTTTTTTTTTATTGTTTGAAGATTATATTCCTCCGGCCTGATTTAATTACTCACGCGTGCGGTTTATCGCTCTGATCGTGAGAGATGAAAAAAGTGAGAATGAAAGCCTCTTTCCTGTGCAGCAGGCGCTCGACTAATGAGTAAATACATACTTGAAGTGCGGGATATAAATATGGTAATCCGTGCTAAATAATGAAAACCGTGATTTAACTGAAACCAACTGTTTGCACAGGCCGTTCAGATCTAACCAACAAATCATCCAGACGCTGCCTCCACACTGAAAGCCGAATACTGCTGAGCATAATGCATCATTCCTCCGCTCTCTCCACTTCATAATTTAAAAGCCTGGTGTGCAGTGTGTGCACACACACTCGTTCACGCTCAGCCAATCACTCGCTTTGATCACAAAGAGGAACTCCAGCCGTTTATGGGAGCATTGTCACGTTTGCTAATATTCAGGAAGTTGCCGTGGTTATTTGCATCTTTTCAGTCGTGCATATAGACAAGCTCGCCTTTCTAACCAAAGGTGTGCTGTGTATATGGAATATATATTAATATCGAACATGCAGCCCACAGAGCAAACAGTAGAAACAGACAGAGACAGACACTTTGACACTTTCCATGTTGAGCAGGTCTAGACTCTTATTTCCAGAGCGCTCGGTGACAGAGGCAGAGCTGAAAACAGTCGAATGTTAAAGTGAATAAACAGCAGAGCAGAAGTGTCAGAGAAAGATCCAGAGGGACACCATAGACCGAGTCCTGCTGCAGAGAGTCTGAGGAACCTGCACGATCAGACTAATAAAATTATCTCAAAACTAATAAACCCATTCAGTGACTCGGCAGTCGTAGTAGTAGCTCTATAAAATGCTGTGTGAGAAGCAGCGTGTTGAGCTGAGTTGTCAGTGCTCCTTTTAGATTTTGAGGTGAATGCACATTATTTTTTTGACATTAATACTAATCTTCAGTCAGGTAACATGTCACGGCACATAGCATTCCTCCTCAGCTTTTATTTATGATAACGTGCAGCAACAAATCTTCAAAAATCACGCTCAGAGCGCTGCAGGCGCGTCGAGATTTCTGTATCCGCCTTCGATACCTGGCCGTGTATCATACGTATCTTTTCCAGTTGTTTCTTTGTGTCTTAAACTCTCTCCCTTCACTGTGTCTGTGCAGCCTTTCTCCAACGGCCTGCAAATCAGCGATGACTATGACATCCTTCCCTCTCGGCACTCGCCGACGCAGTCTACACTCGCCAGTAGCCACAAGTGAGTATTACACACACACACATGCATAATTAATCCAGCAAGTTTGCTTGGAAAACTTTGTGCATTATTGACTGTCTGTATCTCTCTGTGTTAATATGAGCAGATCGCAGTGCAGCGTATCAAAGTAAACGTCGTTAAATCAACAGATCATGCATGCCAAATCTCTTCAGGACTCGGCTCTGTCTAATTTCCTGAAGTAGACCGTGCGAGGTTAGCTGGCTGCAGAACTGTAGCAGGAATAGAACAAAATGTCTGTGTGGTCTGCAGTCTGACAGCACGCCTTATTTCTTAAATAAATTCAGCTCCGTTGCATTTTAAAGCTGCTTCTTTCCCCCGAGCACTAACCTAACGAGAATTTAACATTCAGTTCAGCGCTGGCCACTCACTTCTTGTGTTTAGCCCTAATCAAGCTCAGTGTTCTGCGGTGACCCTGTCCTCCTCTTAGATACGTCTCTTTACTCTAAAGTTCCAGCTCCTGAACCTCCTGTCTCCTTCCACCAGTGAGGTCTTGTATCCTCGGGGAGGAACGGCTTTGAAAAATGATGTCTGAATGTCTAATAGCCTTTTAGCTGCAGCCAGAATTAGATTAGGTATTTCTGTGTATCAGGCTGTAGTGGAGGCAGGGGGATGGAGCTGTCACTTCTGATGAAGCTTGAGCCGATAGAGGAAGCTCTGGCTCGGCTGAAAACAATCCCACGTTGTAAAATATTGTGCGCTTGTTGGAGCGACGCACACACACACTTCCTCCTTCACTGCTGCCACGTTTAATCAGCGCCTACAAACAACAGTTGGTGTACTTTAAACCTGTGCGGCATCATACAGTGAGGTGTAGCTTATACACCACAATCACACACACACACTGGCTTCAGTTAATTCGTTAATTTTGTGCCATCTGGATTAAAATAGAGCTGCTCATCTTTTTCTGATGAGCAGTTGGCACCTTGCATGGCAGACGGGCTGGTTCTGGTTCTGCATCGTCAGGCTGAAAAAGTTTCACTCCAGCCTCTCAGTGTTTCCTCGAGCATGGCCGTATTGTTCAGCTGCGACTGTTTTACTGTTAAACACAATAACGTCAGATTAGGGTGGTTAACTGGTGAGGGTCAAACTGTGGCACCCGGCCGGAGGTAGACCGGTTAGATTAGAACTCTATTTTTTCTATTATATTAAATATAAATGTTATTTAACTTTAAAAATGCATGAAACTGCCGTAACTGATGTATACAATTGCCAGTTTTTTATGTTTTGGATGCCGTCTAAATCATCAGCTGAAGATTGCTATCGATGCAAAATGTCGTTACGAAAAGAAAAGTTGATTCCGAATGCAGGACTTGGCTGCAGGCTGCGGTCACGTTACGTTATCAGCTACTTTTCAATAAATGTTGTGAAATCTGTTGAATTGTTGTATTTTTGACAGAAAACAAACATGAGGTTTAAAAGATATATTAATATATAATATAAGATCGCCAACGTCAACGTCGCTAATTGCCAACCCCTGCACTAGTGTGACTGCAAGAGAGAGAAAGATTTGTCAAAAAATACTTTTGCAAACGGCTCTCGTGGCCACAAATGTCACTCTACAGAAATAATTCCTACATAGAAACGTAGGAAAATTCATGGGCTACGCAGCGATATCACTGCTGAAGCTGTCAGACTTATAGTTTTGGCGGGAGACGCACTGATGCTCCAGGATCACCCACCGACATCTACTCCCATGTAAACTGGAGAGGAGAAATGTCCCAGAGGAGCACGGGGCACCTGTTCTTTCTCTCTCTGCCCAGGTCACAGTTTTTAACTTCACACACTGAAATTCAGCATCCACATGGTCGACAAGATGAGGATGCTCACGCTCATTTGGGCTTTTTGATACCACCTACCGTTTGGCGTTAGCGTCCACTAGTTGGAGGGGCTTCATTTAGAGATTTTCTGTGTCTCTCAGCAGTCACTCACACACAGACAGAGCACAGCTGCAGTTAACTGCTCTGACCTGCAGCTGACCTTGGTTGCTTGGCAACCTCAAAGCTGCTTTATGCTAACAACTTGAAGTCAGCGCCACCAGTGTGTGAATGTGATTGGCTCCTTTCTGATGAGCAGTCAGTGTGTGGACATGATATGCAGTGTAAAAAGCGCCTTGAGCAGTTAGAAGAGTAGATCTGTGAACTTTTGGTGCAAGAAGTCTTAAGACAGTTTCATGACCTGCTGCTCTGCAGACATAACGAATGTGAAAGAAGCGACCCTGTAATCCTCCTCATGGTATAACAGTAATAACTGTGCGAGCAATGCTGACCTGAAGGTTTCGCCCCGGTCGTCTCCACAGACCCTCCAACCCTTTCAGCGGCCCTGCGCTCGAACGACAGCGAGGAGCGATGGACCGGCTGGAGGACGACTATCAGATCCCGTCATCCAACCTCTGCCTGAGTCAGGCGCCCGTCTGCATCTCTGTACCCAGCAGGTACCAGACTTCTCTCTGGGTGTTCTGGAGTTACTATGGTGATGCAGAGAGGATGAGGCCATTAGAGTTTAATTAAGCTGCTGCTGCTTTCTCTCTGTTATTCAGACACTTGGAGAACGGCTCTCCAGAGCCCTCCATCGAGGAGAAGAAGCCCCGGCCCCCCGAGCCTGGTGAGTCCTCTGCATGTTTTTAATAACATCTTCATCTGATGCTCCAATACTTTGTCTTTAAAATAAGAAAGATGCTGCAGCTGCATTGTGTTGAACTCTGCTCGTTCCTCAGGTGGACACTCGGAGTCGGCCCGAGGGTCGGCTCATACCTCGCTCTGCCCCTTCAGCATCAACAAGACGCCCTCCGACTACGACATACTGCTGCCCCCCCAAGGTAGAAACACATCCCCACCCACCACCCCTTCATCCAGCAACCCCAGCTGTCCCAGCCTGTTTCAAGTCATTTGTTGAAGGATATCTTCAATTTTTCAAGGGTTTTTATAAAGTTTGGTGTGATATGTTACAGGCAGATTATCATAAACACCCAAATAAGAGTATTTATAAGTGTATTTGTATTTATAAGAGATTTCCAGGGCCGTTCTTAGCTATGGGCAATGTGGGCGGCCGCCCAGCGTGCAGTCTCCGTGAGGGGCGCACGAGCGCCCGAAAAGGAAAAAAACCTTGCCAATTTTGTATACTGCTCATCAAGTTAGCGGAGCGGGGGGTTGGCAAGGCGGAGGGGGGCGGCGGCCAGACTGATCCCAGGCGGCAATCTAGGACTAGGGCGCACGGGCGGACGTGAGGGTGCACGAGAAAGTTCGCCAAGGGCCAGGACCGGCACTGTTGATATCATTTTGTTTAAACCAGATTCTGCAGCTGGTTTATTTAGCACAGCATGAAACAGGTCACGTGGTTCTGATCTGCAGAAATTTGTTACCACAGACCTCAAACATTTGTTCGATGTACATGGGTTAGTATTTAAAAGTAGAGCACAGCCTAATCATATTTTTACGACAGCTTCCTGCACCTCCTGTCCTCCTCCTCCTCCTCCTCCTCCTGCAGGGCAGCATCTCCTCAGCATGTAATCCTGCATTCGGTTGAGACTTTCTCGCAGCGTCAGCCTCCTCCTCCTGGTGGAATAAGTATGAGCTGTGACTCAGAGCAGCGAGCTCACTCTCTGTCGTCTGTGTTTGTGTTTCAGCATTAGAGGACCCCTTCAACAGCCGCCCTCCATCGCAGCTGCCTCCTCCTCCGCCTCCTCCTCCTCCAGCGCGACACAGCTTCACCGACCTCTCCTCCTCGTCTTCGTCGTCCTCGTCCTGCAACGCCTCCATGTCCTCCTCCTCCTCCTCTGTCATCGCACGACCCCACAGGCCCTCCTCTGGACAGGAGCACTTGCTTTTAACCCCCGGTTAGCCCAGTGACGTTTGTTTAAATCCGAATCGTGAAGTGACACGTGTACATGTGTAAATGCACGTCATTGTTTTGTTGACTGACAGACCTGAGTTTCTCTGTGTCATCTCATCTGTCTAGACGCGGTGTTTGACATGCTGAACAGTGCCGCCCCTCTGCCTCCACTCAGACGACACGCAGACAATGTTAAAGGCTCCCGAGGCTGCCTGGAGTACGACCACTTACCAGCCAATCAAGGTAGAGCAACATCTCCTCCTCTGCAAACAATTCCATGACGAAACCCACCGAGCATTTCATGGAAACATCGGAAAACATGACTGCATGGTCCCGTCAGACCTCAGTCTGCACACTGTGACAGGGCACAGAGATAAAAACCTTTGAAATTGGATTTTTGGTAGAAACATTTGTGGAAACATTCAGCTCTCGTGGCATATGAGAGATATGCACAGAGGATATCTGCTGCTGCCTATGAAAGACGATAAAGGTCTCTCTGGAGTTATTGGTAAAATGTCAAAGCTTTGCTTCTGTGACAGGCGCTGTTTAGTCTACAAACTTCCTTGACCACTAATAACACTCTCCAGTTTCTGCCTGTGTGCCAAGCACAATTTTCCGCTGACATGGTTTCTCTCTCTCTCTTGCTCTCTCTCTCCAAGTATCGATGGACGGTTTGCAGGCCCCTGCCAGGCCGCCCAAGCCACTGCCCAGGAAGATCCCTCCGGAGAGTCAGTCGGGCAAATCCCACAGCCTGGAGTCGGAGAACGTGGACGCCAAGATCGCCAAGTTGATGGGGGAGGGTTACTCTTTTGAGGACGTGAAGCGGGCGCTGATGATCGCCCAGTACAAAGTGGACGTGGCCCGAAACATTCTGCGAGAGTTTGCCTTAGTGGCCCCGAGACTGAACCTCTAATCTAAGAGGCAGCGCTAAGGGGAGCACAACAAAGAAGCTGTGCCTCTGAACGGACCGACTTAAAAAAAAAAGGGCTTCTTCAGTCCGCTCGGCGTCGGACTGTCGACGATGTTATTTAAAGGGAGACTCGCCTTTTGTTGCAGAACGTGACATGACAACGCACAACAAAGTGGCTGACACCAAATCCGAATTTCAAAAAAAAAAGGGAGAACCGTCTGTGAATGATTTTAAAACCTGTGAAACAAAAAGAGAGAACCAGGCTTGTTGTTGTTTACAGTGAGCTTCGCCGGTGCTGGCGTCGGACCGGACGCCGTTTTAAAGCCCTGATCCTGATCCTGATCCTGATCCTGCTGCTACTGTTCCTTTCAGAAGACATTTCAGCTTCAACGCTCAGTCAGATGTTAGAGGTAGTTTTTATTTGCAACCAGTGGGGGGAGCCAGACTCCACTGTTCCTCTCCTCTGACTCCATTTCCTCTGGTTCAGCCCCCTCCTTTCCTTCTTTCCTTCCTTCCTTCATGTGTTGCCCATTAGAGAATACTCCACTGTTTGCCCACAGTCTGGCTGACTTGCAGGTCTTAACAAGGTCTGGTGAGTTGGGAGTGGTTGCATGAAGCCAGAGGATGGAGGATGCCTTATTGATTCACTCGTTTCCCCCAGACCTGAGAAAACTATGACGGCTCCAGAGGAGCACTCTCGTTAGACTCGGAGAAGAAGAGTGGAGCAGGCAGCGAGCGTGGGAGGGTTAGCTTCTTTGTTTCTGTTCCTAGACCAGAGGATTAATCAGCTGGGGGACTTTTTTTTTTCTTTCTTTTAATTATTGTCTTCATCTGTGGACAGCAAGCCTATGAATGTATTTGTTCTGCATGAGTGAGCTACACCTTTGTACACTTCCAGCTCCTCTCAGGCTCCCATTTATTCCCTCGAGTGATTAAGCGGTGGGAAAATGTTTGTGGAAACGTTCTTTAATCTTTCATTTCAAAAAAGCCAGAGACGACCCCCGTGCCTGTATTCCAGCTCGAGCATTTAAAACGTCAGTCAGGAGTGAACCTGTTGTGTAGATCTGTTCGAGCTCACACTGCAGCCTCCATCATCATCCCATGGTGGGTGTCCACGCTCCCTTCATGCTTTGCATAGCTCTGCAGTGAGACGGACAGATGAGACCTTCACTGTGCAGGTGAAGGTAAAGCCCCTCCTCTTCCTCCTCCTCTTCCTCCTCCTCCTCCTCCTCTTACCTCACAATCTGGAATCAGCTGTGTTTCTCCCTCATGACTGCAACACGCCTCACCTATGCACCGACAGTTTATTTTCAGACGTATCAGTATTGTTTTTTTTTTTATTTTTTACAACGGTATGCAAGATGTGGACAGATCTGTGTCAGACCTGTGCTAGATGACGGGTTATGTTTACATAATTACATGATTCTCAACCAACAGGATAATTCATAAGTTACCATTGGTTATGATAACACTGTACTCTATAAAGACGCATGTCTGCATTTACATCTGTAGGAAAGGAAACTTTGGCATCGGTGTCCTCGAGGTGTTCGTGACCATGTGTGCAGAAGACGCCTGAAGCTTTGTGTTCTTTAAAGTCACTGTGTTCATATGCAGATGTCTGTTTGTAGAGGTTAGCAGAGATGTGTCAGAGGAGGTCTTAGCCGTGCATGGCCCCCAGAGGATGAATCGTTACCAAAGTAAATCTAGAGATCTGGAAGTGGGAAGACGTCAGTCCTTTGGAGTGACGGCCAAAACTTCTATGGAAATAAAACCCAGACTGTAAAACAATTAAATTATTGTTTTACAGTCTGGCAATAAAATTAAAAAGGTCCGTCAGTGATACTTCTACTTCCAGAGAAGTCGTGAAATCAAATCTTTGTCAGAATCAGGATTTCCTGTCTGGGGAGCGTCGGGCTAACAGAAGCAGACAGCCGACTCGCCGGAGTGTCGCTCGGTCAGCAGAGTGGATCTGACAGAACAAAGTGATGTGTCCATGCGACGGTTCCAACTGTCCTGGAACTTTTTTTGCATTAACAGCAAACTGATGGAGGCGACGTGAGACCGTGCAGCATCTTTATGCTTTCAGGAGGTCGGAGAGTTTCCCTCCGTCTGTTTGGGCCGAGATGCTGAATAAACACAAACCATTTTCACCTTCACGCTCCCGTTTTTCCCGCCATCACTCGACTATGAAAAATCAATTTGCGATGATGTATTGTAGTTTTCCTTTCCCCCTGTGATCGAGGCTCCTCACAGCAGATAAGTCAAAGATTGAACAGCGTCGGCTACAAAGAGGGAATGAAAAGGTTCGGTTGGAACATCCTGATAATACGGCGGGAGGATACGATGATCCCCGTCCTAATAATCCAGCTCACTGACTTCTTTATTTTTATTCAAATGTATTCATAATGTGAGAGAAAGCACTTTCACGCCCTCGACTGGAGGAATGAACCAGGCGTCTTAAAGGGCCGGTGTGTTCGATTTTAGTGGCACGTTGCTGATTGCAACCTCTTCGCCTCACCTGCTCCTTCCGAGAAGTGAAGGTGGCTCATTCAGTATTTAGTTCGTCCCATCCTGAGGTCACGTTCTGTCAATACAGAGCCGTGAATCCGACACACCGGACCTTTAACAGCGCTCATGAACTTTTATAGTGACGAGGTTTAAAAAAAAGAAGAAAAAAAAAGGTTGCCGTGGCGACCGCAGGAATGAAATGATGACGCCCGTCAGGGAACGTGCTTTCAAAGTTTTATTTTATTTATTATTAATTCATCTGGTCGGTGTAACAGATAACAGACATAGAATGACCCCACCATCCACCATCATCCACCATCATCCACCTCCAACCACCCTACCCACGTCTCCACCTCAACCCCTTCCTTTTTTTTTTGAGCAGCACTTTAAAGGGGAACACCACTGTCATTTAAAATGTACATATGTTATAATTGGTGCCCAGAGATGGCGACGATGAGCGACCCCCGTGCACGTCTCTAATCCTCGTTAACATCCACACACACACATAAAAACATGCAAGTGAAGGCAAAACACATTAAATATGTTGGAAAACAGTTGCTGAAAACACGTGAAAAGACTTTGAACGATATATCACTGAACAGGATTTTTGTGGGCGGTCCTTAAAGGGTGGCTCGATGACACGTTGAGGCCACCCTGAGCAGAGAGATGGAGATGAATCATCTCAGCTCAGAGATTTCATAAACTTGTTCATATTTTTAAACATTCAGATTTGGCTGGGTGCTTAATGACACTTTCTTCTCCGAACACGTTTTTATCCTGACTTTACACTTTAAACACTCGGATAAGACGTCGTCGTCATCAGCTCAGCTCAGAAATTCTGGACTCGCCAAGTTTATTTACATTTTAGAGATCTGCCAGGCTGAGCTCGTCTTCCCGCTCGCAGATGAGACAATGCCGCATCGTTTTCCAGCTGAGCGAGCCAGCACGTAAAAAAAGAAAAAAAGAAATTCCCCTTCAACTTGACGCTTAACTTTTCTTTTTTTTTTTGCACTGGTCTGATTTTTTTTTAATTTTATTTTCTCAAACTTGAACGCCTCTGAGCTCAGACTCGTCCATTCCATTGGACTCCCTTGTGAAGGGGGTAAGTGGCCTTAGGTTGCAACAAAAAACAAAAACAAAACAAAAAGTAAGGGCAGTTTTTATTTTCTAATTCCATTTTCGTATTAATGTGCTCTGGTGACAAAATAAAAGTGTTGATAATATGTAAAGCATAGATTAATGTGCAATTAATTTATACATTATTAATGCTTTTTTTTTCTTGATATGTTATTTTCATGGATACGTAAATAAATTTAAAAAAAGTCACGATTCCCTTTTGTTTAATTTGATGGTGTGTGTGTGTGTGTGTGTGTGTGTGTGTGTGTGTGTGTGTGTGTGTGTGTGTGTGTGTGTGTGTGTGATGACAGCTGCGTCCTCACACTTTGTTCCAGCATTAAACACGTTACATAAAAAGCTTCCAGTGAGTCGAGTGGAGAGAGGTTTGATTTGTTCCGGTAATGAAACAGGAATAACAGAGGGAGCCGCCTCCTCTCAGGGAGCCTCTCTCTGCCCGTGAGCTGCAGAGTCAGATGGAGGGAAAGCTCTTTGACAGCTGATGGAAGGCGTTTGAGATTTAACAGAAAGTGAGAGATTGTCCCGTCGGTGAACTCGCCTACCGAGAGACACACTAAGCAGAAACGCCAGTGGCACTCCATGCTTACTGTGCCGGCACAAACTGACACTCATAGAAGAGTCCTCGTTTATTAACAAGGACAAAGCTTCTATATTTCATGGACTCCAGCAAGCCGACAGTGTTTCCTACTAACAAGTATTGTGTGTCTCAAAGCTTGATGTATCCCTCTGGTAAAAACATTGAATTATGGACTCATTATCCGCATTAAAGCAACATTTTGGAAGTGTTTTTACCATAAAATAACAGATTTTAAATAATCAAATGTGAAAGTATTTTAACATTTTTATGGAGGAAATGTTTTCCGCCTCAACTCTCTGTGATTTACAGAGTTTATGATGGACAGTGAAGTAAACTGCTGACAGCTGTAGCTGCTGTTAGCTCATGTTAGCTCAGTCTGTTAGCTGCTGTTAGCTCATGTTAGCTCTGTTTGTAAGCTGCTTTTAGCTCATGTTAGGTATGTTTGTTAGCTAGTCTTAGCTAATGTTACCTTCGTTTGTTAGATAGTCTTAGCTAATGTTAGCTCTGTTTGTTAGCTGCTGTTAGCTAATCTTAACTCAGTTTGTTAGCTAGTCTTAGCTAATGTTAGCTCTGTTTGTTAGCTAGTCTTAGCTAATGTTAGCTCTGTTTGTTAGCTGCTGTTAGCTAATCTTAACTCAGTTTGTTAGCTAGTCTTAGCTAATGTTAGCCCTGCTTGTTAGCTGCTGTTAACTAATCTTAACTCAGTTTGTTAGCTAGTCTTCGCTAATGTTAGCTCTGTTTGTTAACTAGCCTAAGCTAATGTTAGCTCTGTTTGTTAGCTGCTGTTAGCTAATCTTAACTCAGTTTGTTAGCTAGTCTTAGCTAATGTTAGCTCTGTTTGTTAACTAGCCTAAGCTAATGTTAACTCTGTTTGTTAGATGCTGTTAGCTAATGTTAACTCTGTTTGTTAGCTAGCCTTAGCTAACGTTAACTCAGTTTATTAGCTAGTCTTAGCTAATGCTAACTATGTTTGTTAGATGCTGTTAGCTAATGTTAGCTCTGTTTGTTAGCTAGTCTTAGCTAATGTTAGCCCCGTTTGTTAGCTAGTCTTAGCTAATGTTAGCCTCGTTTGTTAGCTAATCTTAGCTAATGTTAGCTCAGTTTGTTAGCTAGTCTTAGCTAATGTTAGCTCAGTTTGTTAGCTGCTGTTAGCTAATGTTAGTTCAGTTTGTTAGCTGCTGTTAGCTACTGTTAGCTCGGACTGTGAGCTCAGGGCTCAGGAGTTTTAGTATTTTAGTGTTCAGGTTCAGGACGCGGTGGAATGTTGACTGAACAGAGCCGGTGTTGTGACAGAACCGGAGCTAGAGACATATCTGTCCATATCTACCACAGTGTATTACACTGTAGTGGCAATAAACATCCACAACAATGTAAATGAATCTAGAAAAGAACACGTTAATTTATCCGTATGATCAGCTCCTCTCTGTTTTATATACACTCCTTCAATCTCACGCAGCAGAAACAAAATTTGAATCTTACTTTTGTTTAGCCACCAAACTAAAGATCGCTCCCCTTTAAGTGTGAAGGAGCAACTATGGTGGCAACCAAAACTCCTCTGTCTGTCGAAGGCTCCTGCAGAATCATGGCATTTCTTATTTTTAGGGGATTATACACTTAAAATAAACATGCACAGAACATACTCTGCCTTAAATCTTGCACATTGCCCCTAAAATGCCTCAAACCTTCAGTTTGGTGGCTGCAGACTGAATGGATGACACCTCCAAACGTTTCCAATACGCTGCTCAGTGAGCTGAATTTCTAGGTAAACATAATCTCTTTTTTTTTCCTCTGTGCTCACTCACTGCAGCAGCTGAAGTGGATTGGATCTCACGGCGTGAACGCGGTCGGGCCCGTTTTGTTTGTTTCAGTGCATCAGACGTAGGATTTGTTCTACAAACACCTATTAGCTATGCAAAGGCTTTGGACAGTGTGTTGGGGTTTTGGAGGCGGTGGGTGGAGAATGTGTCTGATCAGGATAAGTGCTATATTTCTGCAGAGACTGAATAAACTGAGAGGCGAGTGAATCTGAGGAAGCAGAAACAGTAACTGTGTCTCCTGCACAAACCTCACGTCCTCCCACCACCACCGCCCCTCCTCACATCTCGAGTGGCCTGCAGATGACACAAACGCAGAGACATAAACCGGCTAATTAAGCGCAGGGATCCAGCAGTAGAGGTTACATCAGCGTGTGAAACACCCCAGTGATGTTACAGCTGTGTCATCTGTTTGCCTTCATGCTGGGTTTTCAGCTGTTGCTCTGGTTTAGGGGACGACGGCGACAACAGAAACAGGGGAAATGACTCTGTTGCAGGAAAAACAGCAGCCCTGGCCTGAACACAGAGAGTCTAATGGAGGCTGCAAGCATCAAAACTGAGACCAAGTCACAACAAAGACCAGAGTATCAGGACTGCACTGTGTCTCGGTTTGCACTGTTGGTGCACAGTGTACTCTGAACACGTCTGTTCAAAAAACAAATCTACAACCCAGTGTATCTGTGTGTTTTATTTTGTAGTTCTCCTCTCTATGTGTTGTATTTCCACTTCCTGCCTGTTTTTAGTTTCACCTGTGCCTCGTTTGGATTCACCTGTGTCAAGTTGTCTCGGTTTGTTTCCTCTCTTCCTGTTTTCTTTCTTTCCTCCAAATTTAATTTACAGTGGTCCCTCGTTTATCGCGGGGATACGTTCTAAAAATAACCCGCAATAAATGAAAGTTTTACAGTTATTATCCATGTTTTAAGGCCGTGAAACCCCTAACCACACACTTTAATACACCTGTTTACACACATTTTGTACAGTACTCCCTTAATTAATCAGGACGCAGAACACAATGCACGTTCATACTGTACAGTACGCTGTAAAGAAAAGCTGCAAAATTACACTGAAAAAAATCATCGAAAAGTGAACCAAGATATAGCGAGGGGCGACTGTATTGGATTGGAGTATTTTTGTCTGGATTACGAGCCGAGTAATTAAAGTTTTCATTTCCTCCCTCTTCATTTGGATAATCCCCTGAACCTTCCAGTGAGCATGTGTCAAAGTTTACGACTGGACTACAAATCCCAAAAGGTTCAGTAACTAAACCAGGCATGAACCTCCCTGCTCGTGATGCAGGATGGAAAATAAAATAAATTCTGTGTTTGGATTGAAATGTTCTCTGGCTCGGTGGGGAATGCAAAAATGTATTTTTTCTTAGCGTGTAGCAGGACATGTGATGATCCACGCTGCCATGTGAACATCATGCTCTACAGCAGCTGACGGAGTCGTGATCTTTCACAATAGTCAGGTGGATTTTCACAAGTCCCGTGTCATCGCTCACATCAGGGTTCCCACACCTTTTTCATGAGCAAATTCAAGCACTTTTCAAGCACCTTCAAGCACCAGTTTTTCCATTTTTCCAGCACCTTTAAATAGGTAGCCTACTAGTTGTGTTTGCCATGATGGTCATGGGAAGCGCAGCGGTGCCGCTGTATGGCATAATAATATGGGTCTAATTAGCATTATTTCATATGGTGGTAGATTGACTGTTTTGATTTTTAACTAATTGGGAAATTTCAAGCATTTTCAAGCACTTCACAAAAAATTCAAGCATTTTCAAGGAATTCAAGCACCAGTGGGAACCCTGTCACATCCATTCCCAGAAATGATCTCGCAACAAAATATGACACAGGTAACACGTTTTTTTTTTTTTTTTCAAAATGTACACTTTATTGTCAACAACAGTACAAAAACAAAAGTCTGTATTTACAACACTACTATGGCCTTCTCATCTAACCCTCTTTGGTTTCACTGCTGACCTGATTATTTGAAAAGGAACAAAAGGCAATGCGAGAACAGTGGAACTAAATGTTGACCTACTGCTTTCATGTGATGCAGCTCCGTAACCGTGAAGATGCCGGGTGGGTGTGGAAGTCTAAAGCTACGTCACTTCAACTTCGGCATATGTTTCAAAAAGAAGATATGAGAGGATGGCATGTCAGCTCTCTGCTACAGTTTGAGACAATCACAAGGTCGACTGGTGCACGGCTCCTTCAAGGTAAAATGATCGACCTCCATCTGCATCTGAAGCTCGTAAAGCTTCAGCTCTCGCTGTTTTCCTGCTAGTGTTTGTTTAGGAATGAAATGTGCAGTCTTTTAATTATCACAAGGTGTTTTTCTGCCAAATTTCTCATAAATCTGACTCACTGATATTCTCAGAAACATTAACAGATTCCAGCTTGAGTTGAAGGTTGATTCTTCTTCCTCAGAGTTATTTGAGAACTCATAAATACAATGTTTTTTTTTTATGTTGTGAAGTGAACTAAATTGACTGTAAGTGTGCTATGATTTCTATCAAACTATCTTATCAATGCTTTTCTCTTTGGTGGCTCATCAGTGTTGCATTGTCAGAAGAACCAGAGCAGAATGATGTAAATCCAGAGAGAGTTATTCTTCGCACCACTGAGATAAAAAAATAACATCCCGACAATAATAATACAGCAGAGAATGAGCACAGATATTATTCATTCATTGTCATGTAGCTCTCTCGCCATAAAGTTCCTTTTCAACACTTGATGATGCCCTCCACGCAAGCTTAGAAAAAAAAAGAATTATCTTGCATGCTGCAGCATTGCCATCTCGGTAGGTTGCACGCAGAATATAAATACATCAAAAAACACAACGAGAAAAACAAAAAGAACATAATTCAGACCTGGCATCAGTAAAGCTCTTCCAAAAATGAAAAACAGCAAATATTAAATCCGCTCCGAGCGCACGGTCACACCGTAACCGATGGATGTTACGCGAGCCGCAGAGCAGACGGGCGAAGACGTGAACGATGTAGTGTATTAAACTAAATTACAGGTGAACAAACAAAAGAAAAGAAATTTAACATGAACTCATGTCAGAACACGCTTTTGCATTACTTACAAGTCGCACTTTTCCGATGCCTTTTTCAGATCAAATTATTGGCAACAGGAAGGAATAAAATAAATCAGTAATTAGTGGTTGCGTGCCGTAATGCTGACCAATTTGCATCGACACAAACAGAAATGTTTCATTTTTTGGGGGGGTCACAGTTACAATAAACTGCATGTCTAGAAATCATTTACAGCACATCCAGTTATTTCAAACCGTGACCATAACTAGATCTCTACTGTCGTGGGCGTCCGTTAAAAATTCATATTCAGACAATCAAGTTTGCCAGTGTTCAAAAAAGCAGAGAACATAAATCAGGAGGTTACGATATGTTGAGGTTATCTTCTGAAAGGTTCGAGGACAGTTTCAGTAGGGTTATACAGCAGTGAAGTGTCTTTTTCTCTGAGCACAGCCAAAGGCTTTTTCCACACACAGCGCACAAATAAGTCAAAAATGAAAATAAAACATTGGCATGCTCAGCCAGGGCACACGCATAATTCTGATTATTTTTCTTTTTTTTCATACAGGTCTTAGAAAGTGTACAAGGAATTTACATTCTTTGAAGAAATTCAAGAACAAACAAACAAATAAAAAATCCTAAAAGGAAATAAGCGGCAAAAAACAACAACAAAAAAAACCCCGACCCCACCACACAGCCTCACGGAATCGCTCGAACAGAACAGAACAGAACAGGGAGCATTCACCAGGAACACAAAAGACAAAATGACACAGTAACACGAGTCAGCCTCAGTGCAGACTTTTAACAGTGAGGTGGGACAGCAGGCTGTGGGGCAGGACTTGGTTGGAAAAATGACCCGGGGTTGTTTGCTGCTTATTTTGGAGCCGGATAGAGCGCCTCGGCAGCCAACGGGGAGTCTGGATTCTTAATGTTGAAGGGCTGCTTTACCCAGAAAGATATACAGAGGAGAAAGAGTCAGTAAAAAATCACTTAAATAATGCACAGAAAAACACCATAATACATAAATAAAACATAAATTCACATTTATCTTAAAGAATCATTCCAGTTTTGTTTTGGCCATCAGTCTTATCAAATACGAAAAACTTGTAGCACCCTCTAGTGAAATAATGGCACTGTCATGCCAATAATGACGTTAAAACACACCCTCTCGTATAATATTGACACCACAGTGCCAATAATGACGTTACAGCACACCTCTTGTATAATGACGTTAAAGCACACCTCTCGTATAATAGTGGCACAACAGTGCCAATAATGACGTTAAAGCACACCTCTCGTATAATGACGTTAAAGCACACCTCTCGTATAATGACGTTAAAGCACACCTCTCGTATAATAGTGGCACAACAGTGCCAATAATGACGTTAAAACACACCTCTCGTATGATATTAGCACTGTCATGCCAGTAATGACGTTAAAGCACACCTCTCGTATGATATTAGCACTGTCATGCCAATAATGACGTTGAAGCACACCTCTCGTATGATATTAGCACTGTCATGCCAATAATGACGTTGAAGCACACCTCTCGTATGATATTAGCACTGTCATGCCAATAATGACGTTGAAGCACACCTCTCGTATGATATTAGCACAACAGTTCCAGTAATGACGTTAAAGTACACCTCTCGTATAATATTGGCACTGTCATGCCAATAATGATGTTAAAGTACACCTCTCGTATAATATTGGCACAACAGTGCCAATAACGTTAAAGCACACCTCTTGTATAATATTAGCACGACAGATCCAGTAACGACATTAAAGCACACCCTCTCGGTGATTCATTCATGTTTATCTATAAGAATGATGACCAAAGCTACAGAGATCTGATATAAAGTGTGGTAAACTGGAGTATAATGACACTCAGAACAGCGCCTGAAGTCGGTATAATGACCGTGTTTATGTGTATGTTTGGTTGAAAGTGACTCTCCTTACCTCTTTCATCCCATGTAGTACAGCCTGAGTGCCTTATTAAACAGCGTGATTGTTCTCCTCTAGTTTCTTGCTCTCCTCAGACGTCCCCACCTCCTTCTCTCCGGTCTTCCAGCTTCCTTGTCTGTGGTGAATACAGAATTGTAAAAGACGTGATGGACTCCCTGCTACAGAATAACCTCCTCACCTTGCTCTATACAGCACAGTCGCATCTCTCCACAGCAAACTCATCTTTTCAATATGCACGCGCCACATTCCGACTTCCTCCTCTGAACTGACACCTCCTCACGCTCTATCTTCCTTTTTGCTACGTGCTTTGAAAACTCTCTCACCGCCGTCCTCGGCTGCTATCGCACCTTTGACACGTGCGATCATTTAAGGGTGTACAGGCGTGTTTGTTCACTCTGCTGTCAGAGACTGTGGTGGTAACCCCTGACCGGCTTTCCTCTGATTAATATTTCAAATTCACTCTCAAGAGTACAAACTCCGGTTTCTGCTTCTGGTTGGAATGCAGTGTCAGTTAGCAAGAGCAGCACGACCAGGAATTGAGCAGGGTCTTGAAATATAAATGTGAAATGCAAATGTGAGTGTGTGTGTGTGTGTGTGTGTGTGTGTGTGTGTGTGTGTGTGTGTGTGTGTGTGTGTGAGTTAGTTTCCGTACCTTGAATTCTTCATGTAGAGCCAGTAGATGAGTCCCACCACGGCAGCAGCTATGAGGAGCCCTGCCACGACGCCCACTATGAGCTTCGCCTGGTCGTCTGAATCCTCCTGAGACTCTGAAAACAGAGAGCAGCAACTCAGCTTCAGCTGCAGGTCTGACACACACACTCCACACACTCCACACACTCCTAACCTGAAGGAATTTTTAACTTAGCTGCTGATGAGAACACAGACACCAACATCATAACGTGTCCCCGGTAGATTATTCTCAGCACCTTCTCAAACTGATTAATATTCGACACTTCACACGTTATTACTTCATCTTTGTGTTTATACAAGAGCGACTTATTACTTGAGTCTATATTCTGGGAAACATCAGCGGTGTCCGGTGGGATGTTGGATATTTTAGAGGAGAAGATGATGCCTGGTGGTTTCAAATCTATTTTATCTCTTTTTTAAAAGCAAACCACTTTTTGTACCTAAAGTGATTCCCACAGTCAAACGCAGAGAATAAAAGTGGGTCTTGAACGCATCATCAGGCCTCCGGGATGTCGAGCCAGGAGCCTCTGAAAACGCCCCGTACCTCGGTGGTGTGCTACAGCGGTGGCGATCTGAGAGGTCTGGTGATGTACGGAGTGAGAAGTTCTGACACATATGTCGAGGCAAGACTGTGGAGAGATTTACTGACGGGTAGAAGGATGTGACTGATCCTGAAGTGAACAGGTTGAATAGACGCGATGCGGTTCTTGTTTCTTGGACCATTGTAACAGGAATCGGCAGCGAGGTAGAGGCGGGTCTGTCAAAGCTCAGGTCCCGATTGGCGGTGCGTGTCAGAGAGACGAGAACCTGCACTCGTGTCAGACTGTCCGCTAACTGTTTTGACGTTCTGCTCCGTCACAGTTTGATTACTCCGTCTGACTCTCCATCAGTCTCTCGTCCGGTTAATGGCAGCTGCTATAGACGCCGAGCGAGCGCCGCGATCTGCGGGGGGTCTGCAGATAGCGTGCATAATTTGTGCGTTCTGTAGGCGGACACTCTCTCACGACAGCATAATTAAGGGTTACACTTGTTTTGTTGACAGGAAGCGAACGTGGAGGCTGATGGGAGATGTGTGCAGCTGACAGAAACATGATTACTCATCTGACACGGTTAAAATAAACCACACGGATCTGCATCTTTTAAACACACTGTACACATGACGGCATGACCGGCGACACATGGAGATGTTTGATGACTGTGTTTTCATCGCTGAGTAATCATCAGGCAGTCTCGATAATCCTTTTTAATCTGAAGAAAGGAAAGCTGCAGGTGAAGTGATGAACATGGGTCTGATTATACATGAAGAGATTGATGGTTTGTTTGGGGTAATAATCAAAGAATCCACCTTGAATAAACCTTGAAACTAATCTGACAGAATCTCTTTAAAAGAAAGGAAATGAAAGGAAAACAAACTCTTACCTTCTTTCTTACTTTCTTCCTTAAAAACTGAAATCAAACATAAATAAATTAGAACTCATAAAAAGAAAAATGCAAACAGAACAGAACAAAAATTTAAAAAAGTAGAAGTCCGGGCCGGGTGCAGCCTCGTCAGATCAAATCAAATAATCAAACTGTTCTTTAAAAGCAACAATTCAACAGCACGCTTTCACAGAGCGAGACACAAACAAGAGATCCAGCTAAACCCCGGAGACGGCGAGCGAAGAAAGGAGGATTATCACAGACAAAAAGACAGAATGAGGAGGAACAGCGATGGCAGAGCATGTATGAAATGAAAGCAGTTCAGCATTAGCCTACGACGGTCTCGTCCTCTCCTCATTATATCCACTTTTCTTTTGTTTGTTGTGTTTGAGTGTAATTGGCACGCCGCCGCCGCCGCGCACATTAAAATGCAAGTTTCCTTTGCGAGCACGCTCTGCAACAGTTTGATTCAGCAAATAACCGCTGTTGATAATAGGTTTAAACATCTTGTAAAAAACGGAACAAAGTCTAATTATGCATCGCTCTCAAAGGGAAAACGGGAAAGACTTCGAGTCTCTGCACGTTCGTGCAGCGGTTCAAACTCAGGAAACTGCATCATTTAGCACCAAAACTTTCCAAACCTGCGGAGATCGATTTCATTTCTGAGGGCAAAGTGCAGGCGTGGCATGGTGTGATTGTTATTGAGCGTGTGTGTGTTGTATGAAAGCATGCTCTCGTTGTTGTTGTTGTTGTTGTTGTGCCGATAAAGGAAAGAAAGGCAGCAGCACCGGCCTTAAAACATCTGCAGCGAGTTGCTTTCTTCACGGGAGTAAAGCTGCAGCGTGATGAGCTGTGAGATCAATACTGTGTCGGATTGGAGTGCCCACCTGAAAATGTAAGAATACTGCTGATCGTTACTGTTTGTGCTGCTGAAGCAGGATCCATCAGGGATAAACTCAGTGTTGTAGATGTCAATATCATTCACGCACTATGGAGTATTTGCTATATTCATACAGATACTGGTACTGTCTTTTCCTCAGTATGTTTGTCTCATGTCATCGCAGCCATTCAAAGGTCCAGTGTGGACATGAGGCGGGCCACACCCACCTGTCAATCAAAGCGTCCACGCTCTTAACCCTGCATAACTTTAAGCCTTAATATAACCTGAACAGGTGAGTTGTATATAAATTCACCCTCAGTACAGTTGTCATGAACGGGGAAATTAGCTACAGAGACCGAAACTGTTTTTTGTACCAGGCTCAGTAAACATGTTTATTTCTAGAGTTGTCACTAAACTAAAATGAGTAACCACGATACTATACCAGACAAAGTATCGCGGTTCCGGGTATTATCGCGATACTGCGGCCTTTTTTTATTATTATTATTTTTATGAACTGCAATGTATTTGTACAAGTTAGTTTGAAACAACAACGTTTGTTTTTTAAGCTAAATTAGTGTTGCCACCGACGAAGACGCCACGGCAGACTCGCTGCTCGGGCCCGGTGCTTCTGCCACGGTGAGTGTGTTGTCTCGTGTCTGGGCGAGACAGAACTTTAGCTTGTTGTTTGTTTTGAAGCGAGTTTCTATCAAAGCGGAGCTGTCTTTGTAGAGTTCATGCTTGCCGGCAGAAACACACAAACAGCCAATCAGCTAACAGACGGGCGGACCCAGCGTGCGGAAACAACCTATCATATCGCTGGACGTCACCAGTAACAGGCAAACAGCCAATCATTCAGCAGCTGTGTAGTTCGGTTGCGGTTCCATGTTGGTTTGTTTACAAAGGGGTAGCATGCAGTGAGAAGCCGGGAGGAGAGCAGAGGCGGCCGCTGTGTAGCGGAGACGGTTATGATTTGGCACCGCGGGGTACCGTGTATACCGTGGGTATCGTGCAACTCTATTTATTTCTGCTGTGAAGTGGGACATTTGGACATGGGGACTTATGGAGACTGACTCACTTCTAGAGCCAGCCTCAGGTGGACGTTAGAGGAACTGCAGGTTGTGGCTCTAGATTTCATGTTTTTTCTTCTTCACATTCAGAAGGAGAGGGTGAAGTGAAGGGGCGGCGATCAGCGACAGCACTAAATCCTTCGAATCCGGTCCATACATTCCTCATCAGCAGCGTGGATCGCCTTTAACTGTCTGTATTCAGATGCAGTCCTGGTTTAATGGGACTCATTCTGCTGCAGAATAACGACCGCGGCGTAACAATGAGCCTTCATTATTGAAAATGAGGCTCCTGCAGGATCTCCTCCCGTCACACTGGTACAAACACAATCATCAGGTCACCGGGCAGCGCGCTTGTTTCCTACAGAGCTGCAGCTGCAGATAAACAAGACGCGTCGATGCCAAACGAGGTTAGCGGCTGAGAAAAGCTGTCACTGTGCAGCAAACGTCTGTGATTGCACATTGAAAGCTAATGGCTGTATCTGGAGTTAAGCATAATTTAATTTGACTCATTTGTCTCTCTCTGTTTTCGACTAACGCTGCCTTATCAGTCTAATTAAGCCAAATGCATTAACTGAAACAACAAAAGACAGTGCCACGGCGAGGAGGATGAAATTATTTTTCTCTTTTCAAAGCTGTAACCTCATTTCTCCACCGCACAGACGCAGAGCTGCAGAAAAGAAAAAGCCCACAGACCCGAGTTTGTCGACGAGCGTCGACTTACCGGAGGAGACGTTGATGGTCCTGACATCTTCTCCCAGCTTGTTGCTGACGATGCAGGTGACAGTCAGGTTCACCCTGGGGACCACGGTGATTTTATGGGTGGCCTTGTTGTTGACGTATGAGCTCTCCTCCTAGAGGCACACACAGAAAACACACACAGGTGTGAGAGGCAGCAGCAGCCTCTTTAAGCTGCACACACATTATCGACTTTTCCATTCTACTGGATAGTTTGTATATAGCTTGACAGGTGGGTAACTGTGGGACGGTGGGAATACGGATAATGGGAGGAAAATACTGCAAATGTCGACATCAGACAGAGGAGCTGGACTCAATAAACTGGGGGAGTCGGTAAAACTGCAAACCGATTCTGAATGCACGAGTAAACACAGAAGATCCTCTCCACCACGAGTCCAACAGAGGAATGTTGTCTTGTTGTGACAGCGTTACCTGCCCGTGACGAGGCCTGGAAGTCCCCGTGATGAGAACGTTTATTTATTAGAGTGAAAAGTGTTTCTGCACTTTGGCTGAACCCACAAAGCTGAAACAATAAAGGAGCACTGACGTCTTTCCATGTCGTCTCCGACTGCAACGTTACGTGCAACTGTTCATTATCCTGTCCGTTCTCCCGTCACTCGTGAACAAGAGATACTTAAACTCAGTCACTCGCTTTCAACCCGGGCGGAGCGTTCCACCGTTTTCCGGCACAGAACCACGACGTCAGAACTTGGAGGTGCCGACTCTCATCCCGTCTGCAGAAGGTCCCGATCTGATGAAGCCAACAGAACCACATCATCTGCAAACTGCAGAGATAAAGTCCTGAGGTCCCCAAACCAGATCCATCCATGATAATCACGAATACAGGACCCACCACATATATACATATATCTATTTTTATTATTAATCAAGCTTTTATTCTCAGTGGGTCCTTTCCTGATTACATCAAGTCTCTGTTCAAAGGAGTCCTGGCTGAGGCAAACTAAGAACAAGTTAATATTAAAAGAGAAATTACTGCAACACATAACCTCTAAAAGAAGAAGTGCAGTACAAGCCGTTCTGTCTCCAGGTCTTCCAAAATTAATTTAAAAGCATCCAAAGAAATCAGATCTTGAAGTTTCATAACTTTCTGTTATGCGGTCTGAGGTTGAGGAGTTTCCAAACGCCTTCTTCTCAGTCTCTCACGGACAACATGCACGACGAGTGCCGTCCATCACACTTCTGAGACAGTATGACAGAAAATATGTGTTTGTGCCTGTGGGTCAGAGGTCAGTCGAGGCTTTCCTGATTAATCCGAGGGAAGCGCGCTGAGCTGTGTCGATCATATGTGAAGCCTGAGCATGTATAAAAGATCCCCAACATCCAGTATTGGTAAAAGACTGCGAGTACTTGCAGCATTCACTGCTAATGCAAGCACACACACACACACACACACACACACTTACGTCGGTGCTGTTGACGCTCCAGGTGAAGCTGGGCTCTGGCACTCCGACGGCCTCGCAGGTCAGAACTTTGTGCTTGGCGTCGTCGGCGCGGTGTTTGGACAGGCCGGTGATCACGGGCTTTCCTGATGCAAACACATGACGTCGTTACTTCAGGAACATTCGATCACACGCAGATATTACGCGACCTCCAGCGTTCACCAGAGAGAGGTCAGGACCCGGGGACGGGAGGTTCGCTGTGATGGGTTTGAACTCATGCACTACAGAGCGGAGAGTGGTTTCAAAGCGGCTGTTAATGGATCTCATGATGTCTATTCTAGTTTAGAGGTTATTGTATTGGAGTATTTTATAACGATAACAAAGACATTTTCAGGAGAGACAGGAGTTTATCTCTCCAAGGACTGAATTTCTTTTTAAAGCTGAGGCTCTTCAGCGGGTCACATAAGGAATGATTGAAGAGTCCTTCATAAAAATATCTCCTCTCGTATCTTCTGGTCCAAGTTGTATTTTTATTTATCGTCTTTATTATTCTTTCGTTGGGATTTTACTTATTTATTTATTTCTGTATTTTCTGTGTTGATGTAGTAACCAAAGCAGCTGTACATTTATGGACATTTTCATTGTTTCACTACAGATTGAAACGGTTCTGGTCCGAGAAGACGTTGGTCTACATGCTCCGGTTCTTTGACAGAACCTTTTTTTGAAATGTACAAAGTGCTTCCTCCTGCTGTGCAGCATTTAATGTGCCATAAATACAACAGAAGAAGAGGAAGAAGGTTCCTGCTTCGTTACCTGATGTTACTGTGAGATTTTTTATTCAGCTGCCTTTTAGTGAAACGCTCCGACTGCGTTTTATGTTAAACCTTTTTATTATAGACGGGCTCTGCTGTTCAGAGAGGTGGGAGATATAAAGTGCCCTCTCGGTTTTCTTTTTATAACTCTTGTAAGATAATTAAAAACATAAATGACCAGGTTTAGTGTCGACATGGTTTGTCCCTCTACACACACACACACACACACACACACACACACACACACACACACACACACACACACACACACACACTTACTAACCTTCCACGACCAGCTCAAAGCTCTTACGCCGCAGGACGCCGGGTGTGGAGGCCACGCACACGTAGACTCCCGCGTCCGCAAAGCTCAGCTTGTCGGCCCGCGGCTCCGGCACCGCCTTTCCGTTCTGAAAAGCAGAGTCACGATGTCGTCAGTTTCAAAGCAGCGGTCTGATTTCAGTGTGAAGAGGACGGCGTTATCTAATCTGCAGTCATTCATCATCGTCTTTAGTTTTTCCTATTTTTGTTGTCACCTTTTCTCATGTTTCATACGAGACTAAACTGACCAATACCTCAAACATATCGCACTAAGATTTCTGCTTTAGCTCGTAGATAGTCTCTGAGCGATGGTTCTCCTTTAAGAACTCTCCTACGGCGTCCATCCTGTCTCTAAATGCAGCTTAATGGATTTTTCTTTGTGTTTTTCTGCTTCAAGCTCTGTCAGACGCACAGTGTGGAATTAATGGCTTGACACCGCCGTGCGGCTCTATGGGCTGTGGAGGTGGAGAGAAATCATCAGCCCAGCGTCTGTCAGCTTTGATTACAGACTAACAAGCTCAGACAGTTTAAGTTTTCTCCGTTACCTTCATCCACGTCACTTTAACGTCGCCCGAGCCGCTCTTCTCCGTCTGCACGGACAACGCTTCGCCCACTTTCTTCACAACCTTCCCACTGAGGCTGATGTTCAGGTCCAGATCTGCAAAAAAAAACAAAAAGGACAATTTTGTTTTATTGAATTAGTTTTTTTTGGTTTAATAAAGATGAGCATGTTCACTTTGTTCCCTCTCATCGTCGGTAACCTTGAGAGCGACCGAGCGTCACGAACGCGTCACGAGGTTTTTTTTTTTCAGATCTTTTCTATCGTGTCTGTTTTCTGAAGAGCTGACTCATTTCTCTCGAACACAAACCATCCGTTTCACAAAAGCAAATTAAATGGATCTTTTTGTATTCGTACCGCGCGGGTCAACTATCTGTTGACCTCCTTCTTGTAGCTCCTACATGTGCTCTGTATTAGCTATAATTCATCGTCATGGCAGCGGTATTTATTTTCAGTGTGGAGAGCTGCATACAGTAATGAATATGGATAACCATAATGGATTCCAATGGACTGGAAATGGAAAGGGTTGAGAGTTAAACTCTACAATAATACAACAATAATATTCATGTTTTCAATCTATGTTGACACAACTCAGCCATGATGCCGCGCTCCGATGTCACAGCCCAATTATCAGCCGCAGGCTGACATGTTTCCACTGGAAGATCTTTAAATCAGATGTAACGTGAACGTGACACTGTGCTGCATCCAGGTGACGTATCGAAAATCAGCCGAAATGAGCGAAGCGAGGTTTCCAGGTCAGCTGCTGCTGCAGAGAGCGTTCGTGTGTCGCGTGGTGATTTATTTTTATTTAACGTTGCACAGGAAGCCGCGACGGCACCCTCAAAACCTGATTATCAGAGGATGTTGAAAGTGAAATTAATCAGGTGAATTCATGATCAGGTAACAAATCCACTTTTTCTTCTTGTTTGCTTGATTGTCAGTGTTTCCCACGCGTGTGTGCTAATTGTGAAAATCAGCAGCAGTGTGGAACTTCTCCGGGAAATGTCAGTAATTG
This sequence comes from Collichthys lucidus, assembly GCA_004119915.2. Lineage (NCBI taxonomy): Eukaryota > Metazoa > Chordata > Actinopteri > Sciaenidae > Collichthys > Collichthys lucidus. The sequence goes on along the minus strand of CM014092.1, from coordinate 32,094,192 downwards.
TTTCTCATTTGTTTTTTAATCTCATTCGCCATCATTGTTTCCTGTTCATTGCAAATAAACAGAGAGAGCATTGTGTGTCCGGTGAACAGTGCAGCACAATGATGCGTCGCTTTCTTTTCTTCTGTTCCGGCTGCAGACGGAGGGAAAAATTGCACCATACAAAGAAAAGTGTTAAATGTTGAAGCCGCTCGCTGTCAGAGGACGTTCACGTTTTTCCAGCCGGCTGAAGGAACAGCAACTTTTTCTACTCCGTCTCCAACGAGGGCACGTTCCCTCGAGACACGTACAAAAACAAAATATATAAGTCACAGAAATATCTTAAACAATTTCCAATTTAGAGAGCTATTGTTTTTCTTTCCTCAGTCAGAAACTCAATTTAAAAGTTGGGGAGCTGGAAAAACACTTCTTTGTTTGAGATGTGTGAAGCTGCAATAAGGGACAGCGAGGAGGGAGAGCGTGTCAGACTTATTTTTTATTATAATGATAGGACCCATTTGAACTGAAGGCTCAGAAACATACACCTGGGAAGAAGGGAGTAATTACTTGAGGGAGTGCTGGAGGATGGTAGGAGAGGGGGGGTGGCAGCTTATCAGTCGCCTGAGCTCCTCGCCCACCCAAACACTTTGTCACTTTTGCTCACTCGATGTCAGAAATTTCTAATTAGTTCTCCTCCTCCCTGCCTGGCACTGCACGCTCTGCCGCCGCCGCCGCCGCCGCCCGGCTCCACTCTCAAAGTTTGAATTCGATTACCATTACTCGGCTCCCATGACTTTATTTACAGGGAATAAAAATGCCTTGTTACGTATAGGAACTTAAGAATCTTCAATCAAAGCAGAGGACGCGCTTTGAGGTTTGTGTTCGATTGTCGTGTGGACGCCGTGCGACACGAGTACTCACAGCTAACAACGATGTTTTGGGTGTCCTCCATTTTCTCGTTGTCAGGCAGGGTGCATTTGTATTCACCCGCCGCCTCTCTGCTGATGGAAGTCAAAGTGTAGGTGTCCGAATTTTCCACCAGCGTTTTCTGGCCCTGGTGGAAAGAGAGAGAGAGAGAGAGAGAGGAGTTATTAGCTTCTGTCATGCTGATATAATATCAGGAAATGAGAAAGAAAGGGAGAGAGAAGCAGAAAGAGGTTGGATTGATCAGATGTATGGAGCTTTTAAAAAGCCGCAGCAGGACCTCGAATTAAGCAGAACAACCGAACCCTCACCCTCCAATTTAAATGGAATCTTTCCCACATGAAGACAATTTCAAAAAAGGAAATTCAAAGTGGTGCTAAGTGGCTCTGAACTCTGAAAAAGCAACTATTATTCCAGAGCACTGACCTTAAGGTGGAAGAAGTAGGAGCTGGGTGGAGGGTTGCCGTCGGCGTTGCACTTCAGCGTCACGTTGTCTCCTTCCACGACGGGCTTCTTGGACATGATCTGGAGGCTAACCGTCTCGGATGGATCTGAGGGCAGACAGACGGGAAGCATGAATGTCAAAGCTCCACAGGCGTTCCACTTCCTTTTGAAATAATCCAATAACCAGGTGAAATAACCTCCCCTAACATTTCAAAAGGTGACCCTGTCACCTGTCTTTCAGCCGGCGTGTAGACCACCCTCCGTACACGGAAATGACTGAGAAAAAGTAATAGCTTACAAATTGTAAATCCCACCATGGACCCGCAGATTCCTCCCGAGTTCCACCTCGTTTTCATTTATTGATCCGAGCCTCCCACTCCGTTCACTCTTCAAACTCCAGGGATGTGACCGGGAACACAAAGGCTACACTCTCTGTAATTCCCTGATGGAAGTCGCCTCAAATCCTGCTAAATCCTCAAAGCTCGGCGAGCACATTGTTCACTGCGTCGTCATTATGTGCAGCTGGTGATAAACTGCCTCCTACGACAAGTCGCTCAGTCCTGCAGCGCCTCCGTGTACTCCATCAACAACTATCTGAAGCCAGCGCAGGAAAGGACGTTATGTCTTATATACAGGAGGTCGCTGGTCAAAGTTACAAATGACAGAGGACTCGTCTCTGTATTTAGATCTTAGTGCCGCATTTGACACCAGCAAATTCTTTTACAGAGACTGGAACGGTTCAAAGGAACCACGCTAAGATGGTTTAAGTCGAATTTTTCAGATTGTTTGTTCACGTCAGTGATGAATCCTCCGTGCAGACCAAAGTCTGTCACGGAGTTCCACACGGTTCTGTACTAGGACCGCTTCTGTTCAGTTTATATATGCTTCCTTTAGGGAACATTATTAGGAATCACCTGCAAGTTAAACTCAAACTCTCTTTCTAGAGTTGCAGTCGTCCCTCGCTATATCGCGGTTCACTTTTCGCGGACTCCCTGTTTCGCAGATTTTTTGTGTGTAATTTTGCTTTTTTTTACAGCGTACTGTACAGTATGAACGCGCATTGTGTTCTGCGTCCTGATTGGCTAAGGGAGTACTGTACAAAATGCGTGTAAAGAGGTGTATAAATGGGGTTTTATAAACCGGGTTCGGGAACAAGGGCCACGCCTCGTGCTCGTTCAATTTCCGTTCTCCATGTACTTAAGCTCTCCCTCTTCCGTCCACTCCTTCTTCGACACCGCTGTCACATCCCACCCCTCCCATACCCTCTTTCTCGATTTGTCTCCCCTTTTCTCACCTCCCTTCCTACACAGGTACCAGGGGCTCTAATCTGCAGAGTCGCAGAGAGACGGTTCCCCCACTCAAGAGTCTCCATCCCCCCAGGTTCCTTCCAGGACTCCTCCGGTCAACCCCAGGACCACTCTGCCGATGGTCCCGCCTCATCCCTCTCGCCTTTCCGTATCCCTTCATCCCTCTCGCCTTTCCTCCTTCCTTCCTTCCTTCCTCCCTTCATCCCTCATCCCACCATCCCTCATCCTCCGACCCTCATCCCTCATCCCTTCACCCCTCATCCCTTCATCCCTCGACCCCCATCCCTTCATCCCCCCTAACCCTACCACAGCATATCACCCATGCTTCCTGAACATCACTCGTAATAAACATGTCTAAACTCCATCTGTACGGCCGTGGTCCTTGTTAGTGAAAAGTGTGTGGTTAGGGGGTTTACGGCCTTAAAACATGTAGAATAATTGTAAAACTCACTTTGCGGATTTCGTTTATTGCGGGTTATTTTTAGAACGTATCCCCCGCGATAAACGAGGGACCACTGTACTTTAGTCGGGATCACCCTGCCCTCGAGCTCCAACGTACAGAATCTTTTTGATCAGGATTTGTCCTTTAACGTCCGATTAAAACAAATTTCGAGGACTGCTTTCTTTCACCTACGTAACATCGCAATAAGACGCATCGGCTGCAGAAGAACTAGTCCACGCATTTGTTTCTCTGTTATCAGGCTGCTCCAATAACTTTCTGCTTGTTAAAGTGTCTCCTCGGTCTAGACTCGCTCTGTAAAGTGTCATGAGATAACTGGTTATGATTTGGCGCTATATAAATCAAACTGAACTGAATGATGTCTGACACCACACAGTGGCATCATTCATCTCCATTATAAGTTCTCTCTGTGGTAATTGTTGAGTTTCTGTAGGTAATGCAAAGTCTAGACGTGCTTTATGTGAAAGCGTCCTGAGGTGACCTCTGTTATGATTTGATGAATATTATATTTCTAATATTCTACGTGCACGTCTTGCAGGGAAACCTCAGCTGAGCATAACTCGGTGTGTTTGTGCATATGACAGCAGTGTGATCCTGGATTAGACACAGTGTGTGTGTGTGTGTGTGTGTGTGTGTGTGTGTGTGTGTGTGTGTGTGTGTCTCTTATTCTCTGGGTTTGCTTCGACATATCACAGCTGGACGCTCGGCTAATCAGAGCAGCTCGAGTCGCCTCCTGTTGTCGGGCGATCGGGTCCAGCAACGGAGATGATTTTATTCTGTTCAGCTACACTAATCAGAAACAAGGTCGAGGAGCGTTGTTCCTTTCTTGCATCGTGACGCATTTGTTGTGAATAATTTATGGCAGTTTTTCTATTTCACATTCAGACGGTCATCTGCGTTCAACGTGACGTGCAAACGTTCACGGAAAACAACTTCACGCTGATGAAAATGAAGAAATTTCAAACTATAAATGAATTTTACAGCTTAAACGAATAAGATATAAAGAAAGGAAAGTGTCTTCTGCTTACTCGTATATAAAGTATATATCAATATTGATTCTTGACTGTTTACTTCTGCCGCTGTGTGTGTGTGATGAAACAGCTGCTTAAGTTTCAGACTGCAGCGGTCAGTCAGCAGTGATAAATCAGGCGCAGCAAGTTATTTAAATAAATCTTCATTTCCTCCTCCCATATTTTGCACCTCTGAATAGAAATATACCCAAAGATACATATTGCATGAGGCCAAACATGCAACTGTCAGCGTTTCCGTTCTAAATGCACCGAACCTTCGGCCGCCGTCTTTTATTACATAAAGACAAAAAACAATTTGAGTGTTTGGCGTCTTAAAAAACGCTGCAAGTCCAGAAAAAAAAGTGTCGAATCATTAAAACGACGACCAGACAAGTATCAGAACTCAGAAGAAGAAGAAGAAGGAGAAGGAGAAGAAGAAGAAGAAGAAGAAGGAGAAGAAGAAGAGCAGACAGGATGCAGACATGGAGCTTACAGTGGATGGCGAAGGGTTCGAGTTCAGCGTCCTCGGTGATCAGCTCGTGCGTGGACACGCAGACGAAGACGGCGTCGGCGTCCTCTTTGGTGGCGACGTACTGGAGGGTGGAGGAGGTGGTGGACAGGCCTGTGGCTGGATTCACCTTCAGGCTCGGGATGATCACCACAGCTGCAGGAGAGGAGGCGAACACACAGAAACACAGAAACACAACAGCGTGTTAAACACTTATACTTAAACACTTTAGCTGCAGAACCTGACGGCTGATCAAATAACGACTCAATCTGTCTGTTCAAATCAAATGACACCAGTAAAAACAACAGTGAATGATTTTTGTCTCCAGATTTCATTTTCACTCTCGCTCGTACAAAAACACTTGTTGGTCTCCGTCGTCAGCGTCTCGTGTGTGGGTTACCTTTCCCGTCGGCGACCATGAGCTGTCCGTTCTTCGTCCACGTGATCTCGGCTCGGGGGTTTGCATCTGTCGCCACGCACGTGCCGAGCTGGAGGAGACACGGAACAATAAAACTTCATTCATTTAATTAAAAACTGCTGGGAGGAAGACGCAGGAGGACGGAGGACGCGTTTATTTAATTTAATCCGGTTTCATCTGTATCCAAGTGATGAAGGTTGTTTATTAAGCAAACGCCGGGAAAGCTTTCCCACAACAATTTGCACATAAGTGCATCAACCTAACATTATCATCATTTTTTAATGTGGATGCTCGTCTAATTATTATTTCAGAGGCTGGAATTAATGGTTGTGTATGCAACAACGCATAAAATATCCGTTTTTAAAGAGTGACAGGAACGTGGAGAGAGATGCAGGTCGGATTCGAACAATGGGCGGCTGCTCCACCAGCTCGTTTCTCTCTCTCATTGCAACTAGACAAATAATGTAATGTGTGCTTTCCAGCATTAACAGGAGAATGTTGGACGCGTGCCCGAAAAGACAAACAACTGTCTCATTCAGGAACGAACCAGTTTTCGTGTGTTCATAAACTCGCCGTCCTCCATGTCTCGTTGTTGAAATCTCCGGGATTGAAGGTCAGCAACGGTAGCCGTAGATATGCCGCGTGTGAACCAGATAAGGAGTCACAGGAACATTCCGTTTGTTTCATATCCTGTACGGCGGCCTGCACCTCTGAGTCAACGTGACTCACCACAAACGTGTCTTTGAGGAAATGCAGTCATCACGCAGTCGAAGCATGCGTCTACGAAAAGTTCACGTGCCTTGTTTTCTACAGTGAACATGTTTAAATCATGTTGATGCGACACTGCATCAGATTTTATGGAGAAAATGTATCTTTTTGTAATTTACAGAGTTTCCTGATGGACAGTGAAGTAAACTGTAGCTGCTGTTTGATCATAAGTAATGTAATCAGAACAAATACTCGAGTACAGCTGAATGTATTTACCACAGTGGCTGTGCTAAATCCTTTCCTCTCATTGGAAAATCCACAATCCATGGAAACGCAGACTGAATATTTAATTTAGAAAAATCTATTCTCAGTGTGCATGTGCTGAACTTTCACAGTTCCTCCTCTGACTTGTGTAAGCTGCATATTGAACCGCTGCTGCTTTCTAAACCCGTCCTGATGTTATGAATCCGGCTGGTTTTAAAGTGAGTTCTAATGGAAACAGAGAAAGTTTTATTTCTCTTCGGCAGATTTATCTCATCACACTCTGCACGTGCTTCACTCTGCATGGCGAAACTCAAACACCGAGCGAGGGAACAACAAACAGAACACACACTTTAGGACTCATCTTTGCACCCTTAACCAAGACCGACGGTTACGTATCTGCTTCTGCTGCTCAGGGACGATGTCCTGTAACTGTAATCACGGTGGAACGTCACCGAGCTGTCGGTGACATGCACGTCACACAAATGGAACAATTCCCCACGCTGCATGCTCGGGGACGGAGAGCGATTGTGAATGTCTTGCAAACGCAGAGCACAGTGAGCGTTCTTGTTTCAAAGCACAAAGTGACTGAAGCGATTGTTAAGTTGTTGGCATTCATCAAAACCGACATGAAAGCCCTGCAGGTGTTTTATTATTATCACCGCGTGATGTGGAAGAGGAATTATGAACTTATTGCACAATTATGAGAGAATGAACGGAAGAAGGTGAAACTCTCGAAACTCTTTAAAGTCAGAACTCTGTTTCTCGCAGGATGCATGTGAGGAAATGAACAAAAACTGTTTTGTCTGATGCCACCTCACCTGACCACAGAGAAGATAACCTGAACGTGCAGTCTGAGCCAGATAACAACAATGCAGAGAGCTCTTCACACGCTGTAGGTCCAGGAGGAGACGGAGACAAAGCACCGACATCTTTCCAAGTGCATGTTTGTTTTTTTCCCTCTGGCTCAGATTAAGTGGATAAAAACCCAAAATGCATCATCCACCTTCACAGTCAGTGGAAAAAAGACAAACCTCAAGCTACCTCATCTCCTCCACCTCTCATTAAACACACTTTAAAACTGGGTGGTGTAGCGTGTGCAGGTCTTTAACAACACGCAATTTACTCCAGTGCCACTCCTTGTGCTGCAGCTTCTCAGCATCCGCCGAGGAGAGCGACGCATCGGAAAGCAGTAACTGTAAACGCGACCCTCCGCGACCCCTTGTAAGTCATTACAGCACTCTAATGAGCGGTTACATTATCTGGCAGTTAACCTTTGCAGATGTCGCACTCTCTGCTAATGAATCTTGTGTAACTCCCTCGTGAGGGTAACTTCTGTTCCAGCGAGTCTGCGAATCCGAAAATGCAAAAACAACGATATCCATCCGTCCGTCCGCAGACGTGCGCTCGCTCTGAACCACACACACTGCTTACTATGATCGGAAATACACAACAGGTAGCTCCATGAGTGCTGATATAGACAATAACGGCACTGAGACAACACGACAAGCTGATAATGAACCTCATCAACCTTGTCGTGCCTTTATTCCGAATATCAGCACGGCGTAATCCTCTAGCTGTCCACCAGATGTCCTCGCCTCCTTCCCATCTGACTGCCCCGCCCATCCACACACCTGTTCCCACTCCTCCTCCTCCTCCTCATCATCAGCCCTGCAGTCACCTGAGCTTCCCAACACCTGCACCTCATTCACCAATCAGCCTCGGCTCCACGCGGTTTATCGGTTCACCTGAAGCTGTCACCGTTTTTCTTTCCGTCCCGTGTCCGTTAATTGTCTTTACCTGAAAATCCGGTTTAGTTTTTGAGTGTCTCGTTTTGGATTCTCGTCTGCTCCTTTTTTGTAATTTATTTGCACCTGCTGCCTCCTGGTTTTGACCCCTGTCTGCCTCACGATCTTGTAAGCTTACGTTCCTTCACCGTTCGAATATTAAGTCACCGAGCTGCCCTGTCTGAAGCACTGTGGTGCACAGACGGCACCGCTGCACGATTAGTATTTTTACCCTGAAAAGACTCGGGACGGTTTACTGACTGTCAATGAATTCCCTTTCTGTTACGTGACTAATTAACTGAGCCATCAGCTCTGAGGTGAAGCTGATCCTGCCTCTGCTTTCACTGTCTCTCCTGCAGATTTTACAGTACATGCTTTCCCATTTACGAAGCATCCCCAGTTCAACGCTCGACTTCAGCAGCAGCTTAATTTCTTTATGAAAAAGCACGCACAGGCTGACTTTCTGAAAGCAAATGAAAACATGACCTCTGCTGCTCCGCGGCTGAGACGGTTCTCCACCGCTCAACATGACACTTTCCTCTAATTTGGAATTCGGTTGAGTATGAAGCCGTGCCCTCCGTCGCCCTCGTGCAGAGTTATCAAAGCTCTTCCATCCTTTTTTTTTATATTCTCAACATCACGCCTTGTGTTTCTCTCTCTCCTCCCTACACAATACTCAAAGTTGTTCACTAGCGCCTGAATTTTTAGGTGGATATACGAGTAGAGGCAGCAGCATTCACTTGATCCATAATAAATGTTGTGTAAGCCGCATGCGGTGGAAGAAAATGCGCATTGCTTGCTAGAGAAGAAGAGGAAGATGACCGCTGTGAATGTGCTGCCCACAGCTTTCCAAAAGTTTTCTTTCCTCTAACATCCTCGTACAAAATAAGGAAAGATTCTTGCAACGTATGCATTGTTCCTAAAGCCCGCAGACACATTTGTACACATGCTGTCACATTCAGACATTTATCGTGGCTTTTCATATCCGTGTTCCCCCCCAACAAAAAAACAACTACAAAACAAAAAAATCATTTTAGCAGCGACCATGAGAGATGTTTGGATTGTGTCATCCTTCACCACGGCGGCTGAATCTCAAATTTATCATCTACTCCCGACACGATCGCCAGAGAATGAACCGCACGAGCACCGAGGACACGCGGTGAAACAATTCCACGATAAGACGGACGCGTCTCCAGATTTAAGTTGTAGCTTCAGGGGCAGCAGCCGCGCTAATGGATTCTGCTTCAGGCTCTGCTTAACAGCTGATTAGCAGACGTAATAATTAATAATAATAATTAAAGTTTATATTTGTTCATATTTATTTCTCCTGGAAGAGACGAGTCTTGTCAAAAATGTTTTTGTACGGTGACACAGCAGGTTCCTCACCTCTCCTTCACACCTGTCCTCATGTCCTCTCCTTCACATCTGTCCTCATGTCCTCTCCTTCACATCTGTCCTCATGTCCTCTCCTTCACATCTGTCCTCATGTCCTCTCCTTCACATCTGTCCTCATCACCTCTCCTTCACATCTGTCCTCATGTCCTCTCCTTCACATCTGTCCTCATGTCCTCTCCTTCACATCTGTCCTCATGTCCTCTCCTTCACATCTGTCCTTAACCTCATGACATTTTCCATCGAGGCCAAGGGAAAGCTGGTCAGGAAAGGACTTAGGGATAATTTTTTTTTGGATTATTCGTCCGTACCCCAGCCTGATTTCTCAGCGTCTTGCAGCGACTTGCTTCATTTCAGTACAGTATGAAAACTCAAGTGCAGATCACCATATTCAAAACTGGCCTAGGTGATGTATTCACAGGAAGCGGTTTAATTGAAAACGCTGCATTAATGAGCTGCGAGCGTCCTTGAATGCAGCACGGCTGAGTCTGTAACCACGCAGAGTTTAACCGACGTCCTGTGAGCGTCAACAAGCACGAGAGCGTTCGAACTTTGGTGTCTGGAGATTCTCTGTCTCCTCTTGTTGACTTCCTCTAATGCCTCAGGCTGTTCGCTCTTGGCCTGTGTAAATTATCCAACATGTCGGCTTCCTGCGGCCCAGCCTCAGACCAGTGTGTCAACTCACGCAACAACTGTCAACTGTTTTCTGTGAGCCGAGCCGAGCCGAGCCGAGAGGTGTTACCGTGAACCAACGGAGGTTTACTTATACAGAAAGCTCAATCAAAGTGAAGAAAGAGTTCAGTCCCTGAGTGGGAACATGTTTATATTCAGTGCTGAACACACACACACACACACACACACACACACACACACACACACACACACACACACACACACACACACACACGAGATGTGTGGATCTTACCGTCACCGGTTTGTCCTTCTGCAGAACGTCGGCCTTGTCTATGATCTCAACTGACGTCGGTTTCTCTGCAAACACAAAAAGAGAGAATCAGGTTCGGAGCCGTAAAAGTTGCTTGTGGAGAATTTGCATGAAGTTCTTCAGATCTCTTTTCCTGTCAGTAACTTTTAAACGTTCCCACAGAAGTGCAAACAAACAAACATCCCCCCCCCCCCCCCCCCCCCCCCCCCCGTTAACTACAACCTAATACTCTCTGAGGCCTATTGAGCTGGTCTCTTCATCTCCTATTTCACGCTTGGGTTTGCAAAGCCCATTAGCAGGTGATACATGAGCAGTTTTGGGGAGCTGAGATTCAGATTCAGCCGCGCAGCGTTTCCTGAAGCGTAAGAGGAAAACAAAAGGGATAAATCCACAGCAGATAACAATTAAATCCCAGCAGTTTGTTAGCAAGTTTGTATCCAAAACGTGTCGGACACGTATTTTTAAACGAGCTTGACAAATATATTTTTGGGGTAGATTAGTCAGTGCTAATGATTTTCCACGTCGCTGAGTTTCTGGAAACGACCAAAACAGCCTGGAAATGTAAAAAGTGTTTTGTTCAACAGATCAACAGACTGCATGTGATTTTTTAATTTGTGCATAATGTTGATTGAATTAAACAGAATCATCAATCAGCTACATTTGTCATTTTAAAGTGACACGATGGTCTTTAAAACTATTTTCAGACATAGAATATTTAACATTGGCCAGTTTGAATAATAGATTTTTATTATTTTATTCAGACATGACGGGCGCGGACACGTTCTAGTCAAGCGTCGCCTCCGCTCGGCGATCGCTGTTCTATATTTGACGGACGGCGCAAGCAGCTCGAGCTGACAGGAAGCCAGACGCGGAAACAGCATAGAGAAGCTGGTGGATTTTCAAAATAAAATAGACCAACTAAACTATGTAGAATATTCACACATGTAGAAGCACATAAACCAGAAAAATGACCAAATCTGAGCAAGTAAACAAAGTCTGAAACGTGAAGACAAGTGTAGGACGGACCAAAGCAGCGCCAACCAACATCCGCGGCGTGACGGAGGCGTTCCCGGTGGAGTTTCAGGGTTACGGAACAAAACTACTAACTAATAAGATGCACTGCGTCGTACTTTCAGCTCTTTTCTCAGATTGCTCCAACTTTTAAGATGACGCTTTGTGTCAGTGTTGAACTTACTGCTAACGGAGACAGTGACGGAGTACTCCATCAGGTTGGTGCCTGACACCACCATGCAGGTGAAGGTCTTCTGGTCGCTGAGCGTGGCCTTGGTGATGAGCAGGTTGTACTTGTCGTCGATGCTGACCCGCTGGGCGTAGTCGTCCGTGGCCTGGACGGTGGCCTGGTCGCTCTGGGCCTGTTTGATCAACAGATCTCCAGGAGTGCCGTCGGCTTTCTCCTGAAACGTGACGGGTTGGAGAAAAAAAGAAACATCAGCTGCTCGTCATCTGTCATCATCGTGGTGTGGCTGAACAGACGTGCACAAAGATGCAACGATGCATGACGCGGCATCAAACGTCCTGAAAAACAGATGTGAAGTACACACATGTAGTCCTGCAGCATTAGACAGATCTGATCTCATTAATACTGGATAATTACACTCGGGATTATGACGATTTATCCAACATCCTAGATTATATAATTATATGACAGTAAATATTCCTCAGGGGAGTTGAACGTTTCCAGCAAAAGCACGAGTGAAAATCTGTAAAAGTAAATTAAATATGATCCTGAAACTGTTGTTAGGGTTTGGTCATCGTGCAGTTAAAAAAGGTCTATGACATATATGATACATTTACTGTTAATGTGACTTTACATGAGCGAATCTGAGACTCTGGTATTATCTGTTTCTATCTGTTTATCGTGTATTAGATGTTTTTTTATACAGTATATCTAATATTCTGACTAAAACTATGAAAATAACCCAGCTGTATTTTACTCTACATGCTTGGTTATTCTCATCACGCTGGGTTTTATCTTTGAAAATGTGCAGAATTGTTTTTCGAGTGTGAAAAATGACAAAGTATCATTTCATTCATTTTCCATGACCTCTCATCCTTCACAGCTGACATCGGCGAGAGTCACTAACCAACCACAAACCTGCACATCTTTGGATTGTAGGAGGAAGCCTGAGCCTCCACCACCTCCACCTCCACCCTCTCCACCAGTCTTCCAAATGTTACAATCCTCCTCTTCTTTCACGTCACTGAATGTTTTGTGAAACACTTCACAGACAGTTCAGAGACTCAGCATCTACTCACGTATTTCCACTTGACGAACATCAGGCCCGCCGGTGCCGGAGCTCCGCTGTTGCATGGTATGGTGATGGTCTCTCCATACAAGGCGGTCATGCTGTCTGAACCCCAGGCTGCAACAACACAGACGGCAACAGACTGTTACAGAAAATATACTGTAGCGTCGCAAGACCTGCTGAAGACGGCGAACAATCCTGAAGACAACAACGACAGAGAGCTGCTGCTCAGGAAGCTCGCTGGACAAATCTGAGGAGGTGAAATGAGCAATATGTGTTTCTGATGATGTTTTATTGGGGAAATCGTCAAACTCTGAATGTTCCAGCACAAATGTCTGACCTCACAGCAGCAGAAAAAGACATTGGATCGTGTCTTCGATGACTTGACAGAAAGATTAAACAACATGCACAGCTCACATCCTTCTGATCTCAGAGTTTTAAGACAGACTGTGGTCGGACCGAGCAGCTCCGCCCCGAGCCTGAATGTCTCCAAATGAATGGGTGTGAACAGAGCGGCTACACCGCAGCCTGTTGTCACCCCAAAATGTCGTGACACCACATTTCAAGGTGTGGGAGGTCAGGCCCAGCGCTCCGTGTGAGCAACGCCACCGCAAAATCATTTACTCCGTCCACAAAGGCGAGGGGGGCACTGGAGTGGAGTAGTTGCTATGGTGGCACAGCCCAGTCATGTGCGACGTGGGAGGAGGAGGAAGAAAAAAAAAAAGGGGGAAGAGGGAAGATGGATGGATGGTGGAGGGGGGAGCGAGGGTGGAGGGTGGAGGGGGACACCAAAGGTCTTCACGCTTCAGCTCTTTCTCTTTGAGCTTTCAGCTAAACAGGCAGAACGAGACGCGGTTCAGATTCTGGTCATTCCAGAGCGATGAGGCCAGAACACGTACAAGTGCAGCTGCTAACTGACGCGGCTGGTTTCAGGTCTGAGCAACACCAGGATCAGGTCCTGGTCCAGCCCGTACTGTAAATGTTACTTAGTACATTTTCCAGCTTCTAGTTTTTCCTTTTTTACTTGCAGCCATAAGAATTTTTCATAAATATTTGTTCCTGTTATTCAGATCAGAGAATCCTCTTCGTGGTCGCTTGCACTTAAGTCCAGAAGGGTTTAAGGCAGGGCAGGACCAAAAAAATGTGAGTGTGGTCTCTCGGTAAATGTCCACATTGTCTCCAGCGTTGGTGGTTTTTTATTTCTGGGGTTATGAAAAATGTCACACAGTTTCTAGAAACAGTCGACGATGATCAGCAAATTATTAGAAAACCACAAACTGGTTCTCAGTTCTGAGAAAACACGACTGGTAAATGTTCCATGTTATGTGTTAAATCTGTCTACAGCCTCTCTGCTGAATTTAAAGACCTCACAGCATCTGAATCATTTCTTGTGACTTTTTTTAAAGGTCGGGTTTTCGTTTCCTGGGATTCCAGAACTCTGGAGATAGCGAGCTGGCCCATGAATCCCAAACCTTGGATTAAAAAAAGCTGAACAGAACCAGCCTCCCTGAGTGTGGGAGGATATAAACTGAACTCTTCCCACTCCCAGATTAGAAACTCAACTCATTATATGAGAGTTTGGAACGACACCAACTGGAAAAAAAAAAAGCTATTCCTGTGTCTGTATTTATACTTTTGTTTTATTTAGGGAGCGGCAGTACGAGTCTGTGACTGTTCGTGCACGACTTTTCCTGTTAATCATGAATCTTCATCAACATCTTATTAGTAAATGTGTCAATCTAATTATCTCACACATTCACCAATTATTGGAAATGTGTTGCGAGCATATGGCTTCCTCTATTCCTGGAACATCCTCCCTGTGATTTAATAAGTAATGTCAGTCCTGATGCATTCACAAGCCGAGACTCGCCCACGTCGTTTGAACGAATGTATATGTTAAAAAAAAGAAAGCATCAATGGTGTGATGTTGCAGTGACACAAAGCTTCATTGAGTTATTATTTTTCAAGGAATTCCAGGAACACACACACACACACACACACACATGAAGCTGCTTTTAAATTAAAGCAACTGTGTCGACGTCGAGCCGCACTCGTCATTAAAGCAGCGTGTGTTTTCTCTGGTAAATAAGACGCGAGTCACACGGGAACCCGGCTCAGAGAATCAGCTAAATTTATCGTCTTTGATTGTGTAACAGTCATGGAGGAGTAAACAAACCGAGTCTGGACGGCCAATTAGCATCTGTGCGCTCCAAAAACCTCTGAGTGCAAAAGAAGCGAAAAGAAAAACGAGATAACTTAAAGAGAGAGAACGAGGCGACGACGCTTTGTTTCCCTGCCCAGTTCCTTGTTCTGGTTTCTGTTAAAGCGTGCACCGTGCACCAAATAGTAACTGAGTAAATATTACTGGTAGCCAAAAAGAGAGGGAATAAGAATTTGCAGCACCTCTAAGCTAAAGACGAAGATGGAGAGCGTTGACGTCTTTGACTTTCCCCGTGCATGACGTTTGATTAAAACCATTTTTTTAGAAAATACCGCGATTGTTCCACACCGAGTCACGAGGAGATTGTTTGACAGACGCCGTGATCGTGTTAAACTCAAGGTGTTTTCTGTCAAACTCTTTCTCTGCCAGCTCATGTGATCCCGATGTGACCGCGCCGCCTTCCACATGTTCTCATTGGAAACACTTTGGATTACATTTACCAAATTCATTCTCTCTTTCTTTTTTTAATTCAATCCTTTTCAGCATCATGAGAGAAAGAGCTACAGTGCAGCCGTTTGTCTACTCGATCTCTCCCGGGTACAACCCATAAGTCATCCAGTATCAGCCGTGTTGGGTCAACAATAGAGAAGTGTTTGAGCGAGAGCCAGGAGCCGCATTGTTCGGGCAGGTGGGACGGAGGTAGCAGCACATTAGCCCCCATGATTAAAAGCTTAAAGGAGCAGAGAGAGCAGCGGAGGTGTGTGCGGCCGTCCACACCGGGTATCAGGTTATGGGCTGGTTTGGTTTGAGTCTTACCGAGACAAAGAGGTGAGATGGATCCGTCCACCTGAAACTCATCCGGTGACTCAAGCTTGTTCAGCTTCAGGAAAAAGTTTAACTTTAACTCTGCTAATTAGATTTCTACAGTTAATTATGCATGAATGTGGGTTGCTACAACAAACGCACTGTTTGAACTCTGCAGCTGATTAATGAATCATTTTATTAGATCTCATCGTTACACAGACAGTGGGAGTGGAAGTCAGAGACAGCAGTTTACTTTACTGCAACAGAAACTCGTCTCGTCTTCCCAGAAATCCTGGATAATCAGCTCGGGTGCATTCTTCTCCTCTGTGCAAACACTCGCTATCTCTCCGTCTAACATGGACACTCTGGCAGAGTTCCTCCCAGTTCGGCTGCAAAGCTACTTAGGATTTTTAACATCCTCCTTTTTTTCTCGGTAAACACCTTTCACAGACAAAGAAACCTGCAGCCCTCTCCTCTGTCCTGGAGCCATGGTTTTGTTTGCTGCAGCAGCTTTAACACAGCTCGTCTTATCACACGATTATCCGGCAGCTGAACAATGCGTCCCAGCTCAGATGAAAACAGACCTTTCTGCGGGGTCTCCCACCTCCACTTCTCTTTATCAGGACAAAAGCGCCTCGGCTGACACTGTAAACTTTGAGCTCTTGATGTTTTCATGAACTTTTAAAAATGAAACCCAGCTGAGATTTTCTCTCCTCCTCTCTGTCCCCTTAGAAGTGTAAAGGATATGCAGAGACGTGGATTTACAGCGACAGTAAAAAACAGTTTCTGTGATGAAAAGCAAAAGAGGTTTTCGCCTGATTTCACACGTCCTTAAACTAAAAACACCTACATGAGTTTCTTTCAGTTCAGTTTGTGTTGGCCACGTTACAATGAGCTCCCTCGAGCGAGTCTGGACAAAACGTATGTTTATATAACGTGTAATGTTGAAGCGGAGCATGACATAACGAGGCAGGGCGACTAACGAGGGCATGAAGACGTCTTCTTCTTCTTCTTCTTCTTCTTCTTCTTCTTCTGTGGGAAACAATTCACGAGTCAAACTATTAGTTGGGTGTGTGCAGCGGTATTTATCGCCCTGAACCATGCCAGCATGCAGCTGTGATCGCTCCTCCTCTCCTGTAACAACACACATCAGCCCAGGCTGGATGCATTATCACTGAACATGACAAGACTCAGCTGAGCGGAGCAGGTGTGTCACGGCTCTCTGCACTTTGTCAGGTGTGATGTAGTCAGACAACAACAAAGAGTGACGATAAAAACCGCCGAACCTTCTTTTTCATTCTTTAGAAGAATGAGCAACAGTCACTTCAGTGAGTGTAAAAACAACAATGTTACGTAGTTAGTTAGTTTTTCTTTTGTCTGTTTTTACGACCGGCAGTTTGCACGGGGTATTTTATTTTGAAAATCCACAGGTTCTCTTTGCTTTTTCTGTGTCTGGCTTCCGCCCGCTCGAGGTGCTCTGTGGAAATTGACGCGTGCTGCTGCAAGTTTTAATGTTTTTATTTTATTGTTATGCACAAAACTTACCAGCCACATTGGCTGCTGATCAGAAAAGTTAATTTAGAGCCCTGGTTACGCCTCGAGAGGAAAACTGCACATCACAGCAGTTAACAGCAGTTTACTGTGAGACTGTTTCTACAGAAAGCAGATATCTGTCATGAGTTCTGTTGTTTAAGATGTAAGTTGCACTTTTTATAAGAGAACACAAACTGTTTGAGAGTTTTTTTTTGGATTTGGTCATAATTTGTCTGTAGCTCATTTTGATTTTGAAAAAATCGTATCGTGAACAAAAAATCGTGACTCGAATCGAGTCGCGAGTTGAGTGTATCGTTACATCCCTCTTGCTCATTTTTCTCTTTCATATCAAATTGATATAATCTTATTTTAACTAATCGAGACTAAAAAAATTTCTTTCAGGATCCGTCAGCATCCTGAAACACAGAGAACACACAGTGTGTGTCTTCTGGACAAACGTCTGAATCCAACTTAAGGAGAAAGACAAACACGAGATCAAAGAAAAGGCTGACAGTGTGTGTGTGTGTGTGTGTGTGTGTGTGTGTGTGTGTGCACAGGTACATGTGTGTTTAAGCTCTGCATATTTACTTCACACTCCCTTTTCTGTTGGAAGAACAAAGGCGTCTCCTCCGTCCGCCTCATTCATCAACCTGTCCGCACGCCGTGTCGGAGCATTCATGTATAAAATGCCACCATGATCATTTTTCTCCGCTTGCATCGAGCTCGCCGACAGCGCAGGAAACATTTGCATGTCTGCCGTTGCGGCGATATCTTGAAATGTTAGAGGGTAAGCGCTCGTTCAGGCGAGGAGTTGATTAACATGCATTAGCATAACAACACATCCACTTGTCTCTACTCTGGAGCATAATGGGAAAAGCTTGACGCCGCTGTGATGGGTGGACAGTTCCCTGCTCGCACAGAAGTGCAATTTCTGTGAATGCTATGTTTGTGCCTCGCGGTGTGAAGTGACACCGGGTCAGGAGAAGAGATGCTGCCACAATTAGAGACGATTGAGAGCTTCGTCCTGACGCCGCTCGACTGTGCGGCTCAAAAAGCTTTGATGCACGATTAGCGGGTCACATGAATTAGTGATGCTGTTACACAGAGGGAAAGTGAAAGTTGATCTCCTAATGTGAAATATCTGTTTGAATAATAAATGAAGCACAGTGACGTCAAACTTCACACGGCTCCGAATGACGAAGGATTTCCACGGAAATATCAAAGGTGTCACTCGTAGGTCGTGTTCACACTGACTCGTCTTCAAGTTATTCAGGTAATCCAGATTATATTTCATATTTCAGAGTCTGGACGGATAAAAAAAGACACATCTGCAGGTGATTAGAAATCAGATTTCTGCAGACGCATCTCACGTCAGATTTCAAAGCCACCTGAAGCATCGTGACAAACGACGGCGTCAAATCCAGAGAGATGGAAGATGAAGAACGACGCTTCTTCGTCTCCATTATTCGAGTCGTTGCCAGGGGCGCAGATAGTGGGTGTGTCAGGTGTGTCATGACCGTAGATCCGTCCCACCCACTTTTATGTAGCTTAACGTTTTTTTTTTTTTTTTTTTTTTTTTAAACTTTGTCTTCTTCAACTCTTCTGATTCAAGCATCACGAGGAAACCAAAATATGAATTAACATAATATTTGGTTTACTGAGGTGTGTGCCAGTAGCGGTTTTAGGTACGGGCGGACAGGGCAGCCGCCCGGGGCGCCATTTCGTGGGGGGCCCCACGAGCGCCCGACAATAACCTCGCGAATTTTGGATACCGCTCATTAAGACAGCGGAGCGGTCGCCCCCGTAGGCGGGGGGTTGACGAGGTAGAGGGGGAGCCGGACAGACTGATCAGGGCGCACGGCGCATCCAGGGGCGCACGAGAAAATCTCCGTCCCGGGAGTTTCTCAAACCTATCTGTGCGCCTGGTCGTTGCACCTGTGTCGTTACCACAGCAACCCGTGCAGATCGGTCAGGGCGCTAATCCGATTGGACCGCTCGCGGATAACGACAGTACAGGACAGTCTGCCTGAAAAAATCTGATTTGAGAAAGAAATCTGATTTGCCTGCAGTCCGGACAAAGCCTCAGTGAGTTATCGCCTCAGTCAGTTTCAGGCCTGTTCGCTGCAGCCTCGCTGCAAACAGACACAGATGATGACTAAAAATCAAGATGTTTCCCTCAGGAAACAAAAAAACGAGACTCACATTCATGGAATAAAAGCTGCATGTGGACATGAGCAACTCTCTGCTAACAGGTTCAACAAATCAAGTTACAACAGGCTGATATGTCACGGCTTGTTTCCGCTGCCTCGCACTCATGTTTAACACATAGTGCATTATATAACGAGGAAGAAATCTATTAACGGAGAGAAAGGGGAAGACACAGAGTGTCCCGGCAGAGACGAACACCGTCAATCAGCAGCGAACACGACTACTCACGTCTAAATTGCTCGACACGTGTCGTCCCGGCCTCTCTGCGACACGAGGCCGAGCCGATCTGCATGATTCATCAGAAGAGGTTTGTGCCACGGCGGTGATGAAAGTCGGACTGCAGGCGGCTAAAAATGGCAGCTTGATTGAGGGGAAGCCGTGATCCCGCTGTCTGTTGACTGTGTGTGTGTCATCAGCATGCGCAGGTAGGAGGAGATGTTTATACCTCAGCCACAAAATGTCTGAGAGCAGATATGAACCAGCAGCCTGCTCCTTCCCCCTGACAGGCCTCAGACCTCCTTCCCACCTAGTGTCAACATGTGTCCTGAGTGATGGCACCGCCGCCGCCGCCGCTGCTGCTGCTGCTGTGGAGCAACAACACATAAAACACCGAACCCGGCTGCTGCTTCACTTTCAGCCGTGTTGTCGGGAGATTAATGAGAGACACATTTCTATTTTTAAGGGGGTCAGAATCTGTCCGAGACATCCTGACTTTTAGTCTCCAGCATGAGTCATGCTCCAAAAACACATGTACATCTCCGTGTTAAACACGCCCACGATACTCCCGCTCAGATTTATTCCACGTTTTAAGTTTCCTTAAAAACACAGTTTACAGAAGAATCCTGGACTTCATCTGCAGCTTTCTTAAGATAGCACGAGGGGATTTTGTAATGCTTCTTA
The DNA here is from genome assembly GCA_004119915.2 of Collichthys lucidus. Classification (NCBI taxonomy): domain Eukaryota; kingdom Metazoa; phylum Chordata; class Actinopteri; family Sciaenidae; genus Collichthys; species Collichthys lucidus. The sequence continues at coordinate 32,074,181 of CM014092.1, read as the reverse complement.
AGGTGGAAAAATGATGTCACGTATTTCTGTGCACCAATCATCGCTTTAGTTCCGTGTAAATTAAATCATGGTGGTTGTTTTCCAGTCAGATCGAGTTAAACCTGCCCACACACGCACACACAGGACGTGTTCTGTCCAGATTCAGCTTCGATAGTTGCTCATTTATCGATCGTAATAAGAATTTAATGTGGAGAGCTTCAGAGGACAAAATGAAAGCTGCTGTTTATCGTCGGTTTGAGAATCAGGTCACGAGCACGAGACGAATGTTTCATCAGATACCTTCAAACTGTGTCCACGCTGATATTCATCACTGATGTTCTGAGCTTCACCTGGATCACCTGACACGTCCTGATGTCACGCAAGACGTCATCGCAACAACCTAAGACACAAAAGTTCAACTAACACGAGAACTCACGGTGCAGCTCGCTTCAATCCCCGTGGTAACAGCGATTTTACAATCATAATTACGTTACACATTTACACACTTATCTGTCTCGCTCCTCTCTGCTGCTGCCTCCAGAGCCAACAGCGTCGATGTGTTTCCAATACGTGAGCTCATCAACAGGGAACTAACTCAGCCACACTCTGTCTTAATGTTCTGCACTTTAAATCCATAAGGCCCAATTAGACGTAGCCCAAAGAGATGTTTCTCATGAAGCTAATGAAATCCCCGACCATCCGGAGCAGAATCATTAAGAGAGGAGCAGAGAGAAACAGATTTAAAGCTTTTGGACACGTCCAACATCTGCTGTAACCGCTGCAGAGCTGCAGAGCCGCTGAAGCTGCCGCGTGCACAGCGCCGACGAGGCAGGGTGGCGTATTATTTTTATAGCGAGGGCACATGCTCTATCACACTTTAGTTCCATTTATGAAATGGAGAGCAGCCGCAGCCAAACAAGCCGAAGCTGCTGGAGCTTTGAGGAAGCAGATGAAAGGTCCAGATCTACATGGATCTGTGACGCGAGGGTGCAAAACATTCAGATGAAGACTGTCGCAGCTTCACAGGTATGAGCCACGTCAGCACATTCCCTGCAGGAGATATTTCTGAGTTTGCATGTTCTGCAGCGTTAATTGGTGACTCTTAATTCTCATAGGTGTGAATTGTCTCTTGTGCAGAGTGTACTGCACTTTTCCGCCCAGTGCCGGCTGAAAAATGTTGTTTGCATGATCTCTGCAGCTTCCTCCCACAGTCCAAAGACGTGCAGCTTAATTGATGACTCTTACAGATGTAAGACGTTTGCAGGATCTCTCCACGTCTGCCCCGGTTCTCCTCGGTGCTTCCTCCCACAGTCCAAAGACGTGCAGCTTAATAGTCATAATTAGCAGGTTAATTGGTGCCTCTAGGTGTGAATGTGAGCGTTTGTATGTGTTCCGCGTGTCAGCTCTGTGATGAACTGGCTGGATGAACGGTTGGATGGATGGCGTGAGCCATCAACCCACAAACCCCGCCATCATCACAGCGGGGAAAATAAGCATCTGCCGCTTCCTCCGGTCGCACATAATGGTCGTCACCTGGTGGAAAATGCAGCCGTGCAGCTCCTCCTCGCCAAAAATAAAAATAAAAGCTGTAATCTTATTTTGGGAGATGTAATTGAAAACAAGCCAGTGTGCCCGGGCCAGGAAGTGTAAGTGAGCAGATGGTAATTAGCTGCAGCATGATCCACGGATCAGATTAAGGCCCGGCTCCAGCACATTAACACTGTCAGCCAGGGGAGACGTTCTGATCCTGCACTTTACGCTCTAATTTCAGCTTTTCTGACCAAAATGCGAACGAAGACCAAAGTAAATTCTCCTTTTAGCTTTGAACTCTTCTATCATTAAAATGCATCTCCACTCCTGAAAGACGCGGCGGGGCATATTGATCCGACGCTCTGCAGGATGATTTATTTTTTCCAAGGTCAAACGGCCGGCGAGCGCGATGAAAACATCTTCAATCTTTGCCGTCGTGATGATTGTGAAATAAATCTGCATTTAACTGCTCAAAACAATCCGACCCTCTTTGCACAAAGCCGTAACCCCGTTTTCACTTTCGGATGGATCGCACGCTGGTTTCCTTCCAAGTGATCCTGGGTTAAAACTTGAGGGATTTGGGGGAAACTCTCAGAGGGAAGAGTGATGGATACGATATCAGGACATAAAGGCGGCCGTCCTGTAACCATCTGCAGGGTCCCTCACCCCGCTGTAAGGCTACACCTCCAGAGGCCTGCAGTCAAGCTGTTAGGGTCAGTGTCAGTAATGGATTGAGTTGCTGGCACTTAACAGATAATTTGTCGCCAGCGAAAACGGCGATCAAGACGCCATATGCACGTCAATGTGCCCGTCAATATCTGCCAGCAGCTCCATCTGTCTCAATGCGAGGCGAAGCTGAAAGGAAAGACGTTGAAGTCGGTCGTCGATGTTTTTCTGCTCACGTTACCGAGCGTCGTTTGTCATAACGCCTCACATGATATGCCCAGGGGTGTGTTTTTAAAGCGCACTCTGTCTCACTCTAACTGAGTCACTCTGTGTCACAGTTTCTGTGTGTAACCGTGGAAAGAAACGATGTTCAGGTCGTGTAAGTGCTGGAAATCTTAGCCTCTGTATTGGCCGGAAAAAATGCTGGACTCAGATATGCTGTGTATCGTTTCACAGCGACACAAAGCAAAGTGCAGTCAGCGTTTTAGCAGGATGCACTCAGGAATCATCGATTTCACATTTCCTTTCTTTTGTACACTTACAAACATGTACGTACAAAACAACCCGCCTGCAGACACAAACGTTTCATGCTTCACGTTAGGTCGTGTTCATCTCGGTTCCCTCGTAAACGCGGTATACGAGCAGCGTGTTCAGGGAACAGAACAAATCACACCCTCTGTATCCAGGATTCGACTTTAAGGAGAAGAACTTCACATGCTGTCACATTTTTGTGGTGGAATAAAAATGTTTTATTCGTGGAAAAAAAACAGGAATAAGCTTCTTTTTTTTTGGACTTTTTCTTTGAGCTGTTTCTGAGTGGGAGCTGTAAAATCACTGTCTTGAAACCTGCACCCTGTAACCACACACACACACACACACACACACACACACACACACACACACACACACACACACACACACACACACACACGCAGCTTCAAACCAACAGTCAGGCTAATCACAGCTTTTGTTGAAGTACAAAAATGCGTGTAGGAGGTTTTGAATGTCTCAGATGTTTGTGAATACTCTATAAAAAATCATTAAATCCTCCACAGCTGGAGATTCAGCTCGGAGATAACTCTTGAACCTGGAGCCAGAGTTATGTTTGTTTCTGTTTTTAGATCAATAAAACTATCGCCGCGTTGAATTTAGTGGCATCTAGGAGTGCGACTCCCTCCGCATACCTTTCTGCGGCGTGCACGAGAGGACAGAAACTACGGTGCTTACCGTGGACGAGGACCTTCCCCGTCTGTTCTCTGAGCACGATGATTCTCATTTCCCCATGATTACACACTAATGGAAACGTATTTATGCAGATTATATTCCATATTCTGTAAACAGAGCTCAGGACGAGGTCATCCAGCGAACATGGAGCGGCGTGACCTTTTGCTCCGACTCTAATGAAATCATGTTTTAAGAGTGGAGGAGTGTGGCACATGCTGAATCCTCACAGGCCGAGGTCAGATGCATATATAAGCATCACTCCTTCTTCTTCTTTATGCCCTCACAGGCGATAAACATGGAGCTGCAGCTTTCAAACAGCATCTCTGCAAACTGAGACACGCCTAATGAAAATTTACGGTGAGCATTTCCTGACAGGGGAATATTAGGAGTAATAAAGTCTTGCTGAACAAAGGGGAGCAGAGAGAGTCTTCAAATCCACTTTGTTTACCTTTGCTTTATTTAAAACTGTCCTAAAGCTGCCACCGTGCAGAGACCCAGAAGGTTTCCTCTGGCTCAGGTTTTACGGCGTTCTCGCCAGCTGGATCTGAAGGAGGAGGACAAGGCCAGTGACTTGCGGCGTGGAGGTCAGTGAAGGCCTCGTGAATCCCCCGGTGGATTCCTCTGGCTCTGACAGAGCTGAAAATTACTAGCTCTGACCACCAGCACGGTTTTATTTAAGGCAGACGGTTAGTGCATCCCCGCCTGCGCCGTGCACGCATGAATATAAAGATTTGCAAACAATGTCATGCTCCTCTTTAAAATGCTGTCCTGGATTTACAGGGTCAGAGTTCATGCACTCCCTGCACGCTTAAAATGTTGAAACCGAACCGAGCCGCTCATGAATTCTGAGGATGAAAGCTCAGACGAAGGTTCTGTGATACGAGAACGGAGCCAGACAGGAAGTGCTGCAGACATGGACGCCGATTGAATGAGCACTTGTACTGGATACTTGTGTGTGGAGTTACACTGATAAGTGTGTGTGTGTGTGTGTGTGTGTGTGTGTGTGTGTGTGTGCCTGCTTAGAAAACGTATTCGTTTCTGTTCAGCTGCACTCGAGGCGCCGCACCTCGAACATTCGAGTGCTCAGACAACGAAAATGAAATGAAATGATTTGTTAAGATATTTTAGGTGTGTATGAGTGTGTGTGTGTGTGTGTGTGTGTGTGTGTGTGTGTGTGTGCTGCACAAACATAGGCGCGCTCCGCGTTTAATCTGTTTGGCTTGAGGCAGGTTTGTCTGCAGCAAACCAGCAATTATTTAGTTTGACTAAATAACGGCTGCCGTCCACGTCTGCGATCATCTGTATTTAGATCGTGCACGTACAGAAGCAAACTTCAGTCAAGAAGGTTAAATCTGGACTCGTGATGATGTTCTGCATCTCTTGTGAACGCTGTGAGGAGAAATCAAACACGCCCGAGCGATCAAATCACACATTGATCGATTCGAACTTGAAATTAAGCCGAAGAAACGAGTTGATTTTCCCCCGAGAAGCTTTTTCCAAAAACTGTGTGATGTAATTTCACCCTGCTGGACTCTCTGAAGACAAAAGTAGGAAGCTGTGAAGGGGAAGCAGCAGAAACATCGACAACAACAACACACTGATTGGTGCACGGAGGAGAGTGGGCGGCGTCCCGCTTCGCTTCTCATGCCGGGATGTGACGCAGCGAGCGGAGCCGAAATGAGTCGATCCATTCAAATCCGCTGAAGATTATAAATCAGAAAGAAAAAAGATGATCAAACATCTCAGCTGGACACGTTACTGCTCTGTCCGGCCCGCGAGGCATAAGTGCACTTTGCAATCAGGCTCTGCAGTGTGATGCATTACCAGCAGAGCTAAGCACAATAGGGCCTCAGAGAGCTGGTGGTGGGAGGACAAGGTCCGCGGGGGTGAAGAGGGCTGTAAAGTCTCCGGGGAGGGAGAGATCACCGGCTTTCACCAGACATGAATGGCTTCCTCCCTTTCAACCGCTCCCTCCATCCATCTCTCGCTCAGCTAAATGATAGAGCGTCAGTGGCTCTTTCTGCCTGATTATTACGGATCGTTATGGACCGGGCTAATTAGCAGTTGTTAGTCTGCGGCTAAGTGCAACCTCTGACACACACACACACACATGGAGCGCAGCCTCCAGGCACTGCACCAACTTTTATAGCATTCCACAATATGTGGCAGGAGAGCAGGTACGAGGGATTGAGTGCTCTTGGTATGCGTTTTGTTATCTGCCCTCACCCTGCCCGCCGCGAGGAGGATCCATCTTGACCTCCATTAAAGAGAGATTGCTCTCAGCAGTGTAATTAAACTCTGTAGCCAAATCTGTTTCTGCAATCTGATGATGAAAACCTGTTTGGGCTGAATCATCAAGTCATTTTCTGTAAATTAAATGAATATACTGTGAGCGAGCGAGCGAGCGAGCGAGCGTGGCACCACTTCACTGGGCCGATTAAATTTGTATTTCTGGCTACGCTTTGGACTCACGCTGGACCGAGGCCGGCTGTCAGCTGCGCGCGATGGACAGCTCGGCTTGAGCAGCGTTGGCCTAACAAAGAAAAATGAGAACAAACAGCGTGTGGACGGCGTCACGGCCGGATCGTTTTAAAGACGCGTGTCCACTTAAAGATACCTGGGAGCAGAGACACAGACTTCCAAAGTGGACTGAATATATTTATTATGCAGTTAAACACATGGAGGAAGCGTGTGATGTTTTTTAGTACACACACCTCTGCAGAACACACACCGTGACATACAGTCCATGATACAGCAGATGATATCACAGCACATCGGTTATGAGCCTGTTAGCTGCGCAGATGTCTCCCTGTCTCAAAGTCAAATAAGAAAAACACGAAGCGCGATCGATTCAGTGCCGTGTCATTAATTTTTAGAGCCCTACCATGAAATACACTACAGCCCCCTAACTGTGCGCCGTCACACGAGGCTGCGATTGGAATCAGTGACGTCCAACTTGTAGCGATAAAACCCAGAAAACCGACCCGAGCCTGACAGTGCAGCAGAATCCACGTCCATATCTCTGCCTCCCTTTTTTTTTCCATCCAAGCCGGCAGTGGAAAAACACACAGAGCTGTTTGAGAGGCGGCGAGTGAGCACCAGTGTACAATTATGGTGCCACACGTTGTATGGGTACACGGCCAGATGGCCTATCGCCTATCAAATGCCCCTGAGAGTCCAGCACGCTGCCCTTGTTCCCACAGTTACCGCACTATAAATACAGAAATAGTTACGCAAGCCTTTTGCTGTAGATGCACGAAAAAAAACAAGGATGTGTTTTCTTTTTTTTTTTTAACATTCAAACAGCAACAAAAAGAAATGTTTCCCCCAGCGGGATTCGGCTCGATTCAAACACACAGACACGGTTTCTTTTGCAGATTCATGCAATCCATCTGGACTCTGACTGGGCATTAAGTTGTTTCAGGGCAGCTCACCGCCTGCAGCTACTGTGAAAGATTCTCCCACCACTGCAGGTGTTACAGCGAAGGCCTATCATTACCCAGCTGCCTTTTTTCACCCTCCCTCCCTCCCTCCCTCCACGCTTCGGTCCACCCTCCCCTCCTGTCCGTTTTAAACCAAAGCCTGAATAAGTGCTTTGATCCAGCCTTAATCCCTGGCCTTGCTGCTTGAGAACTTTACAGTTGGGAGCAAATTGATTGACAGTTCATAATCCCCTTCCTTTGGCATGCACTAAAACACACACACACACACACACACACTTCAGTACCTGCCTTGTCCTCAACCCCCATTAATCAAAATCAAAAATCCTGCATGAAACAATGAGGCTTTTCTTCGGTGCGAGGTTTGGAGGCAGCTGGACAGTCGGACAAGGTGAAGAGAAGCCAGCGATAAGACTCACACAGTGCTGAAACCTTATCTGCACGCAAACATCAGAAAAATGACTGAAGTGTATATGATGCCCTGCTAGAAGGTGTGTGTGTGTGTGTGTGTGTGTGTGTGTGTGTGTGTGTGTGCATGACGTCTCCTTATCAAAACGAAGTTCTTGAACATTTCAAATGTACCTTTTTATCCTCGTGCACCCGAGTTTTAGATTTCATTTAAGATTTAACCCTTTGGACCCCCTGAGCGTCTTTCCAAGTGTGTTAAAACACGGAAAAAGTCCTGAGTCACTGTGCGTCGCATAAAAAGAGACAAAGACGTAAAAATCTAGAGAATTGTGTCGATATTTGGTGTCAAATTTAAAGTGGAAGTTGTGTTTTTTTGGCCTTTTTATGCCAGGATAGCAGAAGATAGACAGGAAGCAGAGAGAGGGGGAGATGCGGGATTTGAACCGGGGCCAGCTGCAGCGAGGACTATACCCTCCACACACGGGGCGGCCGCTTAACCCACTACACTACCGACCGCCCCAAGTTGTGTTTTTTTAATGAAAACCACTTCTGTTTTTGAGCGGTTTGTTGATTTAAGTCAGAATACATGATGTTGAGAAGCAGTTGCTAAAAAGACTTTGAGCGATATATCACTGAAATGTGGAGTTTCCAGTCTCAGGATTTTGTGGGCGGTCCTTAAAGGGTGGCTTGATGACACACTGAGGCCACCCTGAGCAGAGAGATAGAGATGAATTCATCTCAGCTCAGAGTGTTTCTGACTTTACACGGACAAAAACTGAGCGAGTTTTGTACCGGGAACAACATTTTAAGCACTCAACTTGTTTCTCACATGTACCAACTGTGTGTGTGTGTGTGCAAACATCAACAGGAATACCAGCGAGTCCACGGCCTTGACATTCAGACAAGAGAGAACCAGCAGAAACAACACGGCGCTCCTCCTCTTCTACAAATCATCATGACCCAACATCGGAGGACTCTGAGCAATGACAACAACAACGGGAGCGCAGGCCACGAGTGTTTGGAGTGTTTGCATTCCTCCATCAGCCACTATTGTCTGAGATCACGTTTCATTCATTCCCACAAACACCTGCCGCTGCCAAAACACATTCGGCATTAGCGCAGTAAATAACGCAGACAGGGAGAGGACGCTCCGAACACATTTCAATGTGAGGTCAATTTAATCTGAAAATGTTGTTTGATGACGAGAGATCAGCTCAGGGTTTGATTCAAATTCTTAAAATCTCATTTCTGAGGCTGACTTGTTTGTTAAAGGACAGACGATGACGTCTACGTAACAAATTCAAGATATTTTGCTTCCAAAACACCAAATTTAAGACTTTTATCGTCTCAGTCTGAAACCTGCTGCATGTTTGGGGACTCTGTGTTTGGCCTCGTTCTGTGATTTTTACCATTTTACAAAATGCTCTCTGCAGAACATGAATCCATTTTTGATTCGCACAATAAAACGCTTTGTTTTTTTAATTTCTCGTGAAGAATTAAACACGATGTGTCTCGCGGATGTTCCATTGTACTTTTTTCTGAACCTCGTCAGCACTTTTCACTTTCATCCGAGCTCATATTTACACCAAATGTTTGATTTGATGTCAGTGAGAGAAAAATGACTTTTCCTTAAAGCGCTCTCTCCTCCCCTGCTGTTCCCGCCATCGCTGCAGCCGGAGGAGAGAAACAACGTTAAGTATGGAAAAACAGCTCCTTTACCACGAGCTCAAAGGATGTTGTGGAGTTCACTGGTGAAGGAAGAACATTGGCTGTGCAAATATAGACTGTGTACACACACGCACACACACACACACACACACACACTCGGTGCTGGAAGATAAAATGCTGAACAGGTGGCTGGGAGCAAAACAGCCATTTTCTCTGTGAGTCTATCCCTGCAGCCATGAGTCCAAATGGATAGGATAGGTCGTGGAGGTCAAATAAATTCTTCCCAGTGCCACTGAAGTGCCTCGGTGGGGGCAGCAGGGGTGGAGTTTCTTTAGAAACATCCTCCTGACAGCTGCTTTTGTCATTCCACTGCTACCTGGGACTAAACACACAACTCAGACGGATTGTAAGCGTCTATTTTCCTGCCGTTCTTACTGTGCTTTCATGCTCATCGCCCCTTATTACTCACATGCTTTCTGCAGAGGAATGCTGACCGCTCTGATGTCTGCGGGGGTCGGCTATTTATATTTCAACCATGACAGAGAGAAAGAGAGATTGATTAAGGGACTCCTGGGGGTTTAAGTAAAGCCAGAACAAAAGGCGAATGTGATTAAAAACCAATTGACCCGAGTATAAAATGCTCGGATGAAGACAACGAGACTCCTTCTGAGGAGGGGAAGACATTTATAAAGCAGCACAGGCTCAAACAGAAACCATCAATCTCTACCTTTAGTGGGGCCGGGGCAGTAAAAAGTGTCAGGTGGTGTTTGCATCTGGGCATTTAAAGCTTTTGGAGGATATTTTGGGGTTAAATATTTAGAGAATGTTACATGAGTCACCAGATTCTCAGTTTCAGGATAAAGAACTGCAGAGTTAAGCAAATGGAAATTTCATCATCTCCTTTTTCTTCCTCTAATGAACAATAATAATAATAAAAAAGTGAAGTTTTCTCTTTCCATCGAACGGACCACACCCTTCATAAAAAAAAAGACTTTCTAGCTGCTTATTCAGCTTCCGTTTAACACTGACGTCCAAACTAAATGTGGAAGTGACACTTTTGGTGGTGGTGATCAGATCACGTCTGGGGACTAAAAAAAAAAGAAATCACATCAGACAGAACAAAAAAATTGTTATGTGTCAGTGTGCTACAAATTCAAACTTTAGTATAAAAGTCAAAGCAGCTCTAAATCTGACTGAATTATAAAAGCTGAAGCTGAAAGTTGGTAAGCTCGAAAGATCCGACTCCCTAAAAAGAACCGAACTTCCCATCGCTAGCACAGACAACCCTTACATGAGACACATGTAAACTGAACATCCAGCAGTCGATAGCCGTCCTAAGTGTAGCATACACATGCAAATCATAAAACGGCGTTAAAGTGAAGAGATGTTTGGTATTCGGCTTTTCTTGGTGAGTCGAATAATCTGACTCCCTAAAAAGTACTTAACTTCCCATCGCTAGCACAAACAACCTTCACATGAGACACATGAAAACTGTACATCCAACAGTCAGTAGCCGTCCTAAGTGTAGCGTACACATGCAAATCATATGTCAAAACAGTGGTAAAAGAAAAAGTGAAGAGACGTTTGCGATTCGGCTCTTCTTTGTGAGCTGAGTCGAATGATCCGACTCCCTAAAAAGAACTGAACTTCCCATCGCTAGCACAAACAACCTTCACAGACACATATAAACTGTACATCCAACAGTCGAAAGCCGTCCTAAGTGTAGCTTACACATACAAATCATAAGTCAAAACAGTGGTGAGATAAAAACGTGAAGAGATGTTTGGGATTCGGCTCTTCTTGGTGAGTCGAATGATCCGACTCCCTAAAAAGAATTGAACTTCCCATTGCTAACAACCTTCACAGACACATGAGAACTGTACGTCCAACAGTCGATAGCCGTCACACACAAATCATATATTAAAAAAGTGTTAAAATGAAAAGTGAAGAGATGTTTGGGATTCGGCTCTTCTTGGTGAGTCGAATGATCCGACTCCCTAAAAAGACCTGAACTTCCCATCGCTACTAAAAAACTCCATCTCTTTCTGAACCTCAGCTGCTGCTTCGCCTCTGCATCCCTCAGGAGGGGTGAACCATGTGTTATTGATGGTCTACTCCCACAGTCAAACACACACACACACACACACACACACACGCTTCATATAAACTTCCTGATTAGCTGCAACTTGGCCTCTGCGTGCCCCCGTGCGTGGTGCCCTGCAGTAGGAGCTGGAGATGGAAAGGCGAGCACCCCTGAGAATTTCAGCTAATTCATTCTACATGGAAAAATGCCCCTATGCTGCTTCAGCAGGCCGCGGAGGCACCAGCATGTCTGGACAGCAGCATTATGCTGCTCGTCACAAACATTAGACCCTCTTGTTAAAAAAATAAACCTGAGTGCCTTTCATTAGCGACTAACCACTTAATTTACCCAAAAACAATGTGCACTGCATGTGTTTGTGTTCCGAGCTGAAGAGACAGTCTGAGAGACGAATGCAGCAATTAAAGAGCGAGGAGGAAATGTTGACCTTCAGCGGATGCCCTGTCGTTATGCTTGTTAGTGTTCGCGCATAAGGCATGCACTTGCCATTTGAGGAAAGTGAATTGGACAATTGCCTTCTCAGTGGAGGTCCATTACTAGAAACAGAGAGGCAGCACTCCATGTTTATCAGAGTGGGTATTAATGGACACGGCTTGTCAGGAGATGCTCTCCAGCAAATGGTTAAAAAAAGTCTATCAGCAGCTAAACGCTCGGGCACTCCAAGCGTGGCAGATATGGAGGAAAGAGACACTGAACAGAGCCGTGAGCGGCGCTTTATCACCGCGATGTCTGCGGATGGTTATCTTAGAAAAAGAAAACCCACCCTAAGAATCGCATCACGCCGTGGAAGCGGGCCTATCTCCGCCTTATCAGGGAGCTATGTAGATATCAAAAGGATTACGTTATCTATCAAACAGCATGCAAAGGAATTTGTAAAGAGTCAGAAATCTCCGGCTTTGATCGAACTTGTAACGGATTCGAAAAAATAAACATCTGTTTTCGACCGTTTGTCTGCCTCTACAAAACAACAAGGAGGGGGAGTGATGTAGAACCTGTTGGAGCCGTGCAGGTGTTAAACAGTTCAGGTATTGGCTCCTCCGTCCGCCTCCATCTTTTCAGAGGATGATAAAGCATCAGTCATCCGTCTTATCTCCTGGCTTTTAAACGACAGGGAGCTGATGTCATGCACTCCATACGCTATTACTCACCGCCGGAGCTACGAGTGTGTTTGCCTTTTAATAGATAACGAGCATATTTTATGGTGTTTTTCTAACCTGAAACAGTAAAACTTTAATTTGTTTGTATTGAAGGAATCCAATGATTTTGGCAGCTGATGTATTTTATCGTCTGTGAAACGGGTTCAAAAGACTCAAAGGAAGATTTTTCATCATGTCGAAGTAGCTGGATATGTTTCTTAAGATAGCCTAAGTGAATTTTCCAAGTAACAAGTAACAGCGTGCGCCTTATTACGGATGGAAATATGACTTGAATTTAACAGACGGAAAGAATGAAGTGTAACGTGTACTCGACAGTCTCAGGGCTGAAGTGGGACAAAGGCCGAACAATGGAGCTTTTAAGCTGCAGAGCGGCTGAGAAAAAAGGTGACAGGTGACACGGTTCGGACTAGAATTACACCGCCTGCATGGCAGGAATGTGGCAGCATGTGTTTTTCAGGTTTGTGTGTGTGTGTGTGTGTGTGTGTGTGTGTGTGTGTGTGTGTGTGTGTGTGTGTGTGTGTTCAGGATGACAGAAAATCAGCAGCTTCGCCGGCAGCAATCTGTTCTGCTGCGAAAAGATGTATCCTCAAGGTGACGGCACCAATTTACAGAATACCAACAGCAAGATTAAGATTAATAATTTCCTCTGGAGTGCTGCGACAGGCAGGGGGGTGATTTAAGGACCCGCGTCAGCCGCTAATGACAGTTTATTTCAGGCTGACGTGAATTCATGAGCATGATTTATTTGTTTTCACAGGGAACAATCTAGTATAAATAAGAACTGACGCACGCGGGGGTCCGAACTGTTTTTCCGCTTTATTAACAGCAGAACATCACGTCTTCATGAGTAATAAAACGGGCGCTGGATCGCGGTAATTCGTCTTCTCAAGGTGGAAAACACAAGGTAACAGTGTCGGTTTGTGGGAACGACAGCCTCATGCAAAACAGCGTCTGAATTCCATGAATGCTTTTGTATTTGACACTGAGCACGTCCGGTACTGGGGGGTTAGTGTCCTGTAACGTTGGCGCCATGCAGACTGGATTAGCAGGTTTTTTTTCTTTGAGTAAGAAAACAGTGGAGCTTTGCACACACTCTGTTTTTACACCAGACTCAAAGTCGATAAAACCTGCGGACACCTGCTTTTAACCAGGAATCAATGAAAGACCTGGATCGATAAGCTGAATCGATGTAATCGGCATCGATATCAATAAAACCTCATCACTCCAACGCCTCACACCTGAATTAAACGTGTTGTGCAGAATATTCTCACCTTCACACATTATCAAGTGAGAAACTGGCTGCATGTGAACCGTGTCTGCGGCTCTGATTTTTTAATAATGCATTCTCAGACAGATAAATATTTAATGGACGCCTATTTGGTTATTCTGACTAGGATGAAAATGATCTAATTCTCTGGCAAGTTTTCATCATGTTACATGATCGGAATCATTTCGAATCATTACAGGAGATTTCAGAAGTTTTATAGAGAACTGAGCCACCGACAAACCCTGATAAAGATAAAGCGGTTACAGGAAACAGATGGATGGGTGAACGTCAACACCATCCTGATTAAGCCAATCAGCTGCAGGTAGATCTCGAGTTTGTGACAATGTTCCCGAGCGACGTAGACACTGAATGAGAACGAGGAAGCGCCGGTTATTTTCTGATTGTTTCATAAAGGTGACCTCAGTGACCCGCTCCCTCAGCGCTCCACCGTGGCTGATTTGGTGTGAATGGGGCCTAACAGTCGTCTGAGGTGTTAAATACACATGCAATGAAAATGAGAGGCTGTCCAGTCCAAGTCTCTCAAATAATCAGCAGCGTTTCCTGAAGAGCTTCACGTCCTCTGAGCCTGCACATCACACATTGAAATGTTGATAATTACCAGACACACTGCAGCTATTTGACACACAAAGGCTTCCCTTCATCATCTACCTTCCAGGTACCGCGTGCTGTTAGATCTATTCTCCAACCCCGACTGGCTCCGGTAAAGTGCACGATGACATTATTCACAGACGGACACGGTGAGAATTAATAAGATGCGACTGAGCCGCTAACAGCAGCAGCTCTCTGTGTTTGAAAAGAGAAAAATATGAAACTGCTTCAGCTCCATTAGAATAAAATAAAAAAAACAATGCGTGTGTTTGATCTGGTTCAAATTTTCCAAGACGTCAAAAAAATCTACCAGAGCAGGTCTTTATTATTCATCTGTCAAACAACAAGCATGTATATGAAAAGTGAAGGAAAGAGAGAGGGGGGGCGTGCTGCTGAGCCGCGTCACATGAAAACCACAACATCCTGGGTTTGATTCCAGGATGTCAAAACCCTCCATGCCTCACACCAACCGTCACTCATCGAACAGGCTTCATCCTGTGGTGGCGATCTTTCTCTGATGTCAGGTGACTCAGCGACACGTCACCTCCAAAGAGTCACTGATTTAACCCCAATGATCATCTTTAATGATTACCTTTCACAGGCACAGGACACAAACGTGTCGGGAGGACTAACTTACATTGCAGCTGAGATGTCTCGTTGGACAAAAACAAGGCAATTTGCACAGTTTGCAAAGCCAATTTAAATTCCACAGAAGGAACAAGACAATAACAAATTAACAGTTACAAATTCTGTAATTAATCGCGATTAATCGCGATTAATCGCGATTAATTACAGAATTTTTTGCGATTAATTCGTTTTTAATCGATTGACAGCCCTAAAAAAAATAGATTTAAATTCCCTGTTAAGGTCCAACCTTCATTTTTGTAAATTCCCATGGAAAGTTTCCAACTGTTCGCACCCCTACAGCACATACATGATGAAAACACATTGGTTTTCATGGAGTGTGTTTTGGGGTCTACTCTCTTAGTCTTCCAAACACGAGTTGGAATTTTGCCCTCAGGCTCTCGCCGCAGTTTTCTTTCTCTGATCAGCTCCCTAAGAACTCTGCAAGTCTGAACTTGACCAAAAAAAGAAAAAGAAAATCTATTTGGAAATTTCCAGCCAGACAAACAGAACATACTGTTCTCTCAGCGTGTTCTGCTGCAGCCGGCCCATATGCTAAATTACTCATCATTCCTCCAGGTAGCCACATACAGTACAGCCACTATTAATTCATGTCGTGAAGCTCGGAGGAAATATGTTTTCGAATGACTCGGCTCTCCGGGGTATCTATTTATTTATCCCGCGCATGATTAACTGGATTCAATGAGCGCCAACGAGCCTATCAAGACCACATCAGACTTCTTGACTGTGCCAAAGCATCCCTCTTCAAAGCTGCGTGTCACAGCTCGAGCCTGGAGAATGAAAGAGAGGTGGAGAGGGAGAACAAAGCTGAAGAGCCTCAAGTTATCTGTCCTGCATTTTGAGCTCGTTTGCATTTTACAGTTTTCTTTTTTTTCTCCGTGGATGGAAGCAATCCTTTGTAACTTTAAATATTTGAGACGACAGGTCTGTCACCGTCCTCCTCACGCTGCGTCGCCTTTAGCAGTTATACAGATACAAGATACACACACGAGGAAGACGAACGTGAAAGGAAACAAACTCGGCGATGAACGCGCCGCGTGCGCCGCGAGGGACGGACAACTTGACAGGTTGATTGATCCGTGTTTGAACAAAGCGGCCGCAGGGTTTGAAGCATAAATTATGAAAAAGGTGCTTGAGCAAATCTTTAAATCTGCTTTGGAGTGTTTGATCATTAGGCAACATCCCGTTAACATCAAATTAACGTCAGTGCTGTGGTGGAAACAGCTCGTGTCCGTGCACGCATGTGATCCACGAACGTGTTTTTACCAAATAAGGCGACCGGAGGCGTTTGCAAGCCTCTGAGGAACGGGGACAGGAAGTACAACCACATTCTCCGGTGACCAGGAAAACAGCGAGAACAAGAGGGTGTGAACACAATGGCTGCACTGGAATGAAAGGGAGAGCGGTGTACTACACACAGGGGAGCAGAGAGCTATAGAAAGGCCGAGTGCGAGCCAAAGCAGAGGCAGTCTGTGGAGAGGAGATGAGCCAATTCCTCAGTGGCCTCGGGTTAGCTTTATTATCTGCTGTGTATGTCAGCAGGAGACGCAGGAAGGCTGGTGAGTGCTGCACCTTTGCACCGCAGCCTTCTTCTTCTTCAGTGGTCACGGCAGCATGCAGCAAAACTGAACCAGCATCGGCCATCTTTGTGACTGTGTGTGTTCTTTGTCTCACTTCTACCAGATAAACATCAGCCCCAAAAAAAAGTCCCTTTAAATAGAAATCCCTCCGTGCTTTCTTATCAGCGATGAACACGCGTGGAGAATCCTTCAGCAGCTGGGTTAAAAGCTACGGAGTGAAAAAAGAGCGTTGTCTCAAGGAGATGTTAGTCCAGGATGAAATACCTGAGTGCTGAGACCGTCCTGAGAGACAGCTCGGTGGTGGTGGGTGTTATCTCTGACTGGTCCTTAGGAGATCACCTTGGTATTTCCTCAATAAGGCCAAAAGAGGCAGAGACTCCAGCGGCTCCCATCCAGCCTCAAAGTTAAAATTAGATGTTAATACCCCCCCGGCCTCGGCAGAGAACATCAGGGTGCAGCAGGTCTGGTCTTGCTTCAGCCTTTTACTCCAGCGACTACGACTTTATGTTATGACTCCGCACTCGTGTGATGATTCATGCATGATCACCAGACCTTAAACGCAGCGTAACCTGGAGGAGTCACGCACACTTGAGAAAAAGATTTTGGCTGAATGAACCTTGTGATGTGTTGCAGACTCAGTCAGGCACGTGTAATCAAACTTTACCAAGCAGTGATCTATCATAGAAGACACAGGCTGTGTCCGAAATCACTCCCTAACCACTATGTAGTGCACTATATAGTGACCACGCCATTTTGTAGTGGTGTCCGAATGTTTAGTGTCCACTATATAGTGCACTGCATGTATCCCACAATTCACCGCGAAATGTAGTGAACATCCGATGGTCCCTAACCGAAGCAAGATATCCCATCATGCATTGCCAGAAGTTCTCTGGGCGCGGAAAGGAACATAAATATGGCAGATGGACGGGAGTCAGCAGGGGGTGTAGTTTGACGGAGGATGGTTTATTAAATAAATTAAAGAAAATGATATCTACTCTAATTAAAAAGGCGCTAATTTGACGACGTCTTGCTAGTCTTAGAAGAGCAGCGCATCTTCTCCTTTCTCTCTCCCTCTCACTATTCTAGTTCTCCTCCTGATCATCAATAATTTAATTATTGATTAAACACAAACTATTTTATTTTATATTGTTTATTTTATTACACATTTCAAAACTAGGCAAAATTTCTTTCTACGTTCATTTAAAAAAAGTGTAAAACGAACAGCATATAATTAAACATTGCAGTAGATTACACTGTAACTTTCTGTTACTAAAGAGCCAAAATATAAAAATATGCAAATATAGAAAACAAAACACAAAAATAAAACGTACAGGACAGTAATCAAAAGACTGTAATTTAATAACAATGCAGTAGTAAATGGACAAGTATTACGTGAGACGACATTAATGTGGTACGTTTTAATTATGCGACAGCAATGACAAAATTACCGGTGCCAAGAGAAGTGTCCGAACATTTCTTCTGTTAAGCTCACTATATAGTCCACTACATTTAGTTCCCTATGTAGGGAGTAGGGAATGAGTGAGTGATTTCGGACACAGCCACAGTGTCTGCTCTTCTACTTCTACATGTTTTGGAAAGAAGTTTTAAGTTGGACGAGATGTTAACTAACTAAAGTTGAAGGATCTCGGTTGGTGTCTGTTTTCTTTGGACGGATGATTTAAAATATTCCAATAAACTGTTTGCTTACGATCCGTCTGGACCATCTGGACTGTGAGCAGGGTGTTAATAAAGAAGATACTGTAGCTTAACATGTGCGATGTCTTTTTTTGTGGTTTCTCGTTAATTAGAAAATCAGGGTTATTCCAGATGGGAGTAAATGCAGCCGGTGTTAAAGTGCTGTTTGTGCTTCTGGTTCGTTTCCAGCAGGCTGTCACAGCAGCTGCTATTGTTAATGCCTCGCGGACGCCGTTTGATAGACTCTCCGGCGGTTCTCTAATCTGAACGCCTGAAAGTGTTTATTTATATGTGACCATGTGTTATCTGAACGATTGGAGCGAATTCACTTGAATATATACTAAAAGCTGATCTGGAACAAACCGTGCAGCTTCCAGGCGTCCTCGTGTTTTTGTGGAGTAGCCAGTTTAATTCTTGCTGTCTTGTTTTTCCAGTCGTATTTGGAGACGATTGTCGAGCCGGGGGGTTACGTCCTGTCCTCGTTAAAAATAAATCTGTTTTTTTTTTTTGTTCTGGTGATAAGAGAGATGAACTAGGTGGTCAGAGTTGCAGTGATTTGTATTCCCGAGTGATCGTGTCTATTTGGTCTTGACTCAATTCCAAGCTTTGGCACGGTGCCGAGTATTCACTGTGCAGTTCTTCACTGAGCCCAGTTCAGACGTCCGCTAAGTTTATTTTCAATTCTCACGGGTGAGACGCTCACCTCGATGAGGACGGACCATGTCTGGAGTGCAGATTCCCTTTTTATGTATCGTGTTTGTCGGGGCGCTCAGTCGTCCAGGACACTCGATGTTACTGTCCCCACCTCAGCAATAAACTGGGAATATTGTGAAAAAATAATCAAGATGTGCTTTCAGGCTGTTTCTCAGTTAGCCCACATCACGATGCATGAGCTGGTTTATGTGGAACGATACAGACATGATGACAAAGGGGAGCCGGACGTTATGCAAACAGCTTAGGAGCTTATTTTTTCATTTGTCTGAAATCTCCAGACGGAGGTTGAAGTCTGAAATAAAACCACAAACAACAAGCGATGCTGTCGAACGCTCTGTCCGTTCAACAGCTAATCATTTTTTAATAACACTCTCTCGCTCGTGTCGAGCTCGCAGTATGTTTTAGCACTCCGAGGTGTGCGTTAGTTCGGCCCGGAGGTGAGATCATTTTTCAGCGTCTGACAGAAACTGTAGACGGAGCCATCTGTACGCTCAGCCGGGCATAGAGAGCAGAAGCAAGGAGTCAATTCCAGAAATTGTGTTATGGAAAGTTTCACACGCCGCACGCCTCCATGTTCTCTGGACTGATACGACGACTTCTGACATGATTAGCATTTCAGTCAGGTAACAGGGCGTCGTGTCTGTTTCTCAAGGATCACAGGTAATCGGCCGTTTCTTGTTGCGTGCTAATGAATCATACGCCGCGTGCTGACAGAGGTGAATCTGAAAAATGTGTCTTGCTTTGTCTTGTCTTGGCCTACAGGGCTCTGAAATCTTAATACCACCTTAAATGCAATGAGTGCGAGCTAAAACGGGCTCTGAAGAAAAATGTGAAGAGGAAGTTAAACACACACTCACACACACACACACACACACGTCCATCTCAAGGAAAAACTTGCACCGGTTTGAGATCCGTGCTCTGGTCTGGCAGCAGATACCTGAAGTCGTAGCCAGGAGAAACACGGCACCTCTGGGGATTACTCCTCCGTTATAGAGGAACACTGTGCACAGCGGCGCTGCAGCAGACGATCCTTCAGCTGGAGGACTGCTTCATCGTAGACGATCGGCTTCCTGAAGTGTCCTCCAGCAAAATACTGAACTACCAGCTCCAGGGCTGTATCTGACCCTGAAGACAAAGAGACTGAAGTCTTGTTTCTGCAGGACGGTTCTGTATCGTCTCTGTTTGCTCTTAAGTTGAACAGAAGCATGTTTGCGTCATGAAACGTTACAAGTGCAGTTGTAAGAATAATACTTGAGATGTTTCGTGTTATTATAATAACTGCCCCTGCTCTTTCGTTCACGTCTCTTGTTTGTCTCTGACTCACTCGAGCGTTTTCAGGCTGATTGTTATTTTCTCTCCTCACCCTCTCGCTCTGTGCCGGACTGTTGCGAGGGTAACGTCCTCTGAGCTTCTCGCAGGTTTCATGTTGTTTCCCAGTCTCGCTCCCTCTCGGTGAACATCAGGTATTGTGCTTGTCACCGTGCCTTCCTGATGATGTATAATCCAGACGCTGTACCGCGACCGTGACGCATCGACTATGGGCTGGTTATTGATTTCTCTTAAAGTGGATGTGCATGGACACATCCTGCATGTCCTAACCCCACCAGTGATTCATTAGTTATGGACTGTAAGTGCAGAGCTCAGCTGTGGGGCCCACGGTTCCTTTAACTAGCTGTTTTTTCCTCTTCTCACAGCTCAACCTGCAGACGAGCCGAGACAGACGTGGGGGTAAGGTGGAGGCGTACACTAAAAATCTTCAGCAGGAGATAAACCCTCCAGCGACAGTCTGCGCTCACAGAACTCGGAGCTGCGGCGCCTAATTAACGTCCACACCTTTTCATTGTGAAACGGTAAATGAGGAAACTCTGCAACTTCATCACTCGCTCGCTCAGGAAGTCTGGGACAGACTCGTGAGTTAATAAAGCATTAAATTAATATCATGAACGAGGAACGGGAAGCAGTGGATGTGTTTGCAGTATACTCCCGAGGCTGCGGCTCTGATGCACAACAAAAGAACAAACCTAATTACATATTTCAAATTCATGGGGGGAAGAAAAAAGGCCTGCACCAGTCCCTTTCTGGCTCTCGTGACTGGTTAATGGTAGGGTTCGTGTGAGGAGAGAAGCGAGGGCAGACGGACTCAAAGAGACGACTCTCTACAGCGTTCAGCAAAGTTCGTGACACTGTGTATCTCTGCGTGTCCGTGTTGTGGCAGAGCGACGCAGGAGGAAAATGGAAAACGAACAACGCCCCCCGGTTAGCAAAGTGGATTCACAGAGACGAGCCCGTGGCTGTAAACACGAGTTTCGCTGTGGCTCTTAGCAGCATTCAAAGGAATAATCTCTGCATTATCGCACAGACTCTGTAAACAAACAGAGAGACGCCAAACTCATTTCTGACGGTGCATGTGGAGGGCAACCATTTTTATTTTTTTACTTTGTTGAATGAAAATCAATTGTACCGTGGAACTTCTCGCATCCTTATGTTGGCGGGCGGTGCTCGAGATGAAGACCTTAAGACCTGTAATTCTCTCTCTGTGCTCGGCGTTCCAGGCTCGAGTGCTCGCCGAGAGAGAGAGAGACAAACAAAGCTCGCCAAAATAAAACCAATCCACAGTGAGAAGAGAGAGCAGCACTCTGTTTCTGATTCATTATTTCAATATGATGCATGAAGCATTAATATTAAAGATGGTTTGAAACAATGACACAGCACAAACAGCTTGGACAGAATCCTGAAGGTCCAGAGTCAGAGTTAGGGGGCGCTGTTTCCAGAACATGCACAAGTATGTTTTGCTGCCGTACTCTTCATGTTTTCTCTTTAATGCTTCGACGGAGACACTGAGGCGAGGCAGTTGAAGTACTTCCACCGCTATCATCCATCCATCCTTCATTCCATTATCTCCAACCACTTATCCCATGCAGGGCTGCGAGGGCTGGAGCTGATCCCGGCTGACATCGGGCGAGAGGCCGATCCGGACAGATCCGGAGTTAATCGGATACAAACATCACTCACGTTCACACCTACAGACCTGGAGACCACACAGACGCCACGCGGTCACGCTGCAGCCATTGTGCCGCAGATGCCAATAAATCCTCCACATCGGTCCATTAAGACCGCTCCGTCAACTCAGACCGCACCACAATAGTTACGGAGGCAGAATAAAACGTGTTAAATGGCTGAAATCCGAAACGATCACTCAAATGTAATTAGCCTATGGACGCCCCGTTCTTTCTCTCCGTCCTGAAAATGCCACGGCAACAATAAGCGTGACACAAAGAATAATCGTCTCAATTATGACATTCAGGTGTGTCTTATATTAAAATATGGAGCTCGAAGCGGCTGTGACAGACACATTTTTCATTTTTTCTCCGCCGTGCTCTCCATGGGGCCTCCGCATCCACGTGGCATCACAGATTAGACGGATGGACAAACCGTTTCCAAACCCGTCGAGTGTTTAATGCTCAGTAAATTCAGACCTAAACGTTCTTCAGCAACTGCAAAGCCTCTAATCGAGTGTTAATCCCCCTAAAAATGTTTTAATTTGAATCTCCTGCAGATCGCGCGAACGCGAGGATGAGGCCGGCGGCGTTCCTGAACCTCGAAGCAGGTCGACAGCGTTTTGATGTCATATGTGAAGCGTCATGTTGAACCAGCAGCAGCTTCACAGACACAGAGGTGGCTGTCAGCTTTAAAACCAAAAGCCTGGGCTTCAGGCTGCACACGGTTCAGGATTACCAGCAGAAACAGCATGTTGGAGGATAACAAGAAGATTTCACAAACAGCACAAATGTTGTGGCTGCAAAACGCCAGAGAGAATAATGATATTTCTTCAATATTTTCTGAGCTTGTAATATTAAAGCTATATCTGACTTTTTGTCAGAATAAATGGATTTCTCTGGTTTTTTTAGAAAGCGTGTGTTTAAATGTTTTAAAAGATACGAGAGTCCAAATCCTCCGTGTTCGATACACTCGGCTTACACTCACGGTAATAAAAGCTGAGAACAAACAAAAGCTTTAAAGGTCTGCTCAGGGACTCTTTTACAGAATATATTGTATAATCATAACATAGGTCTTGTTATAAAAGTATCTGCCAGTTTCTTTCTAGACAAACTAAACACCGGCTCGAGATAGTTTGTGCAAGGTGCGACGAGGAGGCTGCAATCAACAACTACACCTCTAGGTGTCAGCAAATCTTTCACATTTTTAATAGTGAAGCCTTTTCTCTGATTCACCTGCGGCGTCTGACACTTGGTCCAGTTCCCACTGGAATACTTCTCATGTCAGGACCACAAAGAAAAAGCCAATTAAAGGAAGATGCATCTCGCCTTTCCTCCCGTTGCACATCAAGGTCAGGACTTTCAGTTCCTCTCACTTAAAATTCTCATCTGACTTCTCCCTAACTCCACAACACCGCTGCAGGCAGCTTCGTGCATCTAAATGTTTTATTCCCAGGTTTGTTCCAGGCTTCTGTATACACCGAGCTTCCAGAGAGAAGTGTTTATTCAACGGTCTACATCTTTGGAAATGAGGAGACGAATGTTTACGCAGCTGAACCGACGTTAACTACCCCGTGCATCGAGGTGTGTTTATCGCTGGCGTGCTGCGGTTAGGCCATTTTCCTCTCTCTAATAAAACAACACCGACGACACAGCACGGTGCATTTTCAATTTTCTTCCCCTGACCTACTTGTTTTCGGAGAATTCTACATTTCTAAGATTTGTCTTTTGCGTTTGCACTCACACGGGGACCTTGGCAACGAGGCTCTCCTCCACACAAATTGCTGCATTAATTAACACGAGTGTTGCCAACAGGGACGTCGTTGAATGCCTCCTGGTGGACAAACTCAGAACATGGTTGAAGGGTGTTTCGTCTGTTATAAATGCCGATATCGGGCTCTGATTTTAAGCTGTCATTCAACAAACACGAGCAGCAGCTGCATCGTGATTCTGATCCGGCAGCTGGACCGCTGTTTGCTGCTGACGTGGTAGGTGGCACAAGACACTTTAGCTGAAGGAGGTTTAACACAAACATGGTGATCTACAACTGTAGTGCTTTCATCGGGCATTAGGATGCTGCAGGGGGAAAACACCAGATGAATGCCTGCTTTGTGGAGCAAGCAGGACGCACCAATTAAAAGCAGCAAACAATGTCAACATGACCCACTTTCCTGTCTCCTCTGGTGCCCGTGTTGTCAGCTACCACTCTCTGTCAGAGAAGCTGCAGCTGCAGTGCACGCACTCCCCGGCCTTCAACAGCACCGTGCCCTCTGCCCCCCCTCAAAGCCACGTTATGTCCGTACCCTACCTACATATACACTTTGTAACACAATCCTTGGGCATGCAGGGAAATGCTTCTCTGTCACATCCAGTTGCTTTCAAGACGATCAGGACGAGTGTGCATGAAACCTGCTGCAGGAACAAAAACATTGTGAAATAAAAGCTGGAGGAAGCTGCAGAGCGGAGCGGACGTCTCACTGAGAAAATCCAATTATCCTTAAAAGAGTGTCGCGGTGTCTTCTTTAAAATGCCACAGTTATTTTGACCACCTGATAAGATGGAGGCAGATAAAAAAGTTTTTTCCTCACTCGAACCGAGACGGAGGGTGTCGCTCCCTGTGCAGAGGGAAATGTACTTTGTGACTTTGTGCTGTGCAAATAAAATCTGATTTGATTTGATAAAACATACAAAGCCCGTGCGGTTAGTTTGAAGCTGGACTCCGCGTGCTGGCTGCACAGATCCAGGGTGACCTGACGCTCTCAGGAATGCGGGTCAAACAACAAGTCAAATACCTGCTTCTCGGGTATCAGCCGTACTTATGTTCGTAAATATGCAAGTGTGTGTGTGTAGCTGACTGTAAAGCTGCTTGGAAGTTAACAGGCATACGAGAGAATACCCAATTAACTTTTAACAACTGTGTCCGGCGGGTTAGAAAGCGTGAGAGTGTGTGATTATTACTGTGCAGCTCGGACTCGATATCACAGATTGGAGTTCTCCTGCAGTGTATTTCATCTCTCTTATGTTCATTGGATAAATAGGTGGTTAAATGGTCTATGACAGTAGGGCAGGCTATTCTATCCCCCATAAATGCATCAGGGATGCCTATTCAGCTGAGTAATTGGATGCTTTGGCGTTCAATGCTAATCTGAAGACCTGCGTTTCTTTATGAATTCATAGATGCAGAGCGTGAATGCAGAACTACTCTGTGCGATCTCCTCTTTATGTTTCGAAGCCTCCGAGTTGATTTTTCCTCGCGAGGTGGAGCGCCGGGTCTCGGATGTAGTCAGAAAAGCACATGAACTCTGCAGATAGGGCAACATTGCTGAGAGGCTTCCCTTCAGCGCCGAGGTAATAGAGCTATTTCTCTTCTCTTGGTCCTTTTAGGAGCCACTCTAAGCTGCATCCCACTAATTGACGTCTAAGGCTGCAATAATGACCACTGGTTATAGGAGTCCAAGCCCAGTTAAGACTTCTTTTATGGCTATTGATTTTTTTGTGTTTTGAGTGAGTCTTAACAGGATCTCAGGAGGTTTTTCACCATTCAATGCAACAGCAGCAGCAGCAGCGAGGCCTCTACAGGAGAGCGTGGAATAAAAACAGAAGTCTTAGAGACATCTCTGGGAACGGTTGAAGACTTGTCAGCTCATGTTGTTGTCGAGGTTGTTTCTGTCTTCGGTATCAAGAGTTCAAGGTTCAGTTTCGGGATATGAGCCAAAGTGTGTCTGTCCTCCGGAGCGGCCCGCCGAACAAATCAGCGTCTTCACATTCTGTTCCACCGCTTCTCTCCACGAGTTTCCCGTAATGTATTCAGCGACTACAAAGTGAGCAGCACATTGCAAATACATTTATTCTATCTTTTATTTAAAACTTATCTAACGGAGCCTCTCGGTCGGCCCTCCCTGCACCGCATGGCGACGGCTTCTGGGTAGGAATAATCTCTTATCTACATAAATAATAGTGTTTCTGCACGCAGCATGCTCGCTCCGTTCGGGACCGGCACCAGCACAACTATACAAATTTCCTACTTTTCCTTCAGCCGCCAATTAAAAATATAACCATCTCCGCGATAAAACTTTAATTTCATGTGGTTCCAGGGTAATTAAGGAAGCAGATTTAAGGCAATTTGGCAAAGTCTATTAGAAGGTCTCATGTCTGTTAGCGCTGACAGGGTGGGAGGCCGACAGGAGGCCGACCATCGAAAGCGGCTTCTTCTTCACGCCGTCACGCTGCTCTGCTGTAAAAACTTTGTTGTGGCTACGCGCTCCGCTCTGCAGCCGCCACCCCTGAAGCTTTCCTGTCACTCTCCATCAGCGTCTAATGACACTCCTAACAGATAATCTAATAATTCTGCAGTAACCAGGTTATATTTGACATCTCCCATCGATGAACAGAATATCAATCCTCCACATCTCCTCCATGGATTCAATTAAGAACACGCCGCTCCGGTTTTGCTCGTCAATAAACAGAAGTTACTCCACTTCACGGTTTCTTCTGGACTAAATTTCCCGTCACATCAAACCTGAGTTAGGGCAAACCCGGAGTTTCACTTCACTTCATGATGCATACTTGACTGTGGACAAGTCAAACGACTTTCCATAACATCATTACTACTGTAGATACAGATTGCTATAAACAGCCCGACGCTCACCACAGGGATATAAGTGGAATGCATGAGTCACCCCGCCTCTGGAGGAAGCAGTGTGTGTGTGTGTGTGATCTCATTTAGTTTCACTTTTGGTCACTCCTTTCAGCTACTGGACAATTGGGTGAGAGTACGGTGCTTTCTGCAGGAGGTGGAGGGACGCCCCCCCCCCCACCCATCCCCGACATTAGACACACTTCTCACCTTCACAAAAGAAACCCGCGGGCTCTGAAGCCCACAGAGAGAATCGTATATTCTCAGGACGCTCTGGTGTTTCTGCTTTCATTAGCCCGCCCCTGCTGTTTAACAGGTTTTCTCTGTTCTGGAGAACCAGAACACGGCGTCCAATCAACATCAGCTATGTGTGATGATCGGTTACATCACGGTCTTTTGTGGTAATGCATCACAGCCCAGCCCAGCCTGGGCCGGGTCGGGCTGGCCGGCTTGGCAAACACAATGGCTCTGTGCTGTTTACTGACACCTGATACTTCACTGCTGCAGGGAGTTATCAGTGCTCGACCTCCTCCTGGAGAGCGGATCCTCCCGAAGATGTTTTACTGTAGCACTTTAACTAAAATATAATGAAGTCATAAAGAAAAGCTTCCTCCCTGTTCCTGGTTAAGTTTAAAACTCCTCTGTGAGTTTCAGTGAGAGGGCGGATTATTTAAAGACGTCTGCATTTCAGCCACCATCCATCCAGGATCTTTATTTATTCGACAGAGTGTTTTCATTTACATGTGAATGAATTAAATAGAGCCACGTTTTGACTGTCGAGGCTGCTGACTGGAGCGTTAATCCAGCCTGAGCGAGGAAACCCGGAGCCCTCTGGGGAGGAAACCGTACCGCTGAATCAGTAGCATCACTCACGACTGCGAGCACATCTTACGATCAACTTTTATTCCTTATATTTCTGGTGATCGGTGATCTGATGCCGTCGTGACATTCCCTCGGCTGCTTTTTTTTTTTTAAGATGTCACTGCTGCTCGGAGGCGAAGCCCTCGTTACTCCGCAAACGTCAGCTTTGCAGAATTTAAAATGCAACATCCTGGAGTTTAAAGTCGAGTTTTCAGCAGCAGCTCCTCGATGTGGGAGCGTGTAAACCTTTAACCCCTTCCCATGTGACAATAGCGAGTTATGAGACGTTTAATGGGACGTGTCTGAACAGTGGCAGGGAGATCAAACTAAAACCATCTGACAGAAAGATTTAAGGTGGAGCTTCAAACAGACTGTGACCTTTCAGAAAATCAGCTACTGGCTGATGTTGGATCAACTCCCCCTCCCTCTCTCTGTCTTCCCTCCACTCCCACACCACCGTCGACCCCCACTGAGGTATTTTCCCTCCAGAAAAAGACGTTTTACATGTCGGGGCAGATGGAGATAGCGTTTCTAACTGTCCCGTCCCCCGAGCTAAAGCAATTTGAAGTGCATACCACACCCGTTACCTTGTCTGGCTGCCCCGGCTTCAGCCATCGAGCCTGTTTTGTTTTTTAGGAGAGGACAGATCGGATCTTAGGTCTTAGGTGTGTGTGTGTGTGTGTGTGGAGTCTAATTACAGCCTGACTGGAATGAATTATAACCTGTGCTCTGAAAGGATCAAAGCTTGACACCAGAGGACTCAGGTACTCGTGTAATGATAATGGAGGGCTGAAACCTTTAGAGAAAAAAAAAGTATCGTGATCCAAATGAGAAATGGGGAAATTTACATAATGCTATAGGATGGAGAGACGCCCTGCCATTCACGGAGGATTCATTAATCATTTGTGCATCTGGCAACCAACCAGTTTGGTAAATTTGCAGAGTGGTTTAGTGAGAGACGTCTGGCAGGTAGCAGGGTTTGTTTCTTTTAGAAGTTTTGATGACGGTGCCAGTTTTAGAGAGCCGGCATAAGATAGTCATGGGATTCGTGATTGGTCTCATGATGGTGTTTAAAATTACACTTCTCGAACAACAAATTCACCGGATGACTTCCTCTGCCCCTCGACGTCTGACCAACCAAAGCTTGATTCATTCTTGGACCGACAGCGTTCACGCACCCTGACCTCAGCGAACACGTCACCGACACCTCTGACTCTGACGACAGGACACTCCGCCCCCACGTCATGAGGTCAACTCTAGTGGCCATGCAACCAGCACCGGTACTGAAAATGGACAGATGATTAAAATATAATGCAGGACGGGGAAATGTTTCTGAAACTATGATGTAACTTTTCTTCACTGGGATCGAGCTCAGCAGGAAGTATCGTAAGAATGAAAATTCATTCAAGCGTAACTCCTTTTTAAAAAAATCACTTTTTTTGGTTTCATGGGTTCAGTTTTGGTCTGTGCGTCACTTCCAGGTTATTTTCTGCTCACATGGTTTCACTTCCTCATGCATTCAAAGTTTCTTTAAAAAAAAAAAAGCAGAAGCATGAGAAGATTTGAGTTTAAAGGTCTCTCCTGCTGCTGTGCTGGATAGCAAGCCT
This sequence comes from Collichthys lucidus, assembly GCA_004119915.2. Classification (NCBI taxonomy): domain Eukaryota; kingdom Metazoa; phylum Chordata; class Actinopteri; family Sciaenidae; genus Collichthys; species Collichthys lucidus. The sequence goes on along the minus strand of CM014092.1, from coordinate 32,045,398 downwards.
TAATCTTTCTAAGAGCACAGGACTGGTTTTGCCTCAGGAACCAGTAAAACATGAAACATGTTGCAGGAATGCAGAAGACAGAACACGGTGCACCCTGCACGGTGGTTGAATTACAATGAGACGGTTTACAACTCGAGTTCAGCCTCGGCACCTTTTGTTGCAACAATCACAAACTAAACAGTGCAGTGCAGAGATAATCTAACCAGGAATGTGTCGCTTGCATGCATGTGTATGCTCCGTATGACTGGCTGCAGAATGAGGGTGAGGGTGAGGCAAATTGATTTTGTGGACGCCTCTGCGTCGGCTCCCCTGGTATGTCAGTGGACCGGTGCCATTCGGATGACTGAGGGCTGCTGCAGTCTTAATAATAGGAGTCTTCTTCCTGCCATCATCGAAACCAGCTAAATAAACCCGCTTATCTTTCACCACACACCCTCAAGAGTGTTTACAGGCACTTTACGGCGCTCGTCGTCTCTATAGGAGACTCTATAAGAGACGCAGCTTTCAGGAATTACATTTATTTGTCCTTTTCTGTCACTAATGATGTTTACCATTCATCTATACATTTTTTAACAGCCCACACTTCTTTCTGCCGTACCCCCCCTCACATCTGTGCTGTAAAGTCGCCCTGGAAGCCTCCCGCGGCTCCAAACTTCTGAGTCTGAGGAGTCCCTTTGAAAGCAAACCCCCGCTTTGATGTGAGGAATGCTACAGATCAAGCTGGAAACTGACTTCAGCTGCTATCTGCTGCGCTGGTATCTGTCATTATGTGGAGGATAAATATGGATTTCATCATGAATGCAATGTGACCACAAAGAAAGAAAAAAAAACAAGCGCTCCCTCCTCCTCCTCCTCCTCCTCCTCCTCCACCTCCTGTGGACTCACTGATCCAGAGACAGAGCAGATAGCATCAAGAGGTGGGGAGATGGGGATGGTGCCCCTGGCTGTGTTGAATGGCGACCACCAATGACCTCCCCACCCGCTTCCAAACACACCCACACCCACCCATCCCCGGCTTCAGACAGGCTCGCCCGCCCTCCAGCCGCCCTGACAAAGAGCAGCTCTGTGATGGCCGGCAACACAGACGCGAGTCAGAGATAAGAGCCCGGGGAGAGAAACTATTTATTCTGCCGCAAGTGACACAAGACAAAGTCAGTGTGTGCCGGAGAGAGAGAGTCACACAGAGGGCGAGCCGCAGACTCAACCACAGCACACACACCACCGGGGAGCACATTTCAAATTCCCCATCAAACTTCCCCCAGCGAGGTGACGAGTCGACTCATCTCATGAAATCTGAGTCATTAACAGGGCCCACCCTGAGTGTGCCCATCCACACACACACACACACACACACACACACACACACACACACACACACACACACACACACAGCATCATGTAACACACACAAACACACACAGGCTTGGATTACAACAGAGTTTGGGTGGGGGCTGTGGCAGGTGGTGTTTATTTAGGCTTTATTCAAACTAACTGCCCCGCAGGGTTGAAACAAACTGCCCCACCTGTTCTTTTACCCCACCTTTAATTCAGAAGCAGCTCACATGGAGACAAAGTTGATTCATCATTAATAATATATATACATATATTTATATTTATGTGTTTGTATTCAGACCTCCACGGACTATTTCTTGTGTCACTGCAGCGTAATAACACGTGAACATGACTCCAGGTGAGTTCAGGTGAGCGGCTGATTCACGCTGCAGGTATTTCACATCAAACCGAACCGGTCCGGAGTTATTACCGGAATGCAAACACAGCGAACATAGACTCCTATGTTAGAATAAAAACCCAGCCTTACCTCGGAGGAGAGTCCCGGCGCTCACGCACAGCAGCAACAGGAACGCAGCCGAATCCATCCTTAATGTATAAAAAGAAAAAGTCTCTGTGCGGGGTCTGTGCGGGGTCTGTGAACGCGTCTGCTCAGCCTCAGATCAGGAGTCCGTGTGAGGCGTTCAAATGCAAGCCCGTGAATGTGTCACTGCTGTGTGTGTGTCTCAGAGAGAGAGAGAGAGAGAGAGAGAGGTGCGGAAAGTCCGAAACATACCACAGTGTGTGTGTGTGTGTGTGTGAGTCAGGTAAAATACAGAGAGCATGAACAGGAGGAGGAGGAGGAGGAAGAGAGGGAGGAGGAGGAGACCAACCCTCTTCTGGGTTTTTTGCCTCCGTGTGGCCTTGAGGTGCCGTCGGGAAATATGGACACTCCCCTAGAAATGCACGCGGAGGTCAGTAAACAGAGCACGAGGCTGTAGTTTTTTGTTTTTTAGTTTTTTGTTTTCTACAGGTGCGGAAGTGACCCACCTTTGATGACGCAATAAAAACCTTTTGAAGTAGATGCCAGGTTGTAAAATATGATTTACAAGCAGACTGACTCACCTGTCATGCAGGTGTGTGATCACCTGTCATTGAACGCATCACCTTTCATAAAAAAAAAACACTGACGTCAGATGAATCATAGAGAAACATTAACCTCGTGTCTCGGTTTGTTTTGTCCCCCGCAGTCACTCATTCCCGCCTGTCTTCCTCCTTGCGCGCATGCTCACACGCACACACCTGGCTGGCTGCTGCAGGTACTGTCGCCTTAAGGCTTTCCTTACAGGAAAGTTTACGAGTCGTCCCTGAAAGCACCATTTCTTCAAGCTACAGTGTTTTTTCAATAAGCAACAATGAGCTGTTATTAAAAAAGAAGAAGATCCCCATAATTCATTTTCAAACTGGAGTAAAACTCCAAACTCGTCCGCCGGGGCTTTCCTATAATAACAGCAGGTTATTGAAACTGTGACACTTCACAGAGAGAGAGAGGGGAACACCTGAACATGATATCATAGGTCATGCAAATATAAATATGATATCATAGGTCATGCAGCGTATGTCACACATGAAGAGTAATACATGAAGGATGTTTATTATTTATGTTATTTACAGTGTGACTTTATAACGAGCTGTCACAGTTAGTATGACCTGTGGATCCAGGTGTGGCTTCACTGTGTACAAACAAACACACTGTCAGCTCTGCCTCTGTGTCAGACATTAACTACAGGTCAGAGCTTTATTGTCCCTGCAGGGGAAATTAGATTTGCAGTGACAATGCAACTTACACAACAAACAATAAATAGACAAACAGTAAAGCAACCAAAACTTAATTTAAACAATCTTAAAGAAGTAAGAATATAAGTGATAGAAAGCAAAAAGTCTATAAAAGATAAACAGATGCACAAGAACTGTGCGATTAAGAATTGTGCACATTGATTGCATTGAACAAAGGAGAATTTATATTTGTTCTTGCCCTAGGCAGCATGTATCTGCGTCCAGACGGCGGCAGAGAAATAAATTCCTGCAACAATGGGTGTTCAGGGCGAGACAGGATGGACCGAGTCTTCTGCAGGACTCGTCCGTCAAAGATCTCTGAGAGACAGAGCTGCTGCATGACATGTATCATGTTGGCGTCTCTCACAAAGTTGAACAGACAATTTTCCATAAAAGAAGATTAAGCAAAAAGTTCAAACTGACTCAATAAAACAAAACCATGAAGGTCTTATCAACATTAAAAGATTTTAGTCTGTGCAGAAAGTTTAATCTCTGTTTTTACAGATTGTATTTAGGTCATGTGTCGAGTTTTTATCAATTATTGTCCCCAAATATTTATAAGAATCTCCACTGCTGCACCCGTGATAATGGTTGGATGGACTGTATGTAACCATGTCTTTAGTTTTTAGGACATTACACTACTACGTGTTCTCAGTGTTTACATTCATTAAAAAATGTAAATATCATTCATACTGATGCTATTTCAGCATTCTCTGCACCCGTCTGCCTGCACATGTTGTTTATAGATGTGCACATCTACATATTTCCAGTATTAAATATGTAAATAGTGATTTAATGTTTATGTTTTCGGCTGTCTGTATCTGTGCACACTGTTAAAAATAAGCAGCTTTTTACTCTTTTGCAGCACATGATGGGTTGATATGTAGCATGCAGCCTGTAAATCTACAGGAATTTACTGGCTACTGATTCGCAGTAATGAGAAAGTAATATAAAGTACACAATACTGTGATTTAGCTGTAAAATAATGTAGTTCTACAGTAATGTTACAGTAATATTGTCCCACAGAAACACATTGTGGTTTTATATTAACTTCAGATGATTCATTTACAGTCACATTGTGTCTGGTTACAATAGAAACTCAGGATAATACAGATACCTTTATATGTATATATTACTGTGAGTTATTTACTGTAAAAGTACATGAAGATATTCTGCGTTTGATTCTTTGTTACCTGAGGAAACTTCACAGTAAGAGGACATGACACTAAGTCCTCACTGAAGAGTTTATGCAGAGACTTAAACTAAAATTGCTGCGTTGACAGCTGATACGTTTCTATTTTATTTTTCAGCTCTCGGTCGATAAACGTGTTGTGAGTGCATCGCACCTTCCACCAGGTTTGTTCTCTTCCAGTTTAAACTCTGGCAGCTAACGTGGATTTGAATGAAGTCCCATCGATATTCAATAGAATTCATTTTCTGCACTCTCCTCCACATTGTTGCGAATAATGTAACTACATCGATTCGCTGTGTTTAACTCGTGCACATACGCCGAGGGAGGTCGGAGGTCAGAGCCGCGTTCAGCAGCAGCAGCAGCACTCCATCCACGCTGAAGGATTCGACGGCACGGACGCGGATATGCAGACAAAGAACGGCGTCGCCTCTGTGAAAAGAAAAGCCAGCAGCAGATCTGCACGGCCTTGGTCAGTCAAGGACGTCATGGTGAACATTCGAAAGAATGTGAACTCATTAAATATCATAGGCCCCGGCGCATAGTTTATACAGCCAACATTCCTGCAGGCTGTCCTCTGTACCTGCCAGTGATGAGAGTTAGCAGAGGCTCTGTCATGAGTTTATCACTGTATTTGGACAGTCTGCGTACAGGCTGTTTATGCAGCGCTCGTAACGTCTCAGCAGCTGAGAGTCCATGAATTGTCACATGCGCTCGATAATCTGTTAAACATCTACAGAGACAAACAGTTGAAACGTTAACTATCTGTGGGCAGACTCTCCAAATAAAGTCTTATTGGTAGGTGACGGCATATGTGTTACTAAAATGTGCCTCTCGGCCTTGAGCCGGTTGTTTCCTTAAGCTTTTAATATCTGCATTACGCTTTAAAACGAGGCCCGGTGGACTCCTGAACGGCTGCTCACGGCAGGTTCGAGTAAATGTTACATAAAGAGGAGGAAATGATACATTAGGACTATTTGTAGATGCACTTTTGCTCCGCGGGGCTGCCAAGAACAACAACCATTACTATCCATTTCTTTTCATATAAAGCCACTTTGCTACTGTTAAATAACAGATTTTAAATCATTACAGTGACTCGTATTCAGGTAAATGGTGTACACTCTGTGCTCCGGGCATGGGAAGTACTCAAGAGTAAAAACCTGGGAGTGACTTTTAGTGGTTGGTGAGAGCTTGGTGAAATAACAGGCTGAAAGACAGACGCCGAGCTGGGCTGACTGCTGGGTCTGCTGCTGGGGACCTGGTTTGTTCATAAGTACAAATACTCGAGTACAGCTGAACATATTTACTAAACTAGAGGCAACAAGTCCAACAAATCCTGATCTGTAACTGCCGTCAAACCTCTTTTCACAACGGTCTGAATGGTCAAACTTCTCTTTTCACTGCGATTCTTCTCCTGCAAGGACATTTACTTCTCCTCTGCACCGCGTCGTTTCCTGCATACTTTAAGCCACGAGCTTGCATAAAGAAGTGTAGTCACGTCCTGTGTGCCTTTCACATGCGACCTGCCAGAGTTAAGATAGGCAGCCAGCGCAAACCCGGACCCGAATGCAGACACAGTTCAGAGGTCAGATCCTCCACGGAGCATCAGGCCAGACTGAAACTGTGCCTCTGTTCCAAATGAGGCAGTCCGGCCTCGCAGAGACCAAAAAACTTTCTGTGCATTGATATCTGTGTGCCAATTTACAATCTTACAGCGCCGCAAAGTTGAGTCAGTCCCCTAAACTTAGGCAGAAAAACATGCAAGACCCTGGAAGAGCCACAGAAACAGCAGCTGGCATAAAAAGCTGTTTGTGATTATCAGGCTCACAGAAACAGCATCCAGTCTGCCACTAACATATTGGAAACGGGCTCCTTTGTATGTACATAATGAGGAGCAGCTGAGCAGGAAGCTCCCTGATAACAAGGACAGTCAGGTGCTCAACAGAGAACCAGGGACATCTAGTGGACAGGTGCGGCATGACCGGTGAGGCTGCATCCGTGCCTCGTACATCAACAAAATTGAAACATCCGTGATGATGGCACACCCGATCAATTTCCAGAGTCAGCTCGGGGAATAAAAATGGATGTGGACAGAGACTATGCAGGGAACAGGCTGAGCGGAGAAGATAAGAAGATGGTGCAGGTGTAGCTGACAGCACCGAAAACAAAGCCACCTCGAGATAGATAACTGTGTTTGCATGTTGCAGACATACATCGAGGAGGATTGCAGGCTGTATCTGTGCTGACAATAAAAGCTACAGATAGAAAACACACTGACAGTCTGACTGGCAGCTTTGCATTCTGCCTCAGGCTTGTGTTAATTGTTAAATGTGTCATTTAAATAATGCAAATTATGCTTTATTGTTGTTGTTGCCGTAGGCGCCTGATAACTCCAGACACACCTCAGACTTAAAGTCCCGTCTGCATCGCCCGCTTCAGTGTTTTCAGGTGGAGTTTCCTGATAAACCATAAAAACTGTCGATGACTCATCCTGCACTCGGGGCGTGTAATCATTTTACAGCCAATGAAATCCAGGTGACGACGCCGCCGGAGCGCTGAGCTTCCTGTTTGATTCTGTAGGCCTCACTAATTACTGTGCTAATTACTCAAACAGAATATATGCAGGTTGATGTTTTTCTGATGCACAGATAGCTTCAACTACTCGCTACAGTAGATAACCACTAATTAACCCGATCTGCCGTTAGCAGGCAACAGAACCGGACCAGCAGGGAATAAAGTTACCCGACCGAGGGGACTTTCCCGTTGGAAACATTGCTAAGTAGTGAACCGCTAATTGAGGTTCTCTGAGGGAGCTCAGGATGCTCTGGATGCCAGGAGCCAAACCCGGCAATAAACCACCTCTGTGGGCTGCTGTACTCCCTGTTCGGCCGCTCACTGGAAGGTACACGCTGACATTAGGTCACAGCCCGTACCTGCAGTGCAGAGCAGTTTTTTTTGGCACCTTTATTTTGATAGTGAAAGCTGGATGGCATGCAGAGGATGGAACGGATGGAAACACATCTCCGACCGTGTGGGCGCCACAGAAACCCAGTTTGTAATGCTGCGGATGAAAGAGTTCATCAGGAGGTCATTGGTTCAATCACCATCATTTTATCTACCCCCTCGGGTGGACGGATTGTGGGTCGACAGATTTAAATCTTTACCATTACTTTAAAGTGCAAACCGATGAAGCCGGCGAGCGGTGATTCTCATTTTAGATTCGAATGAACCCCCAGCAGAGCGTTTTAATTTAAGGCCTGAGTTTTACATCCAGCACACACACACACACACACACACACACACACACACACACACACACACACACACACACACACACACAGGATGTATTGGGAATATATATTAATAAGTCTGTGCGTAATGGCCGCACTGTATTAAAGGCAAAGCAGATGAGGAATTATATAAACTGACACGAGCAGAAACTAATGATTAAAGTGCCTCCTGCTGGTTCACCTGAGGAATTACTGTAGAAGGACATGAAATATATGTACACACTGCTGCCAGAGTGGAGGTGAGTTCAGTTTATCACCCTGAAATAATGATGATTATTGAATTATTGAACTGCTCCTGTTGCAGTTTGTGTGTTTGTGCATGTGTGAGGCAGAGAACGGTGTTTTCTGCTCTGAAGCCACTTCTGCATGAGTTCAAAGTCTCAATGATTCTCCTGTCATCCGTCCTTACACAACACCCCGACCTCTCTCTCTCTCTCTCTCAGTAACCGAGCATCTTGCTGATAGAGTTTCCCTTTGAATCCGCGGTGCCGTTTTCAGCAGAACTCAAAAGGAAATTCCATCCTATTATTTCCAGGCAGAGTCAAACAAAGCTTGTCATGCAGATGAAAGAGTCAAACGGCAAACAGTGCAAATACAAGCACCCGGCCGGCTGAAGTTAGCAAGCCAGATTTCAAAAGATTGGCAGGCGTGGAGGGGTAAACTGTACATACATGAGACCGCTGTGTGTTTCAAAGAGACGTGCAGGTTAAAGAACATGGAGCGGGTCATTTAACCATGAAGCCAGTGAGAAGAAGAACACTGCTGACAAACACTATAACGAACACATATGTAGTTTTATATGGAACATGGAGAGTGCACCATGTATTATTCTTTATTTATCAAAGGATAATCCCTTGAGATGTATCATCTCATTTTCAAGGGGGTCCTTAATGCCAACAGAGATAAACAATGTTTACAAAGACGATACAAAGACGCAGACACCCATTCACCACAATGCTCCAATAGCCCCCTCCCCCCATAGATATACATGGACAAAATGAGAATGATACAAAACACAACTGCAGAAATACAAAAGCAAAACTAGGGCTATTTGTTTCACGTATGCACACAGAGCACGTATGCATGCCCACCTATAAATAAAATCAAAAACAAGAACAGGATGTTTGGAAGTGAGTGAGAAAAGAAAGGAGGTTATAGACCCAGTCTGCTGGGGCTTTAAATTTAAATGCATGTCGACCAATTTCTTTGTTAATTCGTGGAGTAAGAAAGAAAAGTTGATCAGTATGTATGTATAAATCGTATTGTGAGCTGAGTGGAATCAGATATTGTTTTAAATAGGAAGGAAATTTGAAGTAGTTGCAGTTAAAAATGAGGAGTAACCAGTGAACATGCCTCCTGGATCTAAACTCTGTTTCACACACTGGATCAGAACATGATTATGCATGCTGCGAAACACTGTGTGGAGACTTTTCTGGTCATAAAACCCAAACACAGCGTAATCCTTCCATCGTCCCATTAAGTGATTCTAAAAATGAAGATAGTGCAACCGCCGCGACCAAAGATTGTTAGATCGCTGCTGCATCTATCAGGATTCATTCGACTGTAGTAGCTCCAGTATTTTTATCATTTCATATTAGGACACGTCGGTGTGCTCACATTATCTGCTGTGGAAGTGTTACAGTTGTCGAGGTCACAGGTTCACACCTCCAAATACCAGGCGAAGCTTCACCCATGTGTTCAAGACTCGAACCGAGCGACGTGCATCATGGGTAGTAACCTTGTGATATTACTGAAGATTTGAAAGTTTAAAGGAGCTCAGTCACTGTTAAAGCTGACGAGGTATTCTGCAGCTTCACGTTTATTATCTGACACAAGCTGCTGCGACACTTTAAATGTTTCATCAGCTGATCGTTTCTAACGCACACAGAGCTGCTATTAATATGACTGTGTGTAATTATTTATGGGATTTATATTATTCATGAATATCGATTTGTTTTTTCTGCACCAGGTGGGAACTTATATCTGTCACCTGTTGTGCAGGGATGCATTTAACAGCGGGACTCCACCTGTGCATGCAAGCACAGGAAGCTCCTTTTAAGGTCAGTTTGACTTTGTGTTTATTTATGTTGGTTTATGTTGGTTTTGTCATGTTAGGCAGTCTGTGATGTGTCTATGTTAAGTTATGTTAATGGTCATATTTAGCATATTGTCACTCCTCCCTGCTGCCCGGTCGCTCTCTCAGTGTGAGCAGAGTTAGCATCATGCATGTCCTACTTTCACTTCAGTGTTTTGTCCCGCCCTGACACACCTGACACACCTGACACACCTGACACACCACGTTACCTGTAATTTCCCCAGATCGCTGCTGCACATCAACTCATCTCTGTGATTTACAGACTTCATGATGGACAGTGAAGTAAACTGCTGACAGCTTACTGTCTTAAGGGTGGCAATAGCTTAGTCCATAGGGGCTTGGGAACCGGAGGGTGGGCGGTTCAAGTCCCACATGGACCAAAAATATGGAAGGTGGACTGGTAGCTGGAGAGGTGCCAGTTCACCTATCCTGGGCACTGCCGTTGTACTGCATGTGTGTGTGTCCGGGTTAAAATGCATGTGAATAAAAATAGAGAAGGGATTGTTCTTCAGCTGTAGCTGCTGTTAGCTCATGTTAGCTGGACCCGGTGCTCTGAATAATTCAGATTTCTAATATTGTTTTAAAGTGAGGCAGTGCTCCATAAATCAGAGGCGTGGTCCCACCTCATTGTTTGACCTGCTGTTTTTGACGTAATGGTGTTCGGTTTCAGTCCGGACATCACAAAGAAAGGAAACCGGTGCCGGACTTTATTCATGGTGCGTGATGTTTTTGTATTAATGAGTCATCACAAAGGTCATTTCAAAGACAGGTTGTATAGAAGGAGACAGAGTCTGGTTTCACCTTCATTGTGCTCTGCTGTAAAACTAGATACATCCATACAAATATGCCTTAAATACTCGAGATTTAACGAGGCCGTCGACACATACACACTGTCCGTCACTCTCTCAGTTTGTAACACAACACAAACACAAAAGCTAGAACATCTTTTTATTCTGTGTTCTGTGTACACCCAAGCAAAAAGCTAATAAATACAGAATACAATATATTGATCACTCAAGTTTTTAATGTCAAACATTTGAGTGACCCAGAAACATTCGAGCAGCGTCACTAGTTTAGTTCAGCTTCCATAAAACTCACACCACAAGAATCACATTTCTTCATAGATTAGAATAAGTACGTTTGTGTCTGGTGATAAAATAATCTCTAGATCATTTTGTTACCCTCATAACAAACTATCACTTCCCCTTTTTATGCTTTTTAAAAAGCCAAAGCGCACGAGTGCCAACACTAAAGCTTGTCGTCATATAATGTTGCATTTCTACTGGAAACAGGAAAAGCATCTCACTTTGCATTTCAAATTAGGCACATTTCTAGCACGACTACAAGAGTAAGACCTCTAAACCACACGCGTACACGCTACTTCTGCATCACAGGCCTCGTGGGAGTCGTCGCCTTATTAATCCGACAGTTCAGCTTGTGCAGAGGCGTCTGTTCACCTTTAAAAACTGTCCGAGGCTGCCGTGGATCTGCTGAAGACTAGACCATCAATGCCAGGGAGAGGATTCCCAGAGCTGCGCCGAGGCCGACCCTAAAGTCCGAGTCACTGCTGGACGGTACTGCTCAAACACACGACACAAACACTGACTCAGAGAACTTTATCCGCACGCAGCCGGGCAGAAATTCGCCTCGAGCCTCAAGTCTTTAGTCTCACTATTTAATAATTAATTTCACAACCAAAGAGATAGCACTTATTAAAATGAAACATTTATATTCCTCTTAGAGTTTAAATGATGAATTCATGGATGAACCGATAAGAAATACATTTAATTTATGGAGTGAGACTGTATCATACCTGAGTTGTATCCCAGAGCTGAAGGGTGAAAGAAAGAGAAGATAGATTAGGAAATCTGAGGAAACTCTTTCTTCATTTTCATTCAGTCTTAAAAATCAGAATACATCACCGAAAATTTGACTTTGAAATTTAAAAGCAACCTTTTAAATGTTCCACATCACATGACCACCTCAAACTTCTGGACTGTAATCCATTAACGTTAACTGATTTTGAAAAACGATGTGCCCATTTTGGTGCATTTGCACGTTTCATTAAAGTTGGACAGCTACAACAAAAGACTGTGAAACCTCTGAGAGCAAACAGCTGCTGGAAGTGTAGACAGGTTAGTAACATTATGCGAGTCTAAAAATACAAAGGATATGTGGACCTCACTGTCTACACTTCATTATGTCATTCAAAGATTCAGAGAGTCAGAAGAAATCTCTGCATGGCTCATGCATCTTCAGGCCCTGCAGACAGCAGTGCATCAAACACAGACAGGATGCTGTCGTGGACATCGCTGCATGGGCTGAGGAGCACTTATGAAAACCAATTGCTATGATAACACTTCATAATGCAAAGAGGACGCCGGCTTTTATGTGCCCAAGCTAATTTTTAACATGGGAAGTGGAAAAGCGTCCTCCAAGGTTAAAGAGACTATCCGGCTTATTCTCAGTGCACAGTACCAAAGCCAGCACCATGGTTTAAAATGGGTATATCATTTTCCAAACTATTGAGTTTCAAAATTATTATTTTGTGTTTTGTTGCTGCATTATGATCCAGCCGTACTTACATTCATCGTTCTGGGCGACAATGGGAATTTGTGAAGACAGGGTGGTCGTTTCTGAAACTGATGGAGTTTCCCTTTTCCTCCTTTGGTTACATTGCTGTAGAAGAAGAAAAAAGAATGAACAACTCCCAGTTAGAGTTGCACGGTACCAAATCAGAACGGTCCTACCGTGGATTACTATACTACCGGTGCCAGTCTCCGCTACATAGCAGCCGCCTCTTCTCACTGCATGATACTACCTTGTGAACAAACCAACATGGCAACTACTGCAACCGGACTACACAGCTGCTGAACGATTGGCTGTTTGCCTGTTACCAGCTGTTAGCTGATTGGCTGTTCGTGTGTTTCTGCCGGCAAGAACGAACTCCATGAAGACAGCTCCGCTTCAAAACAAACTGTTCTGTCTGGCCCAGACGTGCGCGCTCACCGTGGCAGAAGCACCGGGCTCGAGCGGCGAGTCTGCTGCCGCGGCGCCGTTGTCGGTGGCAACCACTTATTTTGCTCAAAAATTGTTTCAAACTTGTTTCAGTCTAATTCTTGATTCACCAGTATTATGTTTATCACGCACAAAACAATTTGTACAAATACATTGCAGTTCATATCGCAGTATCGCGATAACACCCGGAATCGTGATACTTTCTCTGGTATAGTATCGTGGTTACTCATTTTGGTATCGTGACAACTCTACTACTACCCAACACTGAATGTCTTTTTGTAATACTGACTTTGAAGTCACTGCAGGTGCTGATCTCACAGAGTCTGGTGATACAGTGCAGGTAGTAGGTGGACACGGTCTCGTTCTGCTGCTCGAGGAACCTGAAAGCTGAGAAGGAGAAGCGAGCGTGGTGACTGTCTCCGTTCTCGATCATGCTGGTCATCGGTTGCCTAGAACACCTGTTTGACATCAAGAAAAAAAAAGAAAAACAGTGTTAGCCCAGCGTGGACTTTTAAATTTGCCTCTTCAGAATGAGATTTGAGGACTTACGAGACAAACAGGTTGAAGAAGGTGGAGTTGGAGGGATAAGGAGAAATGGAAGCATAGCATCGGTCCATGAGGACGTGGTACCTGGTGGAGGAAGAAGAGCATCAGATGGTGGTGCAAAAGTACATGTTTATTTTCTTCTTATGTTTTTCCTCTGAGATACCAGAGCTCCAATACTGTGTCTCTTACTGATCGGTCAGGTTGTCTGCTTTGACCTGGACATAGATCATGGTCCTCAGCTCTAAGCCCGGTGGTGGTATGATCAGAGGAGTAGTGAAAGAGCTATCCTGTAAATAGAAATGTAGAGTTTAGCTGTAAATGTTGGTTATTATCTACATCTCACCATCGTTCTGATTTGTATGTTGTGTTGAATGATATCGGGGGAGCCAGAGTAAAATATATTTCACGGTTAAATGCTTGAATAAATGTCACTTTATTGAATGTCTGTCACAAAACACGCAACAAGAAAGACAACTTTCTAAAATTCGACATATCTAGTTACACTGAGCGAAACATCTCGACTTACACTGAAGAGTTGCATGCTCAAAGTACTGATGAAGCTTCCATTGTTATCCCTCACTGCAATGGAAGATGATGACCTAAATGGGACAAGGGGTGACGTCAGACACAGTGAGGAGTGGGCTGGATGAAATATGTGACTGCATGTAACTGCACACCGGGATTGGATTTCCACCAACAGAGGTGGATTAGATGTTTTTAAGGCCTGTAAATCTTATTTTGACACATGTATATCACCGTAGTGTATTTGGTTACAGCTGTTTTAGTGACCACAGTGGCACACAAAAGGATAGTTTGGTTTTTTGAGTTTTATTTACTATGTTTAAAGCTGACAAGAAATATGTCTTATGCAAAACCGAGACTTTAAATCTTTACACGTTTAAACTAACAAAATTTAGACTTTATTTGTCTCATGCAGTGTGTACATTATAATCTAATTTCTTTGCCTATTTCTGCAACAAGAGCTGCAACAATCCAGGATTAATTTAGGACAATTGAACAACATTCACGACTCTGCCTCACTCTATTTAATTAAAAAAACCAAACTATCCCTTCACTTACCATCAAAAGGTCCTCGTCATCACAAAGTCAATGTCACAACATGTCCGGTCATGTACAGTAAAAAGAGGAGGGATACAAGCAGAGCTCTTACACGTCCACCTGGGTGTTGTTGATGAGATACTCCAGAGGGTAGGCACAGGAATAAAAATATTTGAGCTCAGCGTTATAGGTGACTGTTCCTGTGGTCGGATCATGTGAACGCACCACACCGCTGACGTTGACTGTCTGGATGTTGGAGAAGTCGGCGAAGATCCCCGTGCCGTGTGCACTGGTTGTCTGGGGGGGGGGGCAACATTTACGGTAAAGTCAAGCACATGGTACAAAAAAAAGAGTTGTATGCTTTTAGAAAACATATGGATTCTCCACAACCTCTACTAACCATAAAGTTGCTGCCACAAGCATTGGTCATGTTGAGTGGGAAGGTGAACCTGACAACGGGCGGCGTGGCAGATGCATCCAAGGTCCCTCTGCACTCAGGCTTGTTGTAAACGTGGTTGAGGATGAGCTCAGACTCGTTGTAGCCAGTGTACACGACAGGACACATTTGAATCGACAGAGTAATTGAGGCCGTGCCACATTCAACTGCGATGTCAGTGTATTCTATAAGAGAGAGAGAAAGGTATGTCAGCGAGCTTTATCTGCAGACGTCACAAGAAATCTCAAGAAGATAGAAGGCGGCAAAATGTTGTTACTTTAGATTTCCTCGGGCCAAAATGAAATAATAAGCTTGACACAAACTATGGATGAGAACGTAAATGCCTTTCCAGGACCTGCATAACACATGAGAACAGGTTGAAGCAGGGATATGGTACCTGGACGCCGAAGGTGTTCTTGGCATGATAATTGACTGCTCTTGGCCACCACGGACGCCAAGAAGAGAAAGCTCAGGAGGTTCATCTTGTCATTCCTTGGTATTGGCATATCTGTAACAGCAAAAAGATAATGAGGCGTTAAAAGAAACCTGATGTTTCTGGAGATGATATTTCCGTATTCGACACCCACCTTGTCCCACCGATCTTCTCTGCTTGTCTACTGATTTGAACGATGTGTACTCACAGAGATTCTTATATAGCTATGACTCTTTCTTAGGATTGGACAGAAACAAGGTCAATGTAGGTTGGGGCACCTTAACTTTACACCTTTTACTTTATGGGAACAATTGTTCTGGGTGTTCCATGGACCTTACCTTAAGGGTAATTATTGAAACCCTACACAGTGGGTCTTTATGAGGGACAATGACCGAGCTTCTTTTCTGTAACATACGGATTCCCTTAGAATGTTAAGATGAAGTAAGTGTTAAATCCCTGGAGATAATACACAATACTCTGGTGCCCTTTTAAGGTGATAGTATGTATTAACAATAACAGTAATATCCGCTATCACGACCCAAAGATGATCCGCTGGGATAGTTCCACATCCTAGATTTCACTGCGGGTACTTCAATTGGTATCCAAAGTCTGCATAGCGGGTCAGAGATTGACACAGTTATTTAAAATGTCTTAATATTAAACCCAAAATGCATGATGGGCATTTACAGGTGATTGTATTGGAAAGGAAAAAGTATGTATTTGGGTTCCTCAAGGTTGAACGACAGCTAATAGTGAAGAGAAAAGAAGACTGATTGTTCCTCAGTGTGACTATTGTTACAGTGACATCTGCACGCCTGAGAGACGGCATGTAAAGCCCGGAGCTCTGTTTCTATTGACAACCAGGATGTCCTCCATTGTTTGCATGTAGTGTGATGCGTATCCATGGAAATTAGTGAATATAGCGTTACAGGAGGCGTCGATTCGTACATCCTGACATGAAGCAGAGGTCAAGATCCTTCTCATAATGGAAAAATGTCACATGTATGAATCAATTCTAGTTTCTTTAGGTCGGCGGTGCATCGGTTGTCACTTTACCCGAGTGGCTCATTGACACACGGTCCAAAGAGTCGGCGCTACATTCAGTCAGGAGAGAGCATCGTACTCATTTTATCCTGCTGATATTCAATTCTTTATTCATTTCTCTGCAGCCGGAGCTTGTTAGAGCATATTTCCAGGATCAGATGTGTTTTTTTACAAGAAGATATTTTACTGCTGCCTGGCAACATCTTGAAACGGGGAGAATTATGGCAGGATGCCGGTGGAGGTGATTGTCAGAGCGCCTGTGTGATAATGAAGGAAAGACAGAAGCATAAAGTGAAATGTGAACGATGGGTTCAAGCCTTCTGGTTTAAAAGGTGTATCAGAGTATAAATAGACAGACATCTATCCTATATACAGTCAGACCAGATACTTCAATACATTTTATGGTAACACAAGCCTCCTTGACAAAAGGGGCCGCAGAGAAATCATCTTCAAACTTTGGGAGATTACTTATTATTTGTGGGTGGCACCTTTGCGGGCACCGCGCTGTATATCATCCCTGCATAAACTCATTCTGCTGCTATTCATAGCCATTCTTTTCCTTTACCTTTTAAGTTCACTGTGTGCAGCTCTGAAGCTTGTCAGAAAAATGCTTTATGGTTCTAGCATAGCTAATCAACACAGCTTATGATCTTTTCAGGGAGTAAATCCACATGACTACTTATGGTAAACACCCCAGATGCATTCCTCACATCCCAAACTTCTGCGTGCACCCTGATATGAACCAAAAGAGTGTTTAGATACCATGGGTTGTGTTCAGGTCACGTTGTGTATGTGAAGAACATTGTGTGCTTTTTGGAACCAATACAAAAAGCTCTAAATATGTTAACCAAATATTATTTTAAGTGAACCATTTGAATCCATTTTTACCCTTTTAACATCAACTTATTTATTACATTTTTTTACATCAGTTTTAATGACAGTATGACCTTAAATAACTTTGCATTGTATAGGAGCAACATAAAATAAACAGCCTCTAGTTACAGTTGGGATACAGTGGTCCCTCGTTTATCGCGGGGGATACGTTCTAAAAATAACCCGCAATAAACTAAAGTTTTACAGTTATTATCCATGTTTTAAGGCTGTAAAACCCCTAACCACACACTTTAATACACCTTTTTACATGCATTTTGTGCAGTACGTCCTTAGTTAATCAGGACGCAGAACACAATGCACGTTCATACTGTACAGTACGCTGTAAAAAAAACAAAATTACAGTAAAAAAATCCGCGAAACAGGGAGTCCGCGAAAAGTGAACCGCGTTATAGCGACGGACGACTGTAATGTGAAATCACTGAATTTGATCAACTTAAAGGTCCAGTGTGTTTGGATCTAGTGCCACCTAGTGGTGAAGGTGCAAATTACAACCAAATGAACACTCTTCTTACGTCTCACCATCTCCTTCCAAGCATGTAGGAAAAACTCTGGCTGCCAAATGCACATCAACTCATAAAGGACATTTCTAGATCTGTAGTTGTAGTTTGTCTGCAAAAATTGTAGACTAATGAAAACATACTATTAAATATTCTATTTAAGTCCTTCAAAGAAATGCTACCAAATCTTTCACACTGGACCTTTAGGTTATCAAATGAACATATACGCAGAGATTAAATTGGGACGGAGCCCATTATACGATTTTTTTAAATCATTAGTCTGGACCGCCCCTCTTTTACCATGTCAGATATCATTATATATCGATATAATATATATTATATTGATTTGATTGATGTAGATTTATGGTGTGAGATGTAATTTACCATGTGAGATGTAAATAAGTTTTGTTAATATGTGAATTGATTACAAATTGCAGTGTAGATTGATGGTGAAATGAAGGCTAAATAAGTTATCGATGTGCGAACTAATGTGAGATATAAATAAGTAGTAGTATAAATTGATAAAATATGTATTAAACCGATGGTGCGAGGTAAATACAAATTTTTTGAGAGATAATGACTACTATGAGTGACGAAGGGCTCCTCCTCCTTACAAAAGCCAATTTAACCACTGCATATACGTACAGTAAGCTCAGCTCAAGCAGGTTGAATGTTTTATTTCCCAATATTTACCACAAATAGTTAAAACATGAGAAGTCACCATTCATCATGTGTTGAGTGTTAAAGGCGGACCAGGTCGGATGATTACAGCGCTTGAAATCCAACAGGATGTGACCGATCAGTATTTTTAGATATATGACTTTTCAAACTATATTTTCCGCTACAGAAAATGTAAAACTGACTCATCCAAGACTTTTACAAATACAAACACGAGCTCTGTTCTTGGTTCTGTGACGGTAAACACCAAAATGTTTCACTAAAGATGTCGGAAATAGAAAATAAGATACTCTTAAATAAATACTGCTAATAATATTCCAACTCATATTTGTCTCTTTAACTGCAAACCTATGAACACAGTCATTATGATTGACATTCCTCGGTTGTTGCATTACTTCATGACCACAAAGTGTTTCCTAAATGTTTCACTGTCGGTGCTCGGGGTGCACTGAGGTGCTGCCACTTTAATTGCCAAATGTCAAACACATGAATGCTCCTGCTCAAAGGAAAATGTGAGAAGACGCACGGTGAGCGATCTCCAGTGGAAGATGATAGGTGGGTGTAGCTCTGTGATTGATAACCTGAGCGTGTCTGAGTGACCTTTTCCAAGCAGATTACCCAAAACAATGCACGCTGCCTTAATGTGGAGCCACGAGGACGGCTGTCACTTCACGCTGTGTAATACATCAAGTCATTTTATCACATTTTACAAATGTGTCCAAACATTTTCAAACAGCTGAGTGATTATCACATCGTGCTAATTGCCTCTTGTGTTTTAAATACCACAGCAGATGACTAATTAGCAACCACTGACTGAAGAAAGTTAATTTAATTAGTGAATTAATTAGTAATCACTGTGCTGACCCGGTCGGTCCTCCATGCCAACTCGTCTGTGACTTCTCCCTGAGAAAACAGCTTCTGACTGGGCAGTGAAAGCCGAGTACCCCTGATGGTGATTATCTGATGTTATGTGATGAGAGATCAATGCATGATGTATTTTATATATTATATATTTATATATATATTATAGATTTTTATATTTTGTACATTTCTGGTTACTGAAGACAGCTTGACAGATTATCTTGGTGTCGTAGCGTGGCTGTTAGGTTTGATAGTTTTGGAGAAAATGCTGAGAGCTAGTTGAGAAGATAAATACGACTCCTCAGTCTGTGCAGTAACTGTGAGCTGGGATTCATAGAAGTAAATCCACTGAAAGCAGAGAGAAGCTGATCTGTATGATCTGTGCACAAGTAGAAATGTAAAAACTCATTCTCTCCGAACAGGAAAAACCTTTGCTGATTCAAATCATTTGATCGTTTTTACGAGCTATAGAAACATTCCTGTGTAGAAATATCCAACTATGAAGCAACACCTGTTATTATTACCACAGTATTATGTCACTAAGGTTTTAGACAAGTACTGGATATCACAGCTGAGCAGGCTCGTTCACGAGTGAGAGGAAATACACTCTGATTAATTCAGTGATTCGGTATAAAGATTCATTCACACACTGAACACTTCTACTTTAACTAAAATCCTGGTTTTAACAAATGTGCATCCATCGAACTACGTCAGCTGTTCTGCCCACCACCCCAAAGACAGTGTGGATCACTTGCCCAGAAAGATCCTCGCCTGTGACGCCGAGTTAAAAGACCGTTTGAATTAAACATCAGACACGGCTCTCTGCTTTGAACTGTTCCTCTCAGTTGGCTTAGACAATGTTCTGAGTTATTTTCAGAACACATAACAAGTAGGAGAGCCAACCTTAAGGCGCTCCAGGAGCCCGCAAGCCTCCGAGCTATTCTGTAACACTCCAGTCACTGGAAATACTTTTTATTATTATTATTTCATGGATTTTTTTCCCCATCATTAGAGATAAAACAGAAACTGTGTTGATTCTAATTAACCCCCCCAAGAACTACTGTAGGTCTGTTTTATATCTTAATGAAGATTGATTCATGCATCTGCAAAGAAATTTAAATAATTTAAATCTGCAGTAACTGTTTTTTTGGCCACTTGGGGGCAGCAGAAACAGGATGTGAACGTGACACTGACATATCGTGACGTTAGATCCTTATCGACGTGGTGTTTGTGAATGTACGTCTAATTTTAACTCTGTTTTTTGGGAAGAACATCTGTCTCTTCAAGCTGCTTTCACCTGTTTGCCTGCTCACTGTGATGGAACATTTATCTGGTGATTAAAGACAGAGCAGCAGATTAATCAAGATAACATTTTATCTTTCACGTTCATTTTACAGAACTGAAAGATCGTGAGCTGCAGTTTGAAGCCAGAAAAAAACAGATAAAAGAAGCTTTTATATCTAAATGTTTGCATTATTTTTTTTCTTGGTCAGGTTTGAGAAAACACAATATACAATATGTGTAACCGAACCATCTGACCTTGTCATTCTCCTTTTGTCGTCGACTGAAAGATTCCAGAAAGAAATTCAATCTGTTTGTTTAAAATTTACGACACCGGGATAAGTTTTAATCACAAGTCAAAGTGCTCAATGTTTGCAATATGTACAATTGTACACGATTTGCACATTTCAGGAATAGATCATCAATGGCATTTTTTTAAGAAACACATTACGGGTACGTTATACACAATCACATCGGGGTGCATGTACAAACTTAACAAACATAATAAAGTTTATTGCTGCCACGTCGCGTTAAAATATTTAAAGTGATTGAGTGAGCTACATATTCGATTGATTAATCACAACGCCTACCTCTCTAATATGTAGAAATATTAATAAATTAAATTCCAATTATATCAATATACTTTTAAAAGTTAAGATTTCATGAGAAGCTCGACCGGCTTCCTGTTTGCTCTTTCAGTGAAGCGTTTATTTTGGGTTCCCGTGAGTATTATTTCAACTGTGAGTTTTATTACATCATGCATTACTCTAATATGCTGTGGAAGTCTTGCAATTGATCCTATGCCCTGCAAATGAAAGCTGCATATAGCTGAGGTATTGAATTAAGTTATGAGTGTCCCCCGCTATGTGGGTTAGAGCTGCATGACGAATGATCACATGCAGGTTGAGACCTACAGCCCAACGTATAAACAACATATAAAAAAAGTCCTGCTTTACTTCTACACTACTGCACATTGTACAGACCTGTTAACAGGTTCTAGATCAACATTTAGCTCTTCTACATGCACAAACATCATGTCACATCTGTTGTCTGCCCCTCGCTTAGCACTGTGCGTCGTGGTCGTGGAGTGTCTGCGGTGAGTCGGGTTCGGGCGTCTCAGTTGAAGGCTGGGTTGCGGGCTCCAGACAGGCTGCTGACGGGAGCGGCCTTTCCTTTGAGGAGGGTGAGAGAGAAGATGAAGAAGCAGACGCTCATGACGCCCAGGATGATCATGCCCGAGATGAGCGCGCTCGTCACCGTGTTCATCTGGAACGCCGGAGCTTTGAGATGAGCTGGAGCAGAAAGAAACAGACGATCAGATCTTTGCCACGTTCGCAGCAGCACCTGGAAACTTCTTAAGGTCACGCTGAGACGTTTCCAGCTCAGCAGCAGCAGGAGCCAAACTAAGTAGAAATCAGAGATTTCTTGGCTGACATTAAAGTCAAACAGCAGACTATGACAAAGACGTTACGGAGCAGGGCTCTCTTTGCTCGCAGCCACTCTTAATTACAATCAATTCATCCATCTCCACTCGTGCGATAATTCCTGTGGGAGTTCTCGCTACTCGTTCTGTCACATGTAGCAAAATAACTGACTGTGTGATTTAGAAAATGCATTGTGCGAGAAATGGGGCATTTAATAAAACTCCTGTCACACATCAAGCATCGCAGGATAATGAGGGATAATGGCGTAGACGAGGATACGAGACATTGGAAGGTTTTTACTGTTTGGAATTTAATGGAAATGGAAATGCCACATTTAGACTGTCACACCGTGTGGACGGAACGTGAAGACTCACCCAGCTGAGAGTTGTTAGTCGGTGTTTCATCTGTGAAAAAAGAAAAGTATAGGGTGTTTAAGGGTGACAGCAGGGCATTGTATTCAGCGCAGCATGCTTTACACTACATGTGTTCATCTCTTGTGCATAATATGTCTTTATGACGCCTTGAGGCGGCGGCTATCTAGGCCGCCCCAGATAAGTTCAGTCGACAACCCAAGTGTCAAGTTTTGAGTCAGACACACGCAAGTAGCTTTTAATATAATCCAATCTCTTAATGATTGCAGATTTACACGTGCTATTGAAAGAGCCCGCGGCGCTCCACTCCCAAGGTTTATGTTTCATGTAGCAGCGCTGTTCGGTTCACGCCGGGAAGTTGAAGGTCGGTTGGTGGTGAAACAGACGCTGAGGGAAAAGAATAACAGAAGACGAGGTGTTATCAAACCGTACCACTGCGAGTGATGATGGGCCCGGCGGTCAGGACAGCGTTCCCAGATGCGCCGTTTGATTCCTTTCCCTCTGAGACGTCTCTCTTTTTCCTGCTGCCGCAGATCTGTGGAAGAAACAGAGACGTGGAGACGTGGAGATGTGGTGTCTGGATGAAACCCCCCTGATGTGTTCAGGAGACACATACTGGATGCTTCATTTTACATTTTTACTGTATTTTTCTGGGTTATGTTGTCATAAAATCTAAAAAATTTGACTTTAAAATAGCAAACGCTGTCTCATAGTGACTTTAATTATCCTTCCCCCTTCAGTCATTCATGATTCAAGATATTTCTGTGTTCGCATCATGCAGCTGTTCCACTTTTAGAGATCACAGGCGGTCCTCAGCTGCTGTCAATTAAGGCACTGTTTGGAAATGTGAGCAGGACATCAGACAGTCACTTAGGCTGCATGGATATAAAAAAGGCCCCGCACTGTAATCACGTCTGACAAATATATAAATGTGACATTTTCCTGAACTGACAGAAAATATTAGGTTTTACTTTAAAGAGAGAAATGTCAGAGGGCACAAAGAAGAAAGGTTTGCAGATTAGACTAGAAACTTAGAGCCCAAACTTTTGAGTTGGTATTGTATCAATACGTGACAGATAATGAACCACAAGGCTCGATCGATACTTAAGTTTCTCTTCTCTACTCTCAGGATGGAGATCCGCAAACCAGTATCAGTATCTGTGTCTGGCTTCGAGACAGAGGTCAGCGTGGTCTGAAGTGAAAGTACGACTTCGTCATCTCCATCATGAGTTCATGTTATTTTTCAAAGTGTAATTTCAGCAGACAGACTCTAAACATAGACTACTCAGACAGTCATATCATTTATTCAGCCAGATGGAATAAATATAAATGAATATATTCCTCTATAAAGATCTATAACACTCAAAGCTGAAATGTGAATACGACTGAATATAAAAACCCTTTAACTGTCAAAGGAATATTCCTATATTTGCATATCGATGCATTCACTTCATAAATTATCGGTGATACTGGCCCCTGTATTTACTTTGTATCGGATCAAGTATCACACGCCCCTACGGGACACATGCCGCTTATTACTACTTACATGAGAAATCAATATTCTGTGTCAAATTATTGATTTAAAAATGATTTAATTGAGTCTGCTCGTCCTCCAGAGTCTATGATCTGACCTGAGTCCATGGTAGTCTGTAATATAGCAGTATTAGTAGTAGTGGTAGCAGATATTCCACAAAGTCAGGGGGCGTGTACTAATTTTACATCCAATCAAACGCTTTCTCTTATCTGACGCCGCCGGAGCAGAGTGTTTTCTGTTCGGACTATCTACAGTCATCTCTGTCCGGGCCTTATGATCTCTGTACAGAACCAGAACCACAGAACTTTATTCAGACTGGATCAGATTTCTTTTTTTGGCCTTTTATGCCTTTATTGATAGTACAGCTGAAGATAGGGGGCAGGGAGAGGGGCAGAGACACGCAGTAAAGTAGCCGTCTGATGCGGGATTCAAACCAGAGCCAGCTGCAGCGAGGACTACAACCTCCACACACGGGGCGGCGGATTAACCCACTATGCTACCGACTGCCCCTGGATCAGATTTTATACTTAATATAAAACATTTAATCTGATGTACAGTCGTCCCTCGCTATATCACGGTTCACTTTTTGCGGACTCGCTGTTTCGTGGATTTTTTTAGTGTAATTTTGCTTTTTTTTACAGCGTACTGTACAGTATGAACGTGCATTGTGTTCTGCATCCTGATTAACTAAGGGAGTACTGTACAAAATGCGTGTACTGTAAAAAGGTGTATAACAGTGTGTGGTTAGGGGTTTTACGGCCTCAAAACATGGATAATGATTGTAAAACTTACTTTGCGGATTTCGTTTATTGCGGGTTATTTTTAGAACGTATCCCCCGCGATAAACGAGGAACCACTGTATCTCTATTTATAAGTGACTCAGGTGATAGTGAGTGAATGTTTGTCATGTTGAGTGTGAGTCTCACTGGCATGAGCATCGGGCAGTCGTCCGCTCGACACAGCTTGGTGACGCAGTGCAGGAAGACGGTGGACATCTTCTGGTTCTTGTGCTTCACGAAGCGGAACACTTCGAAGGCGAAGCGTCCCATTTGGCTCTTCCCGTTTTCAAAGACGCTGGTCTGGGGGTCTTTTTCACAGCTGGCTCAGGGAGAGAGGGGGAGGATTACAGAAAGCGTTATGAGAAAGGAGAGCAAACGGAACGAGACCACGGATCTGCTTTTTTCAGAGTTCAGTCACCTAAAGAAAAGGTCGTAGCGGAGGTCGTCGTTGGGGTTTCCAGAGGGCGTGGTGTAGCAGTAGTCCATCAGGATGTTCCACCTGTTTAACATCACAGATGAAGAAGTCGATTTTGCTCATAGATGAAGCTGAAATGTAATTACTTCCCGCTGTAGGAAGACTAATATTTATATTTCTATACAGGAAGATGAGCAGAGTTCACACGCTCAGTCCTGCTTGTAGTTTCACGGTTGGGACAGATGCTGGTTAAATGTTAATAACGTACATATCCTGTTACTTTTGGCTTTTTAAATATTTATCGTCCTCCTGCAAAAATCTCTCTTTCTTTGTGTTTCTTAGATGTTTGAGGTTCACTGAGCAGAGCGAGACACAAAGCTTTAAACTTTTAAATGAACATCCTGCAGATACATTCACTATTAACGAAGATAGAAAACAATCTGTTGTTTCAAAATGAATAAACAGACACCCTCCCTCCACTTAACATCCACCCCACGGAGAAGATTAAACAACCACAGGGCTTTACACAGTTAAATCTGAGTTACGTTGACAACAAAAGTGGAGATCAGTTAGTCAAAGGTCGTTTTTTCCACAAATGTGAAACGTGTTGCCGCTGAACATTCTCTGCAAACTTATCAGAACCAATTTCCAACAACTTCCCGACATGAATTAAATTCGATGGTGATTTCGAGCCCAAACAGGGAGGAAATCCGGCCAATGATGGAGAAAGCATTATTTATTATTAGCCCGGAGTTTCCTGTGGAGGTCACGAAAGCTCTCACACTGAAAGTCGAGGAACTCACTCACAGGTTCGGCTCTGCTCTCTACAAATCAACGACAGGAGCTCGTCGTAAAAACAAAAGTCCTTGTCACAGTGTTAACATCGAAGCTCGTGCTCGATGAGAACTGGAGTGAAATTAAACTTTTACTGAGATCTGGTATCAACACTTTTACTCAAGAGAACAACTTTATTGTCAGACTAAGAGTTTGTCTTCATGTTCTCCTAGATATCATGTTATTTTACAGCCCTGTGTATTGTTCTGCATTATTTCCATTAAAATAATCCAACATCTTGGCAGAAGACGAATGATATGGTGATGTACTCTGCCTCTGTTGAGAAACACATTGATGGAATACCTCCTGTCCAGGTTCGAAGCTTTAACAGCTGCAAACACTCGCGTCTTCAGGGTCAGTCCTGCCATCGGGATGGACAGCTGCTGAATGTACGATGAGTCCTGCGTGTAAACACAGTGATTCAGAATCTCATTCTGGTTCAAATTGACTTTAATTAGATGAAGGCTTGAAAATGCATTGAAGGTAAATTGAGTATAATCTTCTCCAATTACAGGATTTAAGGCAATTTGCAGAGTGCTCAGCTGCATAAAAGGCTTTCTGAGTTTGGTATCAGGCCCAGTCTTACAGCTTCTTACGCTCTTTCACGCACGCTGAGAAAAACGATGTGAACTTACGTTGTAAAGCAGGAGGTTCAACGTGCTGACGAAGGTACCGTTGCTGTCCTTCACTGAGATTGCAGCTGCTGACCTACAGTGAAGATAAAAAAAAGATCGAAGCTGCCAGAACTGCTCTGAATACTAAAATTAATAATTCACAATATATATGAAGAACAAACCTTAAAACTGCTGCACGTGGTTAATAAACTATATTTTATACTGTGCATCTGTTTTCACATCAGTATTTCTGCATGAAATGGCCCAAAAAACTCATTTATTTTCTTTCCCAACCAGATCCAGAGTGGAAAATTAATTTCAGAAGCAGGAGATTTGCACAATAACTTGAACACTTGTGTAAAATGTGATGATATAAGGTAACCCTGAAACCTTTGTGAAGCCGGGGGCGTTCACCTTTATGTGGCTGTAATTTGTGGTGCTGATTTCTGTATTACACAAACACTTTAATAATTTTATGCTTTAATATTTTGTCCATTTTGTCCTTGCGAGACAAAAGCGGAGCGCAGTAACACTGCACGAGAACAAAATGGGAAAAGAAAAGTAATTATCAGAATGAATGCAGCCTCAGAAATGTGTCTTTCATTCACAACAACACAAACTAAACGGCTTTGCATCATTGCATGTGTCTATTCTCAGTTTTTAAAATGTCCCTGCACAGAATATGCTGTGCTATGGCCGGCTGTATGTGAGCGAGACTTACGAGGCCACCTGCGTGTTGTTGACGAGGTATTCCAGCGGGTAGCTGCAGCTGAACTTGTACAGCAGACCCGGCAGGTAGCTGATGATGGTCGGGGGATCGGGAGTGTCGATGTACCCTGATATGTTTCCAATCTGCACCAGGGACAGGTTCCCGTAAGCGTTCGGGCCTTGAGCTGTGGAGACCTGCAGAGAGCAGCATCAGTGTGAGTAACATCCTCCTGACCGACATTATCTCACAGTGGACGCGCCGCACAGGGGCTGATCGCCATCCCACCGGGCACACTAATGCCCGTCAATAATCCCAGACTCAATCCCTCCATCTCTGACAGCGTACCCTGCAGGAACCGTCCCATTCCATCTGGTTCAGCTCGACAGCACACTCAGCAACGATTCACTTTAAACTGTTTTAGAAATAGTGTTTCCACTCATCATCATCCTGACAGGGCCTCTAGGATCTCCACGGCAGCCCCCTCTCTTTCACCGAGATAACGAGTTGCCGGACTTCATTCCCAAGCTGCATAAATTCAACTTGTCAACATCAAAACATGGCTGCTGTGAAGGAGAGACAGCTCGCTGAAAGAAAAGACACATCTCATCTTTTTTTAGAAGAGAATGCTGGGACGGGTTTTAAGATTTCAGCATCAGTTTGCTGCCTGTGTTAGTCAGACAGTCGTTTTATGACAGGAGCTGTGTGTAATGGAATCTCTTTACAACAAACTATCATCTTGATTGATATTTATTTCCTCAAGGCTGCAATCTGCTACCTATTATTCACCTTAACATCAGTACCACATGCTCCAGCCGCCATGAGTGCTGCTGTAAAACGACTGATCGTATGCACTGATGTTCCTCTTACCACCAGGGAATTGCCGCAGGACTCCAGACTGGCCAGGCTGATGCTGAAGATCACGACGGTGGGAAAGGTGTTGTTATTGATGAAACCGCGGCAGTGAGCGTCTCCATGGCGACCGTTGAGAGCCAGGTCGGAGTCGGTGTAGCCGGAAAAGAGGACGGGGCAGAAGTTGATCTTGAGGGTGAGAGTCTGCACCCCGCAGTACACGCTGATGTCTCTCTCGGCTGCAACGAGAAATAAAAAAATAAGCCGTATATTGTGATATTTACAGTCCAAAAGCATCATGTCAACATCCAACCAATACACCATCCATTAAAAAACATAATCACTCGTGAATCTGTGTCAGTTGCTCACCGGGGAAGCGGCTGTGAAAGTTGGCGTCACAGTTGTATCCGTTGAATTGAGCTCCAACTGATAAGGCCTTAATAAACAGTAAAAGAATCAAAAGTATATGTTCCATGTCAGCACCTGAAACAGAGCGACAGTTTGAACTTAATGTGTGAAATGCAGCAAATAAAATCTTTTAAAAAAAAAAGGAGTAAAAACAGAAAATAAAATCAATCTTAAATTTCAGTTTCTGTGCTGAGAAAAACACAAAATATTTCAGTTATCTCTGACTTCTTTCACACGCCTGCCAAAACAAATCAAAGTCTACAAATGTCACGTTGAAATATCTGCAGCTTTGGCATCAAACTTATAAGAAGCGATGCCGGATAATGTGCTCATAACTGCTTCATTTCATAAAGTAGAATGGCTTATCGCTGCGTGCATCATCTCATTGTCCCGTGAAACCTTCTTATCGCATAATCGTTGTCAGTCACAGACACAGAGTCTCAGTCCGGAGCAAACGGCTAAATTAAAGGAGTAATTGCGAGTTTGCAGTTAGTGTCTTGCCCTGGCAGCAGATGGAGTTGATCCTGACAGCCTGAGGTAACAAAAAAAAGGTAAGACCGCCGCTCTACGGGACGTAGATCCACTCACCCTGGTTCCTGGAAGCCAGCGAGTCAGCGGTTCTCCATAAGCTTGGGACAGACGTTGGAATGGTCCGCACAGCATCCCTACCCCGACAACTAGAAACGGGACTCAGGGGCAGGGGGGGAAAAAGGGATCCTACACATAAGAGATTCATTATTTGAACATGTCAACAAAAAAGGGCTGTCCGGGGCGAACATGGGAAAGTCCATCAAATCTGAATGTGTTATACAATTCCTTTCACGTTCGCAGAAACATGAGCAGGTTTTGAAGTTTCCCACTCATATCCTTTCGGCCCAATCTGGCTGTGTCACCGCTCACAAATGGTTTGACGCCGCAAGAGGTCCAGCGGCAGTGGGGGGGAGAATTATCCTTTCAACGCTCCAGTGGCCCTGGCCTGCTGACTGAGCCGTTCCTTTCTCCCAAGGCCAGTCGGGGAGTGCAGAAACCCACCACGCGGGCCCTTGGCCCCGGGAATCCACGCTTTTCATGCTTTGTGTGCAGCAGTACTCAGTCAGCACAGCATCAGGCAATCTGCTCGGTGGGGCTGTGAGCTGCTGCCGGGCCTCCTACCTGACCTGGAACTTTGATTCCTGGTTACAGGACACATAAAGAGAGCAAAGAGAAAGAAAGCAAAGGTCATGGCGTTTCATGGGGAGGGGGATTAGCCGGGTCCTCTCTGTCCCGTCTTCCATATGGACGGCAGTATATGTGACGGGCTTTGCCGCAGTGTGAACCAGACCGACCGGAGGACACACAGGGATTATGTGAATATGGAACATGAGATGGAAAAGACATCGCAGTGCAAACTTCTCACTTTAGGCTGAGGGGAAACAAGAGGCGCTTGTTTGGTTTCTCTCTGCTGCGTCACATGATCATCTCAAACTGGCTTCAGTAAAGGTTTTACCTCCTAACCTTAGTCCATCATTAGGTAACTGTTCATTAGCAGACAGTTAATTAGGTAGGTTCTTCTTACCTGGACAGCATCTTGTTGTCTTCAGAAGATTTTAGATCAAATCCACTATTCCAGGGTGTCCAGGCCGTGTTTGTCCCGCGGTGTCTTCCTCTTGTCGAGCTCCTGCACCGTAGTGACCCTCTGCAGCTCAAGACGTTGGAGCACTGAGAGCTGGAGAATAGAAACTTCTTATTTCTAATGACTTTGCTAATCCAGATGAAGTATAATTACAAGAAGGCCCAAAAAAACTGGAGATAGTGTGTTTCTTCTTCTGATAGTCATCTAGAGTGCCCGAGCGCCTCAATTATCCAGAACTCATTTCATCACTCTATACGATCCCGTCGATCTTATCAGTCTGAGAGCGTCTTAAACCATGCAACATGGAGACTGTGGAGGCCATTTTGGAGCTTTTCATCACCTTCCTTTAACAATGTCACCTCACTCAGGTCTGCTGGAGAGCTCTTTGTGAATGCATGTCTGTTCATGACATCTGAGGAGACACGGAGACGATATGATGCTGGCAAAAACAACATGCAGAGAGGTTACTAAACAAATTATAGGTGAGCTAACATGTAGTTTAATTGTTTTCCTGACAACAACAACAGCAACCTGTGATTTCACACAGCAGACACAGAGACTGTGCACAGCACTGACGAAACGCTTTGAATTAAATGAATCTGTTTTTCTTTGTATGATGAATCAGAATGGAAAACACTGTATTTCCTGTGATTTATATTGTTTATCTGGATCCTTATTTCATGGCAACAGCTAATTAAAATATTCAATATTTCAAATATACATACAATACAACTATAATCACTATAATCAACAAGTGTTCCTGCCGTCAGTAAACAACCAAACACAATGAAATGACATCAAACCAAACATTTGGTTCACTGACACCCCTTTGCTTAAAGAAACATTTCATTGCCTTTAAAAAAGAAAAATCTCTGCTCATTTCTCACTGAGGAGGCTGCTCCTCTTCTGTTTTTATATGCAACAGGGAGATGAAATGTTGAAATAAGCCATTACCAAATGTCAGAATCATTTATAAAATCTCTCCTTTGCAGAAAACTCAGATTCCTGATTAAAAAATGCCTCAACACTGACACCTGCAGGGCAGCCAGGAGAGGACAGGGTGGTGTGTGTGAGGACGGAGGAGGTCGAGCTGCTGCTGCTCCTCAGGCTGGATCTCTTATATGAGTTTAATCATCATGTGTCCTCCCTGACAAGTCAACAACCAGAGTACAATACGGAGACTGGATTTGCCCAATTATAATTTCCAGCTCTGTACTGAGTGTGAGGAACAATAACATATCAGAAAATAGGTTCGATTGTTGCAGCTACGAGCCCTGACGGACTGTAATGCTCATGGTTGCTGCTGAGCTCTTGATGGAGAACTCGACTCTTTCCTGGTTTGACCCACGGCAGTTCGGCGTGATGCTGCACTCCGTTCACCTTAGACTAGATCCTGATACATTACAGGTGACGGACTGCTCACTGAGTGTGAGATCAAATTTAATTTTCTGGTGATCATGTCTGGTAGAAAACACAGAGGTCTTAATCTGTGTGGATTTTATTTCAAGATTACTGTGAGACGACCTGCTGACGACATCAAGGACGTATTCAGACCTGAGCATAAATCCGGTGTTGACGTCTTAAATTATAGGCCCATGGGTGTAATTATGATCCTCTGTAACATAAGGGACACATTATTGCACTAGCAACATTACTAGGTGCAGGTTTATGCCGTCAATGCTTTTCCCTTTGCAGACGATTGCACAATTTGTTACACTGATTTATGTAATCAAGTAGGTAAGCACTCAGTTCACCTCAGTTAATGAAGTCTGATTTGAAAAGTCCTGCTGTCCCCAATAATTAACTAGATTTGCAGTAAATGTTGGTCATTTTATTCCACGTTCATCAGATTTTTAACTTGCACATGGAAAACAGCTCATATTCCTTCACACACAGGTAAAAGCATTTACCTAACCTGTCTCTGTCTATATCTGGACTCTTCTGTCTGCAAACAGTCACAGAAACTGCTGGACTTGCTGTTATGTCATGTTGTGCTTTTGATACAGCTGATCATAATATACTGTTGAAAAAGTCACTCTGCACCTCTCCGAGTCTCCGGGTTGGAAGCAAGTTGCTGCTACAAGCAGCAAGAGGAGTTCAAGTATCTCTGGGTCTTGTTTAGATGTGACGGGGAAAGGGAGCGTGAGATTGACCGGCGGAGCGGCGTGTTGCAAATGACGTTTGTAGCAGCCATCGCAACCCGACCCTGGATAAGCAGAAGGAAAATGGAAGCATAGACGTGACCCCAGGTTTTAATTATTTTGCTTTCAGCTGGTTCAATCAGTTGTTGTTGTTGACAACGGTGTCCCATGTGGGTCAATACTAGGACTTGTATTTATATAACAGAGGATTGCGATGTCCGTTTCTACGCTGATGATATAACCATATTTCTAATGATTTGTCCATTTTGATGCCAGCAGCATGTTTCATAAAAGTCATCTGTTCATCAGCTCTGCTTTTGATAACACTCTATAAGCATATATATAGCATTATTTACATAATTCGCCAACATTTCCAATAGGCGACAAGTCGAAACCGGTATTTATTTGTGTTTTTTTTTTACTGTTGTCAAACTATATGCCCAATGTATCTCCTCAGTAATGAGTCATGAGTGTCAGTGGGTTTGTGAATAGAGACGACTTGAGTCCATCCCCCTGCCCTCGTTGCACTGTACATTAGATCCGTCTCCTATGTATCACATGGGAGCTCTTACATGAGGTGTGACATCCAGGTCAGAGTGGGTTCACGTTTCTTGAGTGACAAATTAAGTTTCTGTATATAGGTGATAATGTTCAGGGGTCGAATGTATAAGTATGAGTTTTTGCTGACAATATACCGATACGATTAGGCCACATGAGACAATCATCCTATTTTTCAGAAGTGCATTTGGTTTAATGATAAAACTAGTGACAATCTCCATCAGCAGAATAAGATCTGAGGATCCTTTATCTGGAGTGAAATCAATCTAGACCGGGTGCCGTCACACTGAGCTCTCTTTAGCACTTTGATTGGCACACAAATAATTTTGCGTCTTTGACAAAATGAAAGGGCAAGTCTCTCCGCTTTTGTTGGCTAAGATGTCATCACCTGGCACGCATACAAGTCGTCTTTGCATCATTTCCAGTGTCCCTCAGAGAGTATCCCTGTATACGATTGTCCTCCCTGTTGACATACCCATTATATACATGACAAATACGTTCTTCAGAGGAGGACGCGCTCTCTCCCCGGGTAATATAGCTGCTGCAGGAAAGGAACAGACATTAAATCACTGAAATGAACTATGATACGAACAGTCATACACATAATTTCTGTGTATATCTTTTGATCAATTGTAATACTTGAAAAACAGATTTTTTCCAACTCAATGTCCTAGATATCACTATATGTGACCCATGCCCTATGTAGGGCAGTCTATTGATACCCACGGCAAAACAACTTCCTGCTTCCTATTGCTGAATGAAGGACACAATTTTATGGTGACAGAAAGTCGTCGACAAAACAAACCATAAACTGTCCATCACCTGAAGAACCTGTCCCAGCTGATATCGTCCGGCTCGTCCTCGCGTTGACGGTGAGGTTGTTTGTGAGGATGAATGACGCGTCGCTCTCTCTTACTGTTTTCAGCCGGAAGCACGCGGCACTGACCTCGAGGCAGGACAACGTGCCAAGGTTGGATTACTGAGGCAGGTGTAGAAGCCCAATTCATTAGTTGATTATCATTATTATTATTATTATTATTTGTCCTTTGCTAGGGGCCAAGAAGTAGGTGGAAGGTAAAGGAAGCAGGTATGTCAGTGTCAAATGATGGAATGATCTTAACCTGGAAAAAAAATCCAAAATAGTTCATCAGTGGGCTACAAACACCAGATGACATTTATATTATATTGTTTGACAAACTTTTATAGATATTGCAACATTCCCAGCTCGTCTAAGCACGATGAATGCACACAGAGAGAAACAGAGACCAGAGGAGGCACAGCTATCGATGTCTCGCCTCATTATACCAGAACGGTTACTTAAAGGACCAACCTGTGGGATTTAGAGGCACCTAGTGGTGTAGTTGCAGATTGCGACCCCCTCGTTTCACCCTCTCCCTCCTGGAGGAGTAACTGTGGTGGCTGTAAAACATGACAGGCCCTGTCGAAAGCCAGTGTGCTCGGCCTCGAACCCAAAGCCTGCTGGGATCAGCTCCATCCCTCCACAACCCTGATAAAGATAAGCAGCTATGTAAGATAGATGGATGGAGGTGCGCAGAAATCCTCATGCATGAACTAACATATACTGTTCAGTGTTTACTGTTCAATACAGTTAAGTATATTTATAAATAGTACCACTCAAATGTGAACTTAATTTACCTTGCACAGCCCCTTTCTAGTCACACACAGACACACAAGCTGCGGGTAAATGTTGAAAGACGTTTTCCAGTTTCACTGTGTTACGTTGCAGTCTGCATAGCACACTCTTCCCACTGAGCTCTATTATTTGTTTAATAATGACGTTTGAAATGATGGTTTACGGGTACGTGCGTGATGCATTTGGGGTACGAGCGCTATAAATACCCGCAGCCGTGCGTAATGGTCGTGCGTAATCACAGCTGCTCCGGTCCTGTTGGAGAAACCTCGATGATGCAACTCGGTCGGCTCAGTTGCATGACTCTTTAATGATGGTCGACATGCAAAAGACATGTTCAAGAGCGAATCTCCTTCAATTTATGGCGAGTGGATGTTTGGTATGTTTATCAAAAAAATGATTTTTGGTCATCTAGGATCACAAAACTAAAGAAAATATGAAATGTACGCACACACAAATAATACATTAATCTGTGAAAGGTGGCTTGAAGTTGCCACATAGCAGATGGTGACCACTAGATGTCCTCAAAGTTTTACCACAGTGACAGCAGGGCAGGGAGGGTATGTTCAAGTGCTGTGGGAAAACACACATCTAAATCTTGATTAAACACAGAGCAGGCAGCTCAGTGTTGACAGCGGGGGCGGCTAAATGAGGAAGTTTTCTCCTCTGGTATTCGTGTTACCAAGAAGTCATGATGGGAAGATGACACAGAGGCTGAGTCACAGCTAAAAGTGATTCAGTCATTGTCGGCTACTGTTTCAGCTCCTGGTCTGGGTTCCTGCTTTCAGGGCCTATATACCAAGAAACATCCTGTGCAGGTCCCAAATAATCAAAACATAACTTTAACTTTTATTTCCATCATTTGCAACTTTAAAAAAAACATCATGTGTAGCCTGAGAGCATGTCCTGCACTTCATATTTTCCACTGGATCCCAAAATAGCTCTGTAGCACTTGACATGCAAGTCTCCAGATCCTTTTTGGTTACTGTGCATGGAGTCAGGACAGAGACGCCTCACAAAGGAGGCGAATCTTTGGAGACATTTCATGTTACCGCTTCCTGTAGCAGATGGATGAGTAACCCTGTTTCATCACAGTACATATTGTTTCGCCCAGCAGCAAGAAAAGCTTTCGTTCCTGAAAACTGAGCTTGTACCAAATACCAAGTATGATCAGTACAGGTCAATGATCTCTGGGTCCTTTAGCACCTTAATGATAATTAAACAAACACTCAATAAGATCAACAAAGCAGATGGAGGAGAAATAAATCATCAAAATAATCAACAGTCACGTGTCAGTGGAGCCAAACCATGATGACCATGATGACAGTAAAAGACCGTAAATATGCTATGAAGCATTTTAATATTAAAGACGTTAATTGTACGGTAAAACACTGTAATATTTAATGGCATATCGTACGGTTTGATCTTGCTGTCACAGTTTTTCACTGTAAAAATCCAGAAACATTTTAAAATATGGAATAAAACACCAACCTTGAATGCAGGAAATCCACATTATAAATATCCCATATACTGGATGTTATGCAGGGATCTGTTTTCCGGACTTGTGGTTAGTGAATTTCACATGGGACAGTATAGTGGTTGTTTCCTGGTAAATGTACTGCTTAACATATTGAGCATGGACTGATGCATCTGTCTGTCGTATTTATTTTATTTCATTTTTTATTTGTTATTTTTATGTTTTATTGTCAAAATAAGATTGTGCATCTTTTATTTTGACTTATTTTTATTTTTTATTTTTCCATTGTTCTCAAAATGTAAAACTCAATAAAAAATTGAATCATAAAAAAAAGAAAAGGTTATACCGTATTTATCATGATACAGTTTTTTACCGTAAAAACAGTTTTTCCATTTTCGGATGAATACGATGAGAGAAATGTGTCTGTGTTGAAAAGAATGAATAACTGGAGTTTTGAGGAAACAGATATTTCTGCTGGAATAAGTAAATGTTTCTTGCTTAATGCTGGTTTTCCGACTAACCGCCTCCTTTTGGCCTGACTTTGAACTCGGCCTGCCAGCGTTTGGTTCATTTGAGTTTTTTCTCGGTATGGAGCCGGTTTGGGCACATTGGACCAAAGTTTTTCTGCATTGTACTGTCAGCACTTTGAATACTGAAATATTCCATGCATGATGAAGCAGAAGGAGGGTTTGTCAGAATTAATGTTTAACTTTCAGCTCTTTGATTTACAGTCACCAACATTAAAGCGCTCAGGTTATCACTGATGCTGCATTGTGTACAGAGGTAATGAAAGGTCAGGAAATAGACCCGCCATTTTCCCTCAGCCCCCCTCAGTCCATTTAAACGATGATTTAAAGGCAGCAGGGGGAGGCGCTGTGAGAGGAGCTGGACGGAGTTCAGCGTGGGAACCAGAGACCAGAGAGAACCAGCGTCAAGCTGGACTCTGTAAAGGAGGTGATACGGGAAGTTACATGTGTGGACTCCAAAATAAAATCTCAAACTCAATGATCCCACAGCTGGTGGGAAGCCAGAGTAGTCTATTTCTGATTTTTTAATCACTAATTAAAGTTTGGACATTTAATACAGAGCTTCATCTGAACGAATACACCTATAAGCAGAAATCATATTTAATTAATATTAGTAGCTGTTGTTTTTGTTGAGAGTCATACCCAAAGACTTAGTATTATAATGCAGATCAGTAAGTCTGCAGCTGACTATGGACACTTTTGTGCACAGATGGACTTTTGTCTCCTCTGCCTGTTGCTGTTGTTATTATTATTGTTGTTATTAGTATTTGTATTATTTTATTTCTTCATTTATCTATATTTTTTACTTATTTATTTATTATTTTATTTATTTATTTGGCTTCATGATTGCTTATTTATTTATTTATTATTATTATTATATATTTATTTAACTCATATTTATTATTTTTAATTATTATCAATTTATTATTATTTTATTTTTTTTACTCTTAGTATTTAACTCATACTTATTCTTTTTAAATATTATCAATTTATTATTATTTTAACGATTTTATTTTTTTACTCTTAGTATTTAACTCATATTTTTTTTTAATATTATTTAATCATTATCATTTCATCACTGCTCCCTCTGTAGATATTAAAGTCTCATTCTTCAGTTTTGAACATTATTTTATTTTACATTTCTGTTACCGCAATGTGTCTTTTATTTTGAAACCCTCTCTCCGGAAGTGCCGTGTGTTCTCACCGTGTGTGTGTGTGAGCGGCTCCGGGAGACTCGGACGGGAAGAGGAGACACCGTATCCGTGAGGCACCGATTAAAAAACAAACGGAACTACACCGGGGTTTGTATTTTACCGTCACGGACCGTTGGACTCTTCTTCTTCTTACCGACGCGTCACGAGCTGCTTTTTTAAAAAAAGTAACGGCTCCGGTACCGGGCCCGTTTGTTAGCAGAGCTAGCCAGCTAGCATAGGAGCGACATGTAACGGCTGCCGACCGTCGTCTGTCTCACTCTCTCACTCTCTGTCTGTCTCACTCTCTGTCTCTTGTCTCCAGTATTGTCAGGTGAAGACCGTCCACACACACACACACTCACACACACACACACACACTCACACACACACACTTGTCCCCGGTGTACCGTGTAACCGTCGACCCGCTCCAGGATGTCTGGGCAGAGCATTACGGACCGGATCACCGCCGCTCAGCACTCGGTCACCGGCTCGGCGATCTCCAAGACCGTGTGCAAGGCGACCACGCACGAAATCATGGGGCCCAAGAAGAAACATCTGGACTGTGAGTGTGATTCTGCTGATTTCTGCTGGTTATTGATCCGGATCAGTGTTTGGATCCGGCCGGTTCCGAGGCTGCGAGGCCTACATGTGACATTAACTCACTCCGTGCTCACATATCTGCTCATAGACTGACTTTATAACGCGTTATATCTCATGCACTGACCTCCCTTTGTGCTCAGCGAGCTGCAGCACAAAGGCTGGATCCTGAAATGATTAACCCGGGTCTGCAGACAGACCCGAACTTCAGACAGTCTGACCCGAGTCTGAGCTACTGACACCAGAACACAGTCAAACTGTGAAGTTATCATGTTAGATACTAACCCAGACACACACACACATGCAGTATACAAGACTCATAGACATGCAAATGTGCAGAGAGATGGTGGAGTGATGGGTTCGGTGCCCAGGAGCTGAGCTGGCACCTCTACAGTCAGTCAGGTTTATTCATACAGCTTCACAACAAAGCCGTAAGAACTAAACGTAACAGGTAAACAGATAAATAAATACAATTTAATTCAAATACAACTAAAATAAAAAGTGCTGTTGTGTTAAAAACCTTCCACAAACACATAAGAAGCAGCAGACAGTGACAGTGGGTCGGTGCGGATCGGTCTGGGATCAGCGATCGCTTCACTTCAGCCTCCAGCTTTCATGTTTTTGGTCCATGCTGGACTTAAACCATCCACCCTCTGGTTCCCAAGTCAAGTCCCCTATGGACTGAGCTTTTATTTTGAAATTAGTCACACCTGCCTTTTCTGTTCACTCCCAAATAAATGTGTAAAAAATCAGAGTGATCCAATAATCACATGACATCAGCTCGGTGCTGTGTGTTCTGTGTGTGTGTGCTCTTATTTCAGGAAGCGGCTGTGAGGATGTGGACGGGTCAGAACCACATTCACTGTCGTGTTTAGCTGTTATTATTATCAGCATCCGTGCAGCAGTGAGTCTGTCTTCAGAGGTTCGATCACACATAGTCGGTTCCTCTGTTTCGTCCTCTACAGGTGGAAGTGTGACGGTTTGAGGAACTGTCACACGAGCAGCCGCTGAGCAGAAGTGTTACACAGAATCAGCACGATGATGATCGGTGCCATGTGTCCGCTGTGTGTGACATGAGGACACGACAGAATATCTCCTGATATTCGACGTCTGCTGTTTCTCTGTTCTCGTTGGAGAATCAGAATAAGAAAAGTCGAGCTGTAACATCAAGAGAATTCGTCCGAAATCAGTCGATTTCGTGTTTTTACCTAAGTAAAAGCTCCACACGGCTGCGTTTGGGCTTTGGATGGATATGTTGAGGGAAGGACGCTGAGCTGTGTTTGTGTGAATAGAAAAGATGCACAGAGGAAACCGTAACGAGTTCTGTTTCTGCTGCTTCCTTTTAAAATTAATATTTGTTTTGAAATCAGCTGCAGCCGGACGCTGAAGTCGGTTTGACTTCGAGCTGCCTGTCATCTTATTTTTAGTTTACCTGCTTCCACCAAAACCGAATCGTGACTTCATCAGATGCGGATGCATTGAATTTGCATGGTTACCGTCTGTTCACCGTCTGTTTAATTTGAACAGCAGCTGTCACTCGGTGGGATAAAGTTTAAATAGTGTGGTGGTCTCAGTGGCCGAGGTCACGGCGGTAACGAGGCCATGTCCCAGTGACCTTCCTGTTTTCCAGACGACCAGGTTGATGTGTGGCTCCTCTGTCCCCCCCGAGGTAATCTCGAGAGCCGCTGGAGCCGAGCAGGACTCTCACTCAGGGTCGAGGTATTTAAAGAGGCACACTCGTGTTCGGTGTTTCCAGATATAGCTGCGCTTCGCGATGCGTCTCCCCGTGTGTCTGGATCGCAGGTGAGATGTGGCCTCTCTCTCTCCGCTCGCATTCTTTAACACCGCCTCGCTAGATAAACTCCATCACGTAACTTTAAAGCGACTCTGCAATTATCAACCTCTGCTGCGAGCTCCGGCTTATTTACTCGTGTGTTTGTTTAAAGTAAGTGTGAAATGACTGCGAGGGAAAATTTGCACCTAAGTGGGTTAAAGTACATCGTGCACCAGCGTATGAAACTGCAGACTCCTCTGGACACGCTGTCTTCACAGTTCTGTAATGAATGGTATTTCCTCTGCAGCCTGAATGCATGGCAGCAATCTCCAGACAGGGTAATTGCCGTTACATCACACGCTGCTCTTAAAGTGCTCAAAGGTCTCATGAAGTGATGAATCCATGAAAACAGCAGCGGCTGTCGACCTTTGGTCCCCGCACAAACATCATGACTCACATGAACAAGCCCTGTGTTGTCCCGTATTTATTATTTATTCATATCAGTGTCTCGTGGTCTTCAGCATCTACATTTAAAGTCATGTTCAGTGACACTCGTGCACACGGGGATTTCTGCAGTGACGCCACTTCCCCTTGCGTATTCTAATCATGACTCGAAGCAGCTTTACAGTAACAGCTCAGTTTGTATTCCTGGATGTCAGTCAGACGAGCTCTGTGACACCTCGCACGAGACATTTGCACCACTTCCTGTTACAGAGGCGAGCGGAGCTAATGCATATTTATCTGTCGCAGACGCCGCTTCTGTTGTTGTGTCACTGTTTTATGCACATGTTTGTGTTACGCTGTGTTATCAGTGACACAGAGGGCAAAGTTTGCAGCCTGAGTCATGCTTCTGTGCAGACAGGCTGAATGCGTCTTCCCCTCTTCCACCTTTGGTCGACCCGTTTCTTCACTGCTGATTGAACGAGGCCCACACACATCTGTATGGTGTGAAAGTCTGGCATCTCATTCTTGAGTTACTCTGGTCCACAGTCGATGTGAAGCTCACACGTCCGTCCCGAAGTTGTGGACGTAAACAAGGTTTCCGAGGCTGAGAATGAACAGTTAATATAACGGTGAAATGTTTAGAGCAGAGAATTGGAAATGTCGTGACCAGATTTTAGTTTTATGGTGAGCCAGGAGTTTGTTTTATTTGTACCTGCTGGTGACTTACTGCATGATATTATTAAATGTTTCTGCAGACGGAGGTGAGCATGTTGATTCTCTGTGTCAGTGCATGCTTCATCTGAAACACTCGTCTACATGTGTGTGTACCAGAGGCTCGGCCTCCTGGCTGAATGCAGCGCTGCACAAGGAGCATGTGACTGCAGTGGCATCAAGTGACGGCCCTTAAAAAAAAAAGAAAAAGTGCTGACACCCTGTCCACCAGCTGAGCTGAATGGAGTCCACTGTAACTGTGAAAGGCCCGTGAGATTCAATAGCACGACTCAAACTGGCCCAGCAGAGACCACAGCGATGTACTGGAGGAGTCTTAAAGCGGTGACGGGCGCCTGTCGCCTGTTTCTTGGCAATTTGTGTCAAACTTTCTATTTTGTGCAGACACAGAAATATGAGCGGCACGCACTCTGCTCCCGTCAGTGAAACATCACACCGCGGTTTCAGGGGCTTCGTATGCGCTTCACCCCGCGTCAGACATTTCCTGAAGCAGGAAGTGTCCTTCTGGTTCCTAAAGCCTTTTTTCATCTGCCAAGGGTAAACAGCCAACAGGAAGTCATTACATAACCCGACCGCTTCCCAAAGCGCCGGGAAGCTGAGCCCATCAGATGTGAGATTGGCTGCGAAGGCTTTCGATGCGTTTCCTGGCAATTACGCCGCCGCTGATTACAAGCATCCGAGATTCCAGAGAGCAGATCGGAGCCGCCAACAACACGTCTGTGATCGCGTTATCTTAAAATTCCACCGTGTCTAATTGAGAACGGAGCATGGGCGTCTTTGGGAAAGTAGAAGCTCAGAGCTGCGACCGCTGCGTCGTAAAGCAGAAGTTCGTACCACAGATCACTAATTAAAAGCCGGCGGTGGAGTGTATCGAGCGATCTTTGTGAAACCGACTTCATTTGATGTTTGTTGATGTGTTTAATTAAACTCTGTGAGACGCGACATATTA
The DNA here is from genome assembly GCA_004119915.2 of Collichthys lucidus. Lineage (NCBI taxonomy): Eukaryota > Metazoa > Chordata > Actinopteri > Sciaenidae > Collichthys > Collichthys lucidus. The sequence goes on along the minus strand of CM014092.1, from coordinate 32,003,383 downwards.
AAGTTAAAAGATGTTTTTACAGCTCCTGTGATTACAGCTCACACACATCCATTTCTGTGAAAGTGTGTGCTCATCACTTCCTCTGGCATGTACCGAGTATACTCTAATAATGCAGCCGTCATCGCCTCCGCCCTGACATGTCGCCCACCTCTGCGTCCCTTTCAGCTCAGCTCTTGTCTGGGTTCTATTAACCACCTTGTTTCTCTCTGGCTTCCTGTTGTCTCGACCTGCTGAGATGTTTTCTGAGCCAGATTGATCTGAGATGCAGCGTTAAAGGTGAAACCGCGGCCTTGTCTTTCTAGTTTAAAGACCCAACATTCAACCTGATAGTGACAGTAAAATAAAGACGTCTGTGTGTGAGAGAGAGAGAGAGAGCACGACCTGCAGCTTGAATCTGGGTCACAAGAAAAAGGTTGACTCAGTGTAATCTCCAGTTGTGGCCTGCAGCTCCTTGATTTGTTCTGCAGATCTGTCGTGGCCAGATGAAATGCATGCAGGCCGCTGCGGCCTACGGCCCGTGTGTGGGCTCTATAGGCTTCTTGTTACAGCTGCACTTAGTGACATTTTAATGTGCGATGATAGCGGCCGAGCCGACATATAAAGAGACGTCGGGAAATAATGCCCTGTTTGTCTCGTCCAGCCGACTCGAGAATTTCTGCTGACAGAGGATTTTAAATGTCGTATTAGCCAAGAGCTGCGTTAACTGAGGAAACTCTGCTCGATGATTTTAGTTCTGTTTCCTTAAAACAATGGACGTTAGGGAAGTCGGTGGGTTTCGAATATATTTGAACATTTCACAAATAAGGGAGGAGCAACGGATTCTCTGAATACCACAAGGTAGCTCGACCTGGGCTGCGACACTACAGCCAGGGGACGACTCCTGTTGAACGCCGCCTCAGAGACCGACCTCCCGTACATACGTTAGACGTCAGTTTGCTATTCTTAGGTCGTCGCCACAGATACTGTAACGCTCGTCCCGTGGGAGAGCGAGCAGCACCAGAGGAAAGGATTGATCAGCGTAAGCTGTAATTTGTCGGCCTCAGCTATGCTTTCAGTCGAAGGCTAACATTAGAACGCTGACATGCTATACAGGCTCTGAGATACGCAGCGCGCGTGTGTGTGTAAGACAAAACACTTCCACCAGAAGGTCACGAGAGGAGTTTAATTTCAGATAGATTCCATATTGACCTTGTCCGTCTGTACACGGGGTTCAGATTGTCTGTGCATGATGGGATGAGTCCGGTGCCGAGTGTTTTTTTAAATACAAACAAACTTGCAGGAACGGCAGCGGAGAACATCGGCGGCGAGTTTGTACTCCGCACGAGCGTCTGAAAAGGCTTTTGTTGTCACATGTTCGGCCCCATTGTGTACGTAAAAGGCAAAAAGCCTTTTGTGCGGCTCTCGACAAACACTGAGGAGGATTCATAGACCACCCATGTAAACAAGGCCCCGCATGGGGCAGCACAGCCGCCTCCCACACAACAGTCACTGTCATTTAACAAAACGCTTCAACAGGTCGGTTGATGTGGTGTAAGTTATGATGTACAGCATGTCACTTAAAAGGCTTCATCTGTAGTAAAACCACAGCCAATAAAACACAACGAGGAGATAAAAATGGAGCACGCACTCTTTTAATTTTATCATCCATGTCCCCTCGGATAAAAAACTCACTTAAATATTTATTTACATTGTGTGCCAGGCCTCTGCTGGCGTCCGGTCGGTATGAATATTGGATAACTGGCATCGTTCTCCAACAGTCACATGATTTTCTGGAACAGGACAAAATAAAGACAATCCTTAGGTGTCTCATCAAAAATGTGATGATATCTGATTACACGACGTCCCTCGACTCGGCTGACATTGTTTGATGACTGTCAGAGTTCAGCTGAGCTCCTCGTCCTGCTTCATTCCCACAAAAACCCATGAAAACCTCAAAAGGCCCAGTCTGGAGTGTTCTAGTGTTTAGTGTGTGCTCCTGTAGAAACATGAGGACTCTGTGGAAGATAGAAAAGCCTCTAAAGTAACAAAAACAACAACATTTTTTATTTTATTCTTCCAATAAATTCCACCAAAACTCTCAAACTGAGATCATAAATTGTGGCACCTTGAAGTTCAGGTTATGAGATCTGCAGTTGTGCAGGAACCGGGCGGCGTTCGCCTTCACTTCAGGCCACATGGTCGTGCCGCATCGCCATGGCAGCCGTGTTAAGGGTTCATGCCCCGGCAGTCGACGGGCTCTCAGGAGGAGCGTCTGATCATGAGTCTGTCAGACACTCCTGGACCTTTAGTTTGTTTGTCCTGAACTCTGCAGCGTTTTATCGATCGCGGTCAGCCTGTGGAACATCTCATCCATCTCTTCTTTTTCTCCTCCTCAGACTTGATTCAGTGCACGAACGAGATGAACGTGAACATCCCTCAGCTGGCTGACACGCTGTTCGAGAGGACCACCAACACCAGCTGGGTGGTCGTCTTCAAGTCGCTCACCGCCACACACCATCTCATGGTCTACGGGAACGAGGTCAGGACTTCTTCATAAAATTGACGTGTGCTTGTTGCTTGTTGGCTCGTAGTAGTGCAACCGAAGCCGCCCGTTGCACAACAGTGAGTTGGTTCACTGCTCGCCTCTTGTGCAATCTGACTTCCTCATGTTTTTCTTCCCTGCAGAGATTTATACAATATCTGGCTTCCAGGAACACACTATTCAACCTCAGCAACTTTTTGGACAAAAGTGGCCTACAAGGTGCGTCACCAACACCACACACTCTGAATACTCTGATATCCACCTGTGTCGTGACCCCCTTTGCTTCTTTTGTTTGTGACACAGGCTACGACATGTCGACGTTCATACGGAGGTATAGCCGCTACCTGAACGAGAAGGCCGTGTCCTACAGACAAGTCGCCTTCGACTTCACTAAAGTGAAAAGAGGGTGAGGATCTGCCGCCGTAACCGACGGGATTGTTTCTGTCTGACTTACACCCGAGGCACAAAGCTCGAAGTCGTTTGTTCCAGAAACTCGAGAACAAGCCAGAGAAGCGTGTCCTTTAGCTCCGTGACAGACGAGGCTGCAAAATAACTTTTTTATTTCCTGCAAAATATGTTGTGACAGCTTCGGTAAAAGTTGCATAAGCTCATCGGATTCATGCCGCTGCACAAAACAACTCCCAAATAGAAGATTTAGTTTGTATTTTTCCCACTGCAGAAAGAGATTTATTTACCCGTGAATGTGTTTTTATGTTGATCCAGTGACTTCAACAGCATGAACTCCTCCAATAATGAAGATAAAAGATAAATAAAGTCTCTTTTCTTTCCCTGCTGCAGGTCTGATGGAGTGATGAGAACCGTGAACACGGAGAAGCTCCTGAAGACCATCCCCATCATCCAGAACCAGATGGACGTGTTGCTGGATTTCAATGTGAGTGCGACGCCGCTCTGCGACTTTTCAGGATGTTCGTCTGTGACTAACTTTTAAAAAAAAAAAACGCTTGTTCTTTACGTCTCCACCTCTCCTCCAGGTCAACGCCAACGAGCTGACAAACGGTGTGATCAATGCAGCCTTCATGCTTCTGTTCAAAGATGCGATCCGACTGTTTGCAGCGTACAACGAGGGAATAATCAACCTGCTGGGTAGCAACAAGCGCTCGTGTTGACATAGCCTGTTACTCATGTGCATTATGATTTAAAGGACGGGTCATGGGCTGAAAGACTGCAGACTTATTTAAAACTGTAGAGATTTAGGGTGCTTGTTAGCATTTCTCTGAAAAACTGGAAACCTAATGGATTTATTTTAAAGAGAGTTTATTCAGCGCTGTCGCAAACTGTTTCCCTGCAGACTGTGTGAAATTAATGTTTCAGCTTCTGCCAGGTGTGTCACCTTCTTGTAGACAAACAATAGGTTTTCTTTGTGTAGCTTTAAAGACTGCTGAGATGAGGCCGATAAGTTGTACACTCATATGATTAGACTTACCATACAAATCTGAAAACACTCTGTCCCGAGTGTCAGGATTTCAAGGGAGGCTTCAGGCCTTGAATCTTACCAACGAGGAAACAGAAATGAGTTGTTGTCTCGTTCTGTTCACAGAGAAATACTTTGACATGAAGAAAGTCCAGTGCAAAGAAGGACTCGACATCTACAAAAAGTTCCTCACACGAATGACGAGAATCTCGGAGTTCCTCAAAGTTGCAGAGGTGAGTCAGAACCTGAGATCAGCCGGTTAATAGTTAGAAAAGACCCGAGGTCGTGTTGATGGGTCGGCAGTTTTCCTTCTCACACATTATCTTTGTTTCCTTCCTGCAGCAAGTTGGAATCGATCGAGGCGACATCCCAGATCTGTCTCAGGTGAGCTCGGCTTTGGCATCGCTGCTGTTTCTTTACCACTCATCTGCTGGCTTTGCTTGACTAAAAAAAAAAAGGAGAAAGGCCAAATTTGGGTGGATTTATACAAAATTTGTCATGAGACGACACACAAATGTTGTTTTTTAGGTGGTAGATCACAGAATAAAAAATGTACAGCTGTACAGATGCGATGTTCTTTTTAACTCAATTTTATCTGAAGAATAGACGTAGGTCTTGTTTTTCACAAACTCCAGGAAGAAGTTAAAGTCTCACAACCTCCAGAATCTATCGATCTTAAAACGTGCGAGGGATTCAAACACAAATCTGTTTATTTCTAAAGTCTCAGTCACTCAGTGCCGATGACTCACTGACTGCTCCGCCTGGTACTTTCATTATAAATCACTTCAGAGTTAATAATTACTGTAAGCGGTTAACTGCAGTGATTGTGAATCTAATGATATACTTTGAGTTGATCTAATAGCACAGGAACTTTAACAGAGAGCGAGAGCTCTGCAGTCATGCAGCAGTCCAGTTACATCGCTGTAGATTTCATGACCTCCATCACATGAATCCCAGATTCTGGCTGTCGTTGCCTTCCCACAGGCCGCTGACCTCCTGCAGCTTCAGGCCGAACACGTTTTAACACCTGAGCGCTGTGCTAGGCGGGCGATGCATGCATGTGCCCACTTCTAAACACCTCCCAGCTCACACTCACTGCTGACCTTGCACGTCATACAGCAAATAAAGGTGTAGACGAAGGGTTCTGCTGTTGGTCCTACAGAGCCGCAAAACACAAAAAACACATAGATCCAGAGGCTTTGTTGTTCGTTACGTAGATTAGGCAGCTTTCTCTCAGACGTCTTCTTGACTGTTACCACCTTTATTTTCTGTATCTTCCCTTCCTTCTGTCTCTCCGCCTTCAGTTCACAGTGTGTGTAAGTATCTGAACCTTTTCTCTCTCCGTGTCTCTGTATTTGTGAGTAGCTCTGTCTGTGAACTCTTGGCAATAACTTGGCATGCTTCAGTGTCTCGTTTTTGTTTCCTCAGTCTCTAAAACTTAATGTGTGTCACGCTTAGGCCCCCAGCAGCCTGCTGGACGCCCTGGAGCAGCACTTGGCCTCTTTAGAGGGAAAGAAAGTCAAAGACTCGACAGCAGCCAGCAGGTAAGTCTGCTTCGTCTGTTCACTTGATCCCGACTCGGAGCAGAGGCTCATGTTTGCTTCAGTAACCTGATAGTATTGGACTGATTTCTTTCTCTTTTTTTCACAGTGGAACATTATTTTGAAAGTTTCTTTGTGTCGCAGTTTAAAAACATGAAGTTGTTCGGTTAGTCACTATTTTTTCCGTGTCTGTGTCTCGGTTCAGGGCGAGCACCCTCTCCAACGCCGTGTCCTCCCTCGCCAACACCGGCATTTCTTTCACCAGAGTGGACGAGAGGGAAAAACAGGCGGCCCTGGAAGAAGAGCAGGCTCGCCTAAAAGCACTAAAAGTAACGTTTTCCTGAAAGTTTAATGACGTCATGTCGTTAGGCCAGTATTTCCTGTATCTCATGATTAAATCAAACGCACAGACAAAACAATGGTCACAGATTTGGAGTTGTTGTGCATTCCTGTGGTTCAGTGGTCTGACATGTATACGATGTGATCCCAACATCCCTGCTTCGGTTTTGGCTTCAGGTCTCCACCTTCGCTCTCTCTCCACATATTTCTCGTTTCTCCCAAATTGAAACAAAATGTTTGGCGTCTGTGTTTCTGACCTTGTTGAAGGAGCAGCGTCTGAAAGAGCTCCAGAAGAATCCCAATGCGGCGACCACGGACTCCTCCCCTGTCTCCACAATCGGTGGGACCATCAACTCAGCCCCCGCTATCGACCTCTTCTCCACCCCCAGCTCCACCAACAGGTGAGCCACAGCACTTGTTATTCATCTTAAAGCGACTCGTCCACGCAGATCAACACAGACTCATCGACCGACTTAAAAAACGGCTGTTTAGACTCTTATTTGGTGCCGTCTTCAGCTTTCACACCTGAAGTCTTGGTAGCTGGGTCAGTGGAGCTGGCTGGATTGCTGAACTGCATGTTTCAAATCGGTTTCACGGGTTCTTGGTTCTCTAAGATTAGATGGAACTTTGATATCTGTGCAGAAACTGGGACACTGCAGCAGCACTGATATCATTAGAAGCAGTGCAAGAAAACAGAAATTCAAGAACTGACGCAAAGAGACAAATCTGTATTTATCTGTGTGTGACGTCCACACATTCAGTTACAGTTACACAACCCTGCGCTCGCATTTGTAAACACTTCTGCTCCTCACGACAGGAGCTGATGTGTTGTCAGTGTGTGACTGATTCATCCTCCGTGTCCAACGTGTCGCTTTTGTTTGTTTTTTTTACCCTGCAGCAACTCCAAGGCCGCCAACGACCTGCTGGACCTGCAGCCGGCGTTCCAGCAGCCACTGCCCATCTCCACCTCCAACACATGGGGAGGTGAGAGCACCGCTGTTCCTGGAAACTCTTCAGTCCACACACACACACACACACACACACACACACACACACACACACACACACACACACACACTGAGTTGTTGTATTTCGACCTGTCGTCTGTGTTTTTATATTTTCTGTTAATCATCAACTCTGCTGGCCGAACAATGTCCAGTCGCTCGTGCAAATTACAGCAGGTGTATCGTCGTGAACTGGATTTCTATTCTTAGTGTGTGTGTGTGTGTGTGTGTGTGTGTGTGTGTGTGTGTGTGTGTGTGTGTGTGTGTTTTGATTAGTTTTAAATAACAGTTTGCACGTCAGATCTTTATTTAAACATCACCGTTCATGATGGAACTCGTTCCTGCTGCATGGTTTGCGAACGCGGACTTTCCCTCATTAAAACAAAACAACCCGAGTCGATCCCAGACTTGCATAGCGCCTCCTTATCTTCTGATAATGTTGTGTGCGTTTCACTTGAGTTTCATATCAACCGGTGTGTGTGTCAATAACGATAACCGCAGTGTTTGCATGTAAACGAAGATATCAGCGAGCAGACTCAAAGTACAGTTTGGAGAACGTGAACTAACTTTTGTTGTCTTTGTGTCAGGCCTGACAAACGTCAATAGATAAAGTTTAGGAGCTTGTTATATTAAATATAATTACAGTATGTGCATGTGATAGCAGATCAACACAAACGACTCAATAATCGTCGGGCCAATAAGAGCAGCGTGTCCCGATAACAGCTGTATCATCACTAACGTTTTCTCCCTGCCTGTCATCTTGCATAAACTCTTTTTAACTCTCCTCCACCTCCTTCTCCACCGTAATCTCTCCACTCCTTCCTTTTTTTGTCCTTGTACTCCTGTTTCTCCTCCTCCTCCTCCTCCTCTGCCCACCTCAGATCCTTTCACCTCCGCTGCAGAAGCCGTAGAAGAATCCATTCCAAACTCAAACCCTTTCCTCACACTCCCCGTTGTCGATGCCGTCCTCCCGTCCACAGCGTCCTCGGACGCCGGCAGCCTGTCCTCTAGGACACCGAGCCATGAACTGTTCGGTGGGATTGTTTTTGCTGTATCTTCTCTTTCACAGCCTAGACGGTCACAGTGTTACCGTAATGTTTGATGGTCTCATGGCTTCAGTTACAGTTAGTGAGCACATACTCAAATATTTCAGAGCAGCAGGGAAAGAAATGGAGGAAATGCCTGACGTGGTCTCGGGTCGCCGCTCTGAATGCCGAGTCTCAACACTTTTCTCACATCCATCAAAGTTCTGGCTCGCTGCCCTGCTCCAAATATTTGTCTCATTCCACAATCAGGCCAAGTTCCTCATGTTTGTTTCCTCGGCTCTTAACATTCTTCGGTTTAATCGTTTATTTGCTTTTAGTTCTTTGTTGGTTATTTTCAAAGGACGTGACTCTCTCATCTTCATCAGCAGCATTCTTCTTTGTCTCCAGATCATTACAATCCATTTTTTGACTCGAGCTCTTCCCTGGCGTCTGATCTTGACTCTGCCGCACAGTTAGAGACGTTTATCACAGGTACCAGAGTGTGTGGCTGTAGATGTAGAGCTGCTGCGAGCTGCTGCGAGCTGCATCTCAGATTATTCTTACACCGAGCGTTCCCAGCTTCCCTGCTTTCTACAAACCAGCGTGAGCCTGCATTGTTTTGTGTTCAGCCACTGGTCGTGACTTCCCTGAGTTTTTCGCCCTGTATTTATTCTCGCGGTGTGATGAGTGCTGGCTTCCTCTGCTTTTGTCCTGATCTTTGTTCTTCCTTTGTTTTTTAAAAAGCTTCCCACAGTTGCTCGGCTTCCTCGCTGCTCTTTCACCGCTCTGTTCTTTTTTTTTCTGGCCTCGTGTCTTTCATAATTTTCCTCTTTTCTCTCTCTCCATCTCGTTCTTTGCCCGTCTGCTGTCGTCCCTGTGTGTCAGACTCCTTCTGTGGGCCAAGCCCTTACAACACCACTCCTCTCTTCCAGTCTGAGCCCCCTGCCATAGCCGGTCTATTCAGAGGTAGGTACACCGAGGCGGAGGGACGTTGAGCTTTTCGCAGAAGTAAAGCAGAAATCTTCAAAACAAAATGTTCCCAGGAAGTGGCGATCATCTGAGGAGCAGATGTGATAAAGCGGTGTGTGTGTGTGTGTGTGTGTGGAGGAGCCGATCTGTCGAGGTGTCGTCGTCTGATTTTTCTTTTTGCCTCTTCAGGGTTCACGGCGTCCCCGACAGCCCAGCAGCCGCAGAACTCTCGAGGCCTTAACGTCGACTTCGAGTCGGTTTTCGGCAACAACACCAACGGCAACAACCTGGATCCTACAGGTAAGTGTTGAACACACACACACACACACACACACACACACACACACTGCCATTTTCTCTTCCCGTCGGCCTTCAGGATCCAGCAGATGTCGTGTACTCTGCCGCCACCTGAAGGTTCGGGGGACAGATTGCATGTCGTGGTTCTGGACTTTGATTTGTTTGTCGGTGTGAGATGTTTGTAATCATTCATCAATCATCATCATCGGACTGAGAAAAGTGACTTTTCTAAAAGTGACAGAAGGTTTTCAAAGTCAGACGAAGAAACGAATCTGTGCTTCTACTTTTTAATCTTTAACCGACCTCTCGTGATGTCAGGAATCCTGAGGTTGTCTGTGTGTGTTGGTGTTATAACGTATTTTTGTGATGTTTTAATTGTTGATTATATCCTCATGATGTGCAGTGACCATCCCATGCTAACTCAGGGCTGAGTATCTGTACTCGTTACATCTTGCAGTTCACCACACACCTGTGGCAGCTCATAAAAACAAATGTGTCAGTAAGTAACACCAGATCAAGCATGGAGGTGGACAGCCGCACCACCTTCATGAACACCAGGCAGCAAATAAAGTACAGTGTTCCCTCGTTTATCGCGGGGGATACGTTCTAAAAATAACCTGCAATAAACGAAATCCACGAAGCAAGTTTTACAATTATTAGGCTGTAAACCCCCTAACCACACACTTTATACACCTTTCTCAGACAGGCATTAACTTTTCTCTCTTATTTAAACTCTCAAAGTTCAAACTTTCGCAGATTTAACAAAAATAAGTACAATGCTGTTTTAGTGAATGAAACCAAAGATCAAAACCTGTTTTCAAGCCCAAACATTTTTAACAAATTTAATTTTAATGATCGATCTACGAGGTTTGACACATAAGAAATTATTACCAGTAACTCCCAGAGTTCCTCTGACGGTGCTGATGACAATGCAAATGCAAAGTGAACTGCGTCATAGCGAGGGACGACTGTACTCTGTGGGTATCATAACAACCTTTGTTCAAGTATTTTCATGTGGATAAAAGCAGAATAATCAAAGTGGAATCTCACAGTAACAGTTTGAACTCACAGCGATGCTTCAAACTGATTTTACACTCTGCTCTGTGCATCATCATCATGAGGCGGTGACAGCAGCGTCACTGACGTCTCTCAACAAAACCCCCAAATCTCTGATAAGTCTTAATCACTGTCTCCCTGATTGTGTAAGATTTAAAATCTTTAAACCTGTAAGGACTCAGTGTCACTGAAACACTCGCAGTGTTTAACACCGTGCCGAGCTCGACGTTCAGAGAAATTATCTTTAACTCTGACAAACTGAAACAACTCTTTCGTTAGTGCGTGTTAATTATCCCGATGTTTCCTCGTTAATCTGCCACATGTAGCACATGCAGCGTGTCGCGCCCTCGCCGGGTTCTCTGCTGCTCACGATCTCACCACATTTTTTTTTGTTTGTTTCCTCTCGTGTCCGTCCTCCCGGGGTGACACACACACTCCGCGGGGCGCCTTGGCTTTTTGCATGGCATATGCATGACTGGGTGAGTTGATTGAACACACACTCCTCTCACACTGTCTCGGCCTGATGAGTTTTTTATTTTTCCTGTGTGAGCTCTGCGTCCTGCCTCATCCACGTCCTCTCTCTCTCTGTTTGTGTGTGTGTGTGTGTGTTACGTGCTGTCGTGTGTGTTCGTCTTTGTGTGTTGTTGCCGTGTTACTGTCTGTTGTATCGTGTCTTCATTTGTTCCGGGCCCTCCTCTCCTCTCCTCTCCTCTCCTCTTCCTCTCCTCTCCTCTCCTCTCCTCTCCTCTCCTCTCCTCTCCTCTCCTCTCCTCTCCTCTCCTCTTCCTCTCCCTCTTCCTCTTCCCTTTGTCCCGCCCCCTTTTGATTAAGATGTTTTAGGTGGCATCCTCAAACCTACAGTGGCATCCTCGCCCAATCAGGTCATGACCCCGAATGGCCAGCAGCTCCACAAACTGGTGTCCAACGACCTCGACTCGTCACTGGCCAATCTTGTTGGAAGTAAGTTGTGACCGCGACCCCGAACAGAACTGACGAAATGTCGTTTCATGTTTCATGTCCGTTCTTTCATGACTCGTCTTCTTCCTCTTCAGATCTGGGAATTGGCAACGGAGCACCAAAGAAGTAAGCGCCCTCGAATAATGTTTAACTTCCCGTCCCTGACGCTGCATCAGAAACACACTAAACGTTTGTGCTCGATCTCTGCAGCGACCTCCACTGGAGTCAGCCCGGTGAGAAGAAGCTGACGGGTGGGACCAACTGGCAACCCAAGACGGCGCCGTCCACCACCTGGAACCCTGCGACCATGGTGAGACTGTCGTCCGTCTGCAGCCGCCGCCGTTTTATTCCAGTAAAGATTAGATTAAACTTTATTGAAGCCACGCCGGGGAATTCCACTGGATTATTTTAGACACATCTCAGAGACTCGTCTCTCCTCTCAGGCTTTCGTGCAGGAACTCAGTGGCCTGTAGATAAATGTGTGTTTGTCAGTCGAGTGCTCCACCTGTTGCACCTCGAGCTGAATGAATCACTCCTTGGTTCAGGAGCCTTGTCTTGGACAAAGCAGCTCGTCGTGTTTTCCCGGTGAACCTTTCTGACCCAGTGTTTGGTGTCGAGTGATTGTGAAGCTGCAGATTTCCTCGTTGGTCCTTGAGTCTTTCCTGAATTGTGAATTTATTGAGCCCGTCTCGGCTCCCTGGCGTCCTTCACTCTCTTTAACTGGCCACAGCCGCTCGTGTCTGCCAGCCAGTTAAACGACAGCTCCGGTGGCTCATTTCCTGCTTCTCTTTATTGTTTCACATGACTGAAGATTTATTACCCACTGCATGATTTTATTGCACTGAAATATTTTCCCCCAGGGTCTTAGTTTTTATTTAAAGTCAATATTTGGAATTATTAGAGAAGATGCCAGCGACAAAACCAGAATTGGATTTTACAGTCGGGAACAATCCTCAAGACCTTTTAACCTCTTTCATACAGATTCAAATGAGTCAGTCTTCAAAGTTTGTGGCTCACCTGGAAGAGGGTTAGGAATGTCAGGTGTTTGGTTTCATGAAGACACAAATATTATTCTACGTTGCACGGGGGAATAAAGCATCAAAGCGACGTGTGGACTCGATGTCGAACGCAACATGCAACAAGGAAACTGGAAAGTTTAGCCTGTTGATCATGAGTCATAGTCTGAGCTCCTGTAGAGATAAAGACATGAATACCCCAAAAAACAACTTAAAATCTGTTTTGAATCTGTGTCTCAGATTATGTTTGGTCCTTGGGGCCTTGAAAAGACCTTGAATTTGCTGTTTAAAAAGTGTGGGAACTCCAGGTTTGGATTAGTCAGACTGCTCATGATGTGGCGAAGCGTCCGTCAGTCATTAAAGGATGATCCCTCACATGATGCAACACAAATCAAGTCTCATCGAGACGTCGTGGAAACAAACCGGACTCTGTCAGCGAGGAGAAGTCTCTGCAATGAAACAAGCACAGTCTGCGATGAAAGCGCCGAGTTTTGGCACCGGCGTCACGTCTGACTCACTTGCGGCTCCCTCGCCAACGCCTGAATAGTTAATGAAACGTATCCTTCCCGAGAGGGCTGGGTGTGAGACAAATCTGGGTCTGTTGTCACTGCAGGGGCTGTTGGAGGAGCGAGGAGCGCTCAGAGAAAGAGTCTGTACTTTCTTCTCTCTAATCTCTCTCCACGAGGAGCTCCTGCACCTGCCCCCAACAACTTCTGCCCCCAGGACCCGACGCGCTCTTTAACGCGGCCTTTAGAACATTTGACACTTTATCCCATTAAGCAGCATGTGAAAAGGGTTTAGCTGCGTCTGCGCTTCTTTGAATTGTATCTGTTCGTAGAGATATCATCGGTTAGCAGAGGAACTCGTGTACATGTTATTCATTTAGGACAGCCCTGAAACGTTGGCCTCAGTCATCTGCAACCCAACAAACATCTTCCTTCCATTCAAGCTGCGTTCATAGTCCTCATCACAGACTCCGTGTCTTCATCGTGACGTCTCCTTGAACAACTATGAAGCCTTAAACCGTTAAACATGAGCGCTGTCCTGGTTTCGTTCACGGCATCATCCTGTTTTTTTCTGTCGCCTCAGGCTCCATCTGTCATGGCTTTCCCTGCAACCACACCGACGGGCATGATGGCATATGCAATGGTAAGTCAGCTGGGAGTGTGTGTTCAGCAAGAGTTCACTTCCCGTCACACACACACACACACACTCACACTCTTGTTTGTTGAGGCGACAGACTTCTTCATCCGTGCTGTTTCTTCTTCTTCAGCCTCCTCACATGGGCTCCGTGATGATGACGCAGCCGACCATGATGTACACCCAGCCCGTGATGAGGCCCGCCAACCCGTTTGGCGCCAATCCAGGCGCACAGGTAAAAGATGTCGACATCCCGACCTCCGAAAAACCTCGACACGTGATCGTCTTTAGAGGAAGTCGGATAATTTCTTTACGAGATTAAATAAAAATCAAACCGAGATGTTTTATGAGTTTACACAGAGCTGTGATTGATCACATCAGCTTGTGATTAATAAATAAATCATTCATAGTTTACCCGATCCAAAAATAATGTCTAAGACTAGAAACACACTTGTCGTAACGTTGACGTACGGACACAAACTAAATGCCTGTGCGGCCGTCCCTGACCCGAGTTGAAGTTGCGGTGATTGGTTAAAATTGCCCTGAATTCACGGGGATTCACTGAAGTTGCGTTGAAGTTGCAAATCGCAACATGGTGAATTCCTGGAGGGTCTGTGTTATGGTATCATTTACGGTACAGTCAGGCCTGACGCTGATTACCACTACTGCAGCAGTGTCTAATAAAAAAAAGACTGAAAAGAACATATCCTACTTCTCTCGCATTCGCCAAGAATCGCAATTAATTTTTTCTGTCAAGCGATGCGAGTCGTCACGCATTTGTACCGATTTTTAATCGTGTGACGATGCATCGTTACATCCCTAATATTTAGTATTAAAAATCTGGATTCATCACTCAGAGTGTGGAGGTGACCTTCCTCACCAGCACAGCTCATCTTCTGCGTGTGCTTTAGTTAGTCTGCTCGGTTCTGTCTCCGCGTTAAAGAGGTCGAGATCTCCTAAACAAACCCAACGTGCGTCATCGATCGCGGCTCGATGGATCTGGGCGTCCCCGCTCTGCACACTCGCTCTCTCGCATGTGGGAAGTTACGCTCGTAGTTTCTCGCCGGCGTCTGACTCATCGTCTGAAATAAAACGTGGCTGCTGATGATGTGAGTCATCAGACGGATGTAAAGATTAATCCTGACGTCTTTCCACATCAGATTTCTGGATGCTGGTTTCATTTCTGCCTCCAAAACTATTTTCAAAAAGAGTTGACGTTGTTGTTTTTTCTTCTTTGTGTCTCGGCAGATGCAGTTCATGTAACCCGAGGACGGGTCGGGGAGTCTTTCCCGTTTTGAAGACGATTCACGACAAAGTCAAACTATCCAAGCGGCAAACTTGTTGCTTCCAATGAACTCACCTCTCTCTCTCTCTCTCTTTCTCTCTCTCTCTCTCTCTCTCTCTCTCTCTCTCTCTCTCTCTCTCTCTCTCTCTCTCTCTCTCTCTCTCTCTCTCTCTCTCTCTCTCTCTCTCTCCGTCTGAGAACGAAAGGCCCAAATAAGACTTGTTGAATAAAAATCGCTGGTGACCTTGGAGCCGCTCTGGCCACCTCAGAGAGGCATCAGCAGTCTAAGAAGGAGATGAAGAGAAAAACCACGTGGGACGGGGATCAGCCCGACTCTGCATCCTGGACTCAGAGAAACACAAACACCCAGAGGGGAGAGAGCGTCCGGACAGCGTCTGTACTCGGGGAGGGGGGTCGGGTTGTTGTCACTGTTTGGCCTTTTTTTTTTTTGTTCCTCTTTCTCCAGGTGAGGCTGAGAGAGTCACTTCTGTTTGATTCATCAATCATGATTTAGCTTCTTAAAGAAAATCCCCAGATTAGAAAAAAGAATTACGACACCTTTTTGTTTTCTTTCTTTTTTTTATGTATTGTTTGCAGTAGACATTCCTTGTGTATTGTTTGTATTTATTTATGATTACTTGCAGAGAGGATGGCATAAAAAAAAAATAAATGTAACTAGTCACCGACCTCCCTCCTCGTGGACGGTCTTCAGGTTTATATACATAGGTATGATTGGTTGTAGAATTGGATTTTGAGTGATTGAGATGATTTTTTTTTTTTTTTTAAAGAAGAAGTTAATATAAAGTTTAAAGAGATGACATGTTTTGCTGTTGGGGGGAGGTGGGCACTAAAATATTCTCTGTACTCGGACGACGCCTCGAGCGGTTCGTACGAACGTGATGATTCATCGACGCCGTCAGATTCGGTGGCCTCGATTTCTATGAATTTGGCGCGGGAACATTTTTCACATCAACAAAAAAATAAAAGCACTACATTTTGTGATCGAGGCAACATTGCATTGGAAAGGAAAATCTGCATTTCTGCTTATGACGCTTTTGGCATGCCATTTATTCTTACATTTAACAAAAGCTGCTGGCTGCCCGTTTTTTTTTGTTTTTTTCTTCCAACTCGAATGTGCCGGGTCGCTTTCATGCTCCGATCATGTTTCCACGGGCGAGCACTGGTGCGTGGGTTCATGTGATTCTGGTCGGGGGTGGGTGTCGAGGGATCGGGTGGGTGCGCAGGAGAATGGAGCGCTGTTGATCGGTGCTTTGTGTATATAAAACTTAATCCTGCCAATCACAGGAGAGGCTGGGTGCGGGTATGAAAAGATGGTCTGAACATAAAAGCGGCCCTCGATTCATTAACTGAGCATATTTTCTGCATCGTCCCTGCAGATTATATTTTTGTTTGTTTTGATTTTTTCCAATAAAGTGCAAGCTTCCACACTTTGCCTCTGTGTTTGTTCATCAAAGTTCACATGAATCCACATCGGGCAGGATCCCGGGGGGTCTCACGGTGGTTGAGTAGAGCTGGCGGGTGGTTGATGGGAACTCCTTTGTTGGCTCAGACCAAAAATAAATGCACCCTGAGCTATGATCAGACGTGTCATATATTCTCGGGGTTTGATTTTCTTGACATTATGTAATTATACACACACAATGTGACCTTCACAAGCTGTCTCTTAAAGGGATAGTGTTGTATTACACGTTCATGAAGTTAGGAGAGACAGATTTGTGATACGTCCTGACTTTTTGTCACGAGCTGCAGAAACCCTGAATCCTACATTTCCCATAATTCAACCAGGAGATGTCACATGTTGACACTGGGCTTCCAGTCCGAGCTGTGATAACAAAACTCTACAACTGATTTCATGTCTAATAGATTAAAGAGGCACTAAACTAATTTAACCCCCTCAAAAATCAGGACAGGGTTTTGTTTCACACTCTGTTCATCAGTTCAGAACTGAGGAGACTTCTGTAATCTTGAATGTTTTCCGTTGTTGCTTGATGCCCAACAATTTTAAGGTCATGCATCAAACTAGAGGTCAAGCCTGGACTGCTGGTTGGCCGGTTTAGCAGCCGGACTCTGACTCTACATCCAAAATGTGGTTTGATGAATCGGGTAAGGCCGTCCCTGAAAAAGACGTCCCCTGCTTGGCAGCAAACGTTGTTATAAACCTTGTATGCATCGTTTAGTATCAATGGTGTCTTCACAAACGTGCCATGTCCACTAATGCACCTCCATGCCATGCGAGACATTGTGTCCATGATCGGACCACAGGACAGTCGTCCTCTATGTCTCAGCCCACAATAGGCGGCTGTGACGGTTCCAGATCTGGGTTCTACCCGGTGTCGTCTTTGCACGGTGAAGTCAGAGCTGTCGTTTGTGGATGCAGAGATGAAGTGTGTCCACAGACGATGGTTTTCAGAAGTGCTCCTCAACCCATGCAGTGATGTCCACGACTGAATCCTGTCTGAGTTTGATGCTCTGCTGTCTGCAGGGCCTGAAGATCACCGACAGATACGTTTGGTTTTCAGTCTTGTCCCTTGCGTGCAGAGATTTCTTCTGATTCTCTGAATCTCTGAATGATTTCATGAACTGTGGACGAACAGATTGATTGTGATTTTACGTTGAGAGACATTATACTTCTTGAACCCCTCTACATGTTTACGTCTAAATTATCTTTACCAGCCCGTCCACAGTTCAATGTCCTTGTGTTTTGCACATCATCATCACTTTTTGGAAACTCAGTTGCCGGTAATAAAAAATTGTGGAGTTTCAGGAAACACTGGAGCTGAATCTGTGGAAAGTCTTTGGCTCTTGTTGGTGCCAGCGATCATTATGGAGGCTTCTGCTGCTGAAGCCACAGGTGCAGCAGCTCATCCATGTGCATCACACACACACACACACACACACAGAAAGACCTTGATATAAAGCTACATCCTGCTTGGCAAAGTCTCTCCGCCAGCAATAAGAAGAGTCTTTGTCGCGCTGCCACTTCCCCTTATTTTGGATGCAGCAGTCGAGAGATGCAAAGTGTGTGTTTGTGTGACACACCCGAGTTTCATGGTAGAATGAATTGGCGGTTTGATAAAAGCCTCACTGTTGAACTGAGGCCTTCCTGTTCAGACAGTTAACCTTATTTGACTATTGAGCTGGAAGAGCATCGTCAGTCGTTGGTTCAAACCCGCCTCGGACTGATGTTAGATCTCTGAGATCAGCTTATTGCGATAACAAGAAATATTCTCCATCTGCCGAGCAGTACACCAGCGTCCTGATGTGATGATGAAGCCTCGGTCTGGTTCAGCCTATAGCTGGTAACTGGCACACAGGAAACAGTTACAAGATGATATAAAGAAATTAAATAAAGACAAAGTACAAAAACATTTATGCAAAATATCTTGAACATAAACTACTCACAAAAAGTTTGGGATATTTGACTTTCGGGTTAAGTTTGTGGAAAATTTAATTGGAAGCATGCGGTGGAAATTTCTTTATTCAAACCACAACGTAACATGTTAATGTCTCAGTAACTCGTCATGTATCCTCGACCATCGACTTGTTTCAACCTGCTGATGAAACTCACTGACACTCTCAGCTTCGTCCTGTTTGAGGCCTCGTGTTCGACGCCCTGCTGTCCGCTGGGCCTGAAGATCGCCGACATCCAGTGTCGGTTTGCGGTCTGGTCCCTTGCGTACATCACCTCGTTAGTGAACAGCATGTTCTGCAATAAGTCCTGAAACATTGAACTGATTGTTTCATTCAAGAGAAGGTCAGAGTCTGTTTCTGGTCTTCCAGCTTCTTCCAGGTTGTAAAGCTACATAAGATCTTTGTCTGATGGTTCAGGTGGTGACTCAATGGATCCATTAAACTGTCGACCTTTAACTGGATTGTGTTGTGTTGTGATCTGTTGAATCTGATGATTCAGCTGTCAGGATGAGGAAGAATTGAACTTTCTTTTCATCCAGTTAAAGTTTTCTGATAACATCGGATGCAGGACAGGAAGTCGATGGACGTCTGCTTCTGTTTTTACTCTTTGTACTGAACCACCTCTGACCTTTCAGCTGAAATACTCGGTATTCATGATGTTCTTACATATTCATCTCTTTATTAGATTCTATTGGTTTTGTTAAATTCAGGTTAGAGATCCCGACAGAGGAATGGATCTCTTCTGCCATCTTGTGGTGTACATGTGCAGTCTGTTTGTTAATGGATTGATTTCATTGATTTAATTGATTTTGGTGGCCTGTCATCAGTGTTAGAAACGGATGGTGTGTTAGCAGTAATGACTCCAACCTAAAGGTCTGAGCTGACATTTTTTGTTGACCTGCTTTGTGTTGATTTCCTGGAAGAACTTTGCAGCTGGTGGTTTGTGGTTGAACCTCGACCTGACCTCTCTTCAGTCGGTTTGGGTTAAACCTGACTGCACATGTTTGCATTTCTTTTCCTCTCCTCACTCTGCAGCAACATCAGTTAAACCAGCATTAAATAAAAGTCAAAATGTAAAAGTATTTTTGAATTAAAGGAACAATATGTCAGATACTGACTGTATTAAATCAGGAAACATTAAGTGTGTTTCTTCTTTTGAAAGATCGGACCAGGTGTTTGACCAGTTTTTAACCACTAGATGTCGCTGTTATGAGCAAAGTTACTCTCAGCTGTAACTTATATTAGTTACAGGCTGTGTAATACTTTAATGACTGACCAACAATGTGATACATCATATCACACTGTGCATATCAACAATCACTAATTAAATGCGAAGTGTGCCATGAAATATAGTTCCTGTTTCTGTTCCTGTGTTATTAATTAAAATTTACCAATCATCTAAAGAAATCTGAGCAACATGAGGTAATCTGCAAAATAAATCTTATTCTATGAAACTGTGACGGGACAAACTAGATAAAAAACTCTGGGGATGTTTCTGCAGTTGTGGTCTTGAGTCTTTATCCGAGACTGAGACAAGACCTTCTAAAACTGGTCTTGAGACCAGTCTCAGTCTTGAGCCTGCTGAATGTTACAGACCGGTCTCAAACTATTTAATTATGAAAATGTGTTTTTCTCTGTGCTTCAATAACTTTAAAATTAAATTCTTGATGCAAATGTTCCAAAGATTCATCCACGTGTATTATCATCCAGCTGCTCCTGCTGCAGGAGGCCCTGCTGTTATATTCAGTTACAGGCTCTGCTGTGACACTGAGGCAGGTTGGAGGTGAGGCGGACCTCCTCCCGGCTGCTCCTCCCACCTGCAGCAGCTTCAGGATCCTGCTGCATTTCTTCAGCTTTAACTTCAGCGAGAGGAGCCACGGCGAAGAGGTGAGAGGTGAGCCGGCTGCTTTCTAACTTCACTCTAAGAAATCACTGCGTGTTCTCTACAGGACACACACACTCCTCTGTCTGTCTGTCTGTCCTCACGCTGCTCACACTGAGAGCCACTGAGGCGGCGTTTGTAGTTTGGGAGGAATGTTCAGTGAAAGTCAGAGCGAAGGGAGAAACCATTGTTCTGATCCAATGAGCAGTGATGCAAAGTTCCTGTGACTGTCGGCTGGTTGTTACAACTTATTATGAACTCAGTCAGTGTCGATCTTTAACCTGACACAACGTCTAATAGTCTGCAGTGGATAAACTTTAACCAGATGTCATTATGTTTAATTCTTTGCATTATGTGAATGCATTCTCAAGATGTTTTTAAATCACTGGTGCTCTTTGCTTTTTAATTCTTCATCTTTGGATTTGCAGATGACAACAAGCAAGGATTTATATTTGCAAAACTCAGACTAGGACTAATGTAGCTTGTTTAATCTTCATGTTTTTCTCAAGGAAGACTGGCAGCAATGAGGAAGTGAGACAAATCTCAGCTAACATAACAAGAAAAGAAAAAACAAAGTCCTCTGTCCTTCAGGTAGACTCATCCTGTGTTAGAAGAGCCGGACGTGCAACATTCTTCTTTGCAAAGAAAAAAATTAAAAGCACTCGTCATGCAGGAAAAAGTCGTGCAGCTCAGTGTTCATTCATTTCACTTCTCTCCATAGTCGCTGAATATGAACCTGTGATCAAATCAAAGTTCCCACAGTGCTCTCGTCTCGGATGTTGTCAGAACACGCCGGCATTCCTCAGAAAGATCTTTGTCTTCTTAGAGGAAGAGCAGCAGCTCTAATGAGATAAAGATCCTCATACGTACGTCCTGGTTTCACTAGAGGTGTGTCGTCTTCATCACGCACTCTGATCTCACGGTAGACAGTGTGTGTTGTGTGTGTGTATGTGGGCAGTCATGTTTCATCCAGACGCAGGATGTGCCTGCACATGATTCTGCTGATGACGCCTCGGACAGGTTTTAATGTGTCAGGTTGCATGACATGATGTTTCCTGAACTGCTGCATGACTTTCAAGTTTTATTTCTGCAACCCAGATAAATGCTGTTGGAAAATGCCGAGGAAATGAGTCAATCACAGTTCCTGCAACAAGGAAATAAGTCTCTATAAACTACTGTCTGAGTCTGTCGGGGAATTCCTGCTTAAGTTTTTCTGTTTTCTTTCAGGTAAACATGTAAAACAAGCTGAGGGAAAACATCCAAAACCAGCAGCAGACGAGTGGAAACATGAGGATGGATAAAACACAATGAAACACTGACTTCACTCAGAGCAAGGCGTGAGTCAGTGAGCAGTCAGCCGCCATGATCGATCTGAGCTTCCTGTCAGAGGAGGAGCAGGAGACCATCCGGTCCGTGCTGATCAGAGACGCTCAGCTGAAAAAGGCCGAAGAGCAGCGGATCCAGTGAGTGTCAACTTATCTCCAAGACTCTTCATTTACAATTAACAAATGTGCACACATGTCCCACCTAATGTCTCTGACCTCAGGAACCTCCAGAGGACGGTCAGTGACAGGGACCAGCTGAGGTACCTGACCGGAGAATGGTTCTACGAGACCAAGCAGCTTCGCCATCAGGATCGAATCCACGGCTCCGACATCATCAGGGCGTCCATGAAACAAACACACAAACCTCTGACCATATGTGAGTCTGTTATACTGAGACCAAACTCATCAGTATAAACTGAGGTCATCTGCATAGACTGTGTGAAACATGCACGTCGTCTCTGTGACGTTTGTTTGAAAGCTCAGATGATTAGAGGGGTGAAGGTCGACGGATGTTGCCGCTGTCGCTGCTCGTGGTTGTTGCGTCTCTGTGAATAATACTATAAAGAGTACTTGGACTCTGGAGTATCCTGGCACAGTCTGATAACACTGCAGGGATGCTGGGGGTCATCCAGCTTTTGTTCTTGTGTCATGTGTCTCCAAAACAACCCGTTATTTATCTTGACCTCAACAAACTTGATTATTATGTTTCATGATAATCCTCAGTCCAGATCAACAAAGGGACGTGTAGACGAAAAGGTCAGAGTGGGGTCACAGTCATTGCACATGAATGAACGCAGGCTCTGCAGCGGTCTGCATGCAAGAAATATATATTTGTATTGGTGCATCATAGATTATTATAGTAACAGAAGTAAGCACCGATTTCAGCCATGCAAAAAGCAGTTTGAGGTGCTTCTCTTCAAGTGTTTGTTGTGTTACTTCTGAAGTTTATTTTGCTCAGGGTGGAGATGACGTGAAATGCGAGGAAGTATTTTACATTTCAGATTTGACAGGTGACGGTCTGGACTGTTGGAATACATGCAGATCGTGGTTTGGCATCATCTTGATGAAATAAGCCTGATTGAGATGTTGTCTACCCCAAAACCTGCCCTGTATTGTTTAGCACTGCATGCTTCCCCATGCCCACATGCTCTGATGCACCCACACACCATCACGGATGCTGATAACAAGCCGGGTGGTCTCTCTACTCTTTCGTCTGGAGGACACTGTGTCCTCAGGACAGTTCGTCGCTTCACACGTCTGAGCTGTTTCGATTTGTTGTCATGCATCTTAACTGTGCAAACTTTTCCCTCCATGTTTCATGTTTGTTTTCTCTCCCTCATGTTGAAGCGTGCAGCACAACATGTTTTTACATTCACTTCTACTGTAGCTGCTGGGTTGTAGTGTAATGAATGCTCAGCTTTCCTAACAGTATAGCCGTGTGTGTCTGCAGTGGAGCGCTCCAGGATTCTGCCCGAGAGGCCCAGTTTTGTCAGCAGTGAAAATGAAGAAGTGTTCGTCCCACCTGTTCTCTGTGGACTCCTGCAGGAGCCTCGCAGCAATGAAACGTGAGTAAAGAGAACCAAAGCTAAGTACAAGTTTAAGGAACTTTTCAGTCAGCGTTATATGTATTTGATAACTTTAGTTACTTTGCAGATCAAGATTAATAATCCAAAATATAATCAATAGATACATTGTGATGTTTTATTGCAGGTAAAACTTCACAAGCTCCCAGCTGCGCATGTAGTAAAATAATAAACTCATCTTTACCAGCTGCAGCTGTTTAGTTAAAGAAAACAAAGTACATGTTTCTTGTCTGTACACACTCAGAAAACAGTAACTTCCTATCACATAAACAAAGATTTGTCTGTGTTGGACGCCGTCACATGCTTCATGAGTGGAGTAGATTATTTGGGTGTAATTTGCTAGTAAGCAGAGCTGCACACACAGTAAGTGGATACTTAGTAACCGGCTCCATCGTTCTCAGTAATCGTCTTATAAGGCCTCAGTCTCACATGTTTATGTTTTCATAAACATTCGACCCTGTCTTCAGTGATGAGGACTTTCCAGTCTGATATTAAAAAAGTGGAATTATTTGTCCTGAAACATGTTGCAGCTGCACAGAACTCGCATTGTTTAGGTAACGAGTTTATGATTTCACTGACCATTGATCAAGAAAGGAGCCAAATGCACGAGACAAAGTTTGAAGTTGCACATCCTGTCTTGTCAACACATTGTCATCTTGTTTTTCTCGCAGGTTTAAAAACCAGAACTTTTATGAAACACTGGATAAACCGGATGTGCAGTCGCCCACACGGGTAGGAACCTGTCTAATTATTTAAAAAGTTGAGTGTTGCAGGTGTTCTGTGTGTTCATGTTTTATTTTGTTCCAGCAAAGAAAGAATCCATTCAACACTGAAATCACTGCAAGTGACACGTTTGAGGAAAAAGAGTTATTGGATCAAACCAAGACACCGACTGAGGGTGAGTCTGATCATGAGCACAGTTTGTGCTACTTTAAATATGAAATTGTTACTTTAAACCTCGTGATCTGATGATATATCGTGTGTTATGTTTTTAATTGAGTCGACTGTTTGATGGGAAAACCGTGATTACATACAAACCAAAGTAAGTCTCGTCCTGTCGGTTTGCCGTGCAGGTGCTGGGTTCCTTAATGCTTCGAGCATGTTGAGCATGAACAGCGTTTGCATGGCTTTGGAAAGCATGTCCCGGCTCGTCATGTCATGACAGCTTTATCATCTGATACTAGTTGTTTTTGTTGCAGAGTTTGTAACACAGTGGGACTGGAGGTCTTTGCATTTCTGGCAGTATTTCTAAGTGCATTTTTTCTCTCTCTCCGGTCACTGTGAAATGAGCCAGTGAGCCGTGACCACAGACTTTTCCCAGGGGTTGTCAAAGTGGATACAAGTCCAAATACACGAGGCTGCCAGACTAGCCAGAGGATTAAGCAGAAATACATTCCAAAGCCTTAATCTGTACTGCATGACTTGTGCCTGTTGGAAATATGTTACAGCAACTCTGAAAACAACGATTAGAAGGAACAGCCGACACGAATAGGCACAAACGGATTGATTACTCAATACCTGTACAAAGCAGAAAGCATGTTATGCATGCATGTTAACCACCGTGGGTGTTGTAGCTAACCAACTCCTGCAGTATAAAAATCATGAAACATAATCACAATAATTAATTATTCGAAAAAATTGGGGCCAGATTTTGCTTCTGCTGCACAGCATAACAATTAGTTAAACAATTAGTTTTACTTATGCTAACCAAATCTGCCATTACAGTAGTAGCAACTTTAAAGTTCCCGTTCAACCTGAACGCCAGCTGCCTGCCAAGTACCATGACCGGAGAGACCCCCCTCCTTCTCCTGGGCGTGTCTATTTTCTACTGTAACTCCACCCATTCATGTGATTACAGGGTATGACCAGGAGATGGCGCTTATCTCACAGAGTTCTTTAGTTGTTCTACCTGGAGATGACGTAGCTTACATACCTCATTAGCATTCTCGTTGCTCAACCTTTTGTTTGCTCTTGCAGTCATGGGCTTTTTGGTCTCCCAGTGTCACAGATCACAGAGCGGAAAATGCAGCTGGTTTTCACACAGACTGCTTAGGGGCGTTTCCAGTCGGGGCCTCACTGACTACGTCATCGCGGGGGATTACATTTCGGTCACGGGCCCGTCACGGAAACACGGGAACTTTTAAGTTGCTACATCTGTAGCAGGCAACAGAATGGGTTTGAGCACATGGTTTACGATTTACAATAGCTGTGTAGCTAACTGATCTGACTCCGCCAAAGCCGGCAAGAAAACTACCACGGCAGGCGACTGTGTTCCCTGCTCGACTTTAAGTAGAAGAGCAAAATCAAAGAAACTCAACTCGTTCTAAACTAAACTAGACAGAACTCCGATAACGTCGACTTGAAACTCACCTGCAGAGTCGCCGTCATGAGAAGAACACACAGCTGATGTGTTGTTGCTTTCATTTCTTTCTGTTTCTTTCAGAGTCTTTCTCATCATCCGGCAGCTCCATGTTTTTTGCTAGTGCCTTTAAGCAGGACCACAGTTATAATCCGTTCACCCAGAGTGCATACGATCCCATAAACAGCTCAGTCAGCATCAGTTCTCAGGAGGTATATGAGCCAGACGATAGGGAGACTAACTCTCCTGTTAGTCCACGTGGCATCCTCAAGCACTTGTTCACTTATAGCCCATTAGACTTCCCGTTCTCTCAGCTGGACCCTCAGAGTCCAGTAAGTCTGAACTCTCCTACTGAGACCTGGAAGCAGGTGAGGTTCAGCTCCGTGGTCGGTCAGAGCAGCGTGGAGTGGCACGATGGGAAGGAGCTTGGAGAGCACAGTGTGCTGGATGTAGACTCCATCGCTCCCTCTGAGCTTGAGCATACTGTCAGTACCACTGTTCACACAGGTAGGCCTTTAGTCCGTCAGAGTAACGTGGATTCTCAGGAACAAATCCTCCAAGAGCACGAAGCTGGCCAACACCAGGTCCCTGGTGGTAAGAGTTTTACTAAAAGCCAATGAGTCAACTAACAACCAATCAATTAATCAAACTAACCTTCATACGTTTACATTCATGGACAAGCAGTTTAATCACACTCTTCCGTCTTGTGCATGTTCCTGCATGACTGCTTCTGGTGAGAACAACCTCGCTTTGGGAATTATGGGAAGTCTGTCACAAGATTCTGAATTCAAGATTCATTCACGTCAACGTTTCCTTTAATGTCTTGTGCATGTGTTGGACTTCTTCGTTGGTTTAATACATTCCTGTGAAATGAAGTGTGGCTTTGCTAATCCCAAATTATCTCAGTGGGGCTAAAGTAAAGCCTCGATAATCTGCTAATTTGATTTGGCTCCTGGTTTATTTAAGTATTATTTGTAATAGATGAATTGTGCATTGAGTGCCAATTTTGCCTACTTCATTTAATGGTGATACACAAAAATTGTGACTTTAATTATACTGTGCAGAGCAGGCATAGTGCACATGACTGATCCAGTTGGTGGTTACTGTCTTTGCAGATGAACGCGGTCAATCGGATTTCCAAAGCCCAGCAGTGTATGGACGAATATCTCCCGTCCAGGAGTCAGGTAAGCCTGTTCTCCTGGAGACAGAGCCCGAAGACGACTGTCGCTCTCAGGCCGTTAACTGGCCAACCGGACACATCATTCATCAGCAAACACCGCCCGAACAAAGCACCGACGTCTCTGAGGAGGCCACCTCAGATACCAAGCCGTCGAGCAGCTCAAAAGCTTCGTCTCATACCGTCTCACCGAAGGCTAGACAGAGACTGCTCGGACTTTTTAAGAGAGAGAAACACAAACCTGCTCAAAAAGAAGACGTGAAGATATCTACGCAGGAAGAAACGGGCAACACCCAGAATTGCTCCCAAGTTGCTGCAGATACAACCAAGGACAAACCGGCAAGCGTCGAACAAGAGACGATGGAGGTTCGAACTCTTCAACTCGCAGCATTGCAGAACATCCCGCTTAAAGAAACCGTGACCTCGGTAGAAGCAGAAGCAAACACTCGACTAGAGGAAGACAGAGTTGTTGCAGGGAGACTACCGAGTTTTAAAGGTTTCTGGAAGAGGGAAAACCGTGGTCCCAAAATATTTACCAGCGAAGAGACAAGACATAAAGACATCTCCAAGAGAACACCAGATTTAGATTTCCCTCAGACTAACTCGAACGTGGAGAGTAACAACAACAACGTCTCACCACAATCTGACATGTCAGTTAAGGATACTGATGGCAGTCGTCTCTTTGTAGATTCGTCTAAAGAAGACGGCACATATAGAGCAAATCCAGTCGTCATCGACGAAGAGACGGATGACTCTTTAACGGGTTCAGTGACGGAGTCACAGATTTATGAACCCAAGGAAGACTTCATCACTCCTGTGCCTTCATCTGTAGCCTTCAACACTCCAAAACAAGAGATTCCAGTTCCCCTTCCCAGACAGTCCACTTCAAGTATTGAAGAGGACAAGCCAACCAGGATCGATGAGCTCAAGCATTTCTGGAACAAGGAACCCAAGGTAATTGCTGCAAGAGCCAAAGAAGCCTCAAGGATTCCAGTACTCGGTGACAAAGTTGTTTCCCCTCAGTCTGATCTGAGGACATCCTTAGAAAGTAGAGAGAAGTCTGGGGGTGAGGTACAAACCAGGTCTAGTGTCTTGAAATCATTAAAAGTGAGAGAGAAGGTGGCACATGCGGCTGATGCAGAGGCTCAAGAAAGACCCCGCAGTCCTAGTAAATCTCCAACTCCAACTCCAAGATTAAAAGACCAGGAAGATGTGGTCAGGAGGAGTCCATCTAAGACCTGCCACCCAAGAGTCCTACCTAGAGAATCCTCCAGTCCTACAAAATCCAGACTGGAAGGCTCTCCCTTGAAAACCTTCCCAATAAACATCGACCCCCAAACTAAGGCCGCTGAAGAGCATCAAGGGAAGGTGACACCAGTGGCAAAACCGAGGAAGACGGGCAGACAGGAAGTGCTGATGGACGTTAAACCTGTCCCTGTCCATGTGGAGGACAGACGTGCTGGTGATGTGAATACTTCAAGCTTGACTTCACCTCAGTCCATAAAAGCTTCAGGGAACAAGTCAGGAACCAGCACGCCCCTTGCTAGATCTTTCATCCCTCAGGATTATGAGCACTACCTCGGGCCACAGGAGAAAGCTCATGTTCCTCCTTTCCACCACGACAAACCTGCTGCAGAGAGTCCTGTAGCTCACAGACCACAACACGCCCTCAGAGACCATGTGGGGAACCACAGTGACAATCCCGCCGAGGGGAATCCTCCCGGAGTCAGTTCTCGGAAAGATGGAAACTCCAGCTACGACAAAATGACCCGGTCTCTGACTCGGGCAAGTTCAGGCAGTGAGCTTCTCTCTCCATTAATATTTCTTTAGGATTAAAAAAAATGAATCCATAGTGATGTTTTCATTTAGACAAATCACATCAGGTTAATGTCTGATTTGACTGAGAGTTTTTATCCCCAGACAAATTCCTGTTTGTTTCTGTTTTTTTCTTTGTATTTCCTGTAGAACAAATGTTTAGCTTTAACTTTTTTTTTGGAATCTATTTTAGTTTTTTAGTAAACAACTTGATTAAAGAGTGGATGCAATAGATACGTGGTTTGTTAGAGGAAGCATTTCTCTACGATAAGGACCGGCGTTACTAACAACAGTATTCCTGTTAAATCATGATAACAAACCTATTTACTAAACATTAATAAACTTCTATTTCTATTACTTCTATTCATGGAAACACGAGTATTATAGTTTAAGACGAATGTTTAGTTTCCACAGCTGATTTTGTTTCATTCGTGGCAGGTAACGATAAAACTTCGAATCCCGTCGCGTCGGCTCTGAAACGATTGTCTTTGAGGAGCATGTCTTCATCCAAGAGTGTGGAAAACCTCATCTCAGAAACAAGTAACACAACTCTTCTTCAGATATTACAAACACATCTGATGGTTGTCAAAATATATATTGTTTCTCTAATGGCTCCATTTCTTCTCAAGATGTAGAGAGGACCCAAAAAAACTCAAGCGACCAAATGAATCAAAGTATGGATGACGCTAAATATATTGAATCTTTTCAACTCTTTTGAAATAAGAAAGAGTTTGTTAGAGATTCAGCGTCGTGTCTTTCTTTCAGTTTCTTCACTTCCTCCATCGCTCTGTACTTTGTCCAACTCGAAGCAGATGAAAGTCAGCGCGTCGGTTCCTGCTCTTCAGCACGACGAGGTAAAACACCAGCACGACAGTTACTGATCAACTCTACTTCTCACATAATCAATAAATGATTTTGCTTTTGTGTTTCCTTCAGACCGACAGTGACAGCACCTTTGAGAACAGCCTGGGCTGCAGAAGAAACACGGGCAGCTCCATGTCTAACATCAGTCTTTCTTCAGGAATGGCCTCCATGTCGTCTGTATGTCTTTTTTTTTTGTGTGCACAGGTTTAAATACATAAAAAGCACGTCAGTCAAAACCCGACGGGGTGGTGTGTGTTTTCTCTTCTTTGTTATTCATGATGGAGCAGATCAGCGGCAGCGTCAGCAACATTTACTTCGGCGACGTCGAAGTCCAGGGGAGCATCCAGTTTGCGGTGAACTACATCCAGAAGCTCGGAGAGTTGCACATCTTCGTGGTGCACTGCAGAGATCTGGCCACGGCTGAGACCAAGAAGAACCACTCTGACCCGTAAGAGTCGTGATCGAAGTGTCATATCATTCAGTTTATTGAGTTTATAACAGGAATCTGTCTTTTTACAGATATGTGAAGTGTTACCTCCTCCCAGACAAAACAAAGCTGGGAAAGAGAAAGACCACAGTGAAAAAGAAAACTTTAAACCCGAACTTTAACGAAATCCTCAGGGTAAGACTTCGATTTTAAGTCTTATATAGATTTCTCATTACATCCTTACATCCTTCTTCTCCTTCCACAGTTTAAAGTCTTAATGGACGTGTTGAAAACTCAGGATTTGAACATCTCGGTGTGGCACAATGACACGTTTGGGCGGAACAGTTTCCTCGGCGAGGTTGACCTGGATCTGTCGGAGTGGGACTTCAGTAACACACAGATAAATGAATACACACTAAAAGCCAGGGTAAGGCTCGAACTTCGTCTCCGTCGTATCTGATGGACAGTGAGGGAGCATTTGTTAGCTGTAATCATAATCATGAATATTTATCTCAGACGCAGCGATAAATCTGAACTTTTCCAGAACGTTCAGCTTGTTTATTGCACGTTCTTCTATTATTCATTAAGACTAGATTTAGATAGGCTCTTTGAGACTTCTGGAAAGAAAACGATCCATAAAGACAGAAGAGAAATGCTGCAAGGTACTGGGAAACTCAAAGGCTGGCTCTGCATGTTGTAAAAGTACGACGTGTACTCACCTCGGCTCAATCTTCAGGTCTCAGCACAAACTTCAGCACCGTCTCCTTCACACCTGATGGACGGCAGAGGACAGATGAAAGTCGCCCTGAGATTCCTGCCGCAGACGTCCCACAGTGAGCTGACCATGCCTCGAGTTTTGATCAGTGTGTTGCTGGAGTTTTCTCTCTACGTATTTTGGTCTGACTGCATCCACAGGTAAGAGATCGCCGAGGATGGAGACCGGCAAGGTGCAGATTTGGGTGAAAGACTGCAAGAATCTTCCTCCGGTCAGAGGAGTCATCATCGACCCGTTTGTGAAATGGTAGGACGTCGTCCAAACTGTCATGTCAGGTGACTCACTATTCAGAATCTAATGAATAATTAAATGTTTGTGCAGCACCGTGCTTCCCGACACGAGCCGCAAAAGCCGCCAGAAGACGCGGGTGGTGAAGAGGACGGCCAACCCGATGTTCAACCACACCATGGTGTACGACGGCTTCAGGCCGGAGGACCTGAAAGAGGCCTGCGCGGAGATCACGGTGTGGGATCACGACCGGCTGAACAATCACTACATCGGTGGTCTGAGGCTCGGACTGGGGACAGGTGAGACCACTTCAGCAGGGTCACACCTGCAGGCTGGATGCTTCTGATACACGACTCTGACCTCGTTTTGTTAAAGTGTGATCCGGATTTTTGGATCTGTCCAGTTATAATCTGCGAGTCAGTAACACAACACGGCGCATTGTACAAGGCCTGTGTGATGATTCATCTCCGTGAAGCAGACCGACTGTGAATTTAAGAATGTCCTTGTGCTGACTCATACGAGGAAACAGCAGGGACGGAACAAAACTCTGTGGGGAGCATGAGGAGGACGAATGACCCTCTGAGGTCGAAAATCATGGGCACCATATTTGATTTGAGTCTGGATAACGAACAAACCTGATTATTATTATTATAAAATGACACAGTTTGTTCCCTCTGGAGATGGTTTAGGACGCTGTAGTATTTGCACGCAACCTCCCTGTAGAGAAATCTCTGAAATTAACTCATTTAAACACAAAATTTCAGGTATTTTTTTTGCATTTTCTGCAAAATTTAGTGTGTGCATACATGCATGATTAGTTAGGAGCTGAAAGCTGATAATGCATGGAGGTTAAACAAATGGTTCAGAAACAGTCGTGGCTCCAAATTAAAGTTCTTGAACTGGTTCCATTCACAAATCAACAACAGTAATCTTATTAATATTAATCCGTCTGCAGCTAATTAGGGTTGTCTGTCATCGTGGTGGTTTTTAGGGAGTCTAATATTCAAACATTTCTTTGTGTCTTTGCGTGCAGGCAAGAGTTACGGGACGGAGGTGGCTTGGATGGATTCGACGACGGGTGAAGCAGATCTGTGGCAGAGGATGTTGCGGTCGGATGGAGAATGGGTGGAGGATGTTTTGCCTCTCAGGATGTTTGTGATGGCAAAGAGCACGTCGAAGTGAGACTGAGTGTGAGGATGTACAAACTTAATGAGAAACGTGGATGTATCATTGTATTATAAATGACTGTAGTGTGTGTAGTCCAAACGATGTGTTCAGTTTGTGTTCGAGGATGAAATCTAAGTTATAAAACATGCAAACTGTTTCGATCTGAGCACTAATGATCTGTATATAGTCCTGTTCTTCTGTGATCTTCAATAAACGGGATATTAATGTGACTTGGATGTGAGTATAATGGTTTTATTTGAGGTCAGACACTCCTGATCCTTCCTGAGTGAGTTCCTCCCTTCCTCCTCCTGGAAAGAAAACAATCCATGAGAAATGCGAGATACCAGGAGGGTCGATGAACGTGAAATCCAAAGCTCGCTCTGCATGTCACCATGTGTTTTTATCATTTATTCTAAAGCTGCTGTTATAGTTTCACCATGATTATATGTTTTATTTCCTGTGGTGACCACCAGAGTCTGCTGTTGGGCAACAAATCACAGCAACTGTTGAGAGGAAACATTCCCACTGAGGCAACTGCAACTCATTGTCAAGTCAAATGTAGTTACACAAATTATAAATGTCCCTCGAGGGCTCCTTTACAGTTCATACAGCATCACAACACCGTCTGACCTGAGAAAATAATTATAATAATTAATTATAACACAGCTATGGACAATCAGGATGCACAATTATAAACTGTACATGAATGGATAATTCATTAAATATGAAATAATATTAATAATGTGAGTTGTCAGGATAAACTACAGTCCTCATATTTCCCACAGTCCATTTAATGCAGCAGGATTTCAACTCTCACCTTCGCACAGGTCTGCAGCTCTCTGATTGGCTGATCCGCCCTGATGCGACAAGAAATCCCCAAATGCGATTGGCTGTGGCGTCCTGTCAATCAAACCGGGAACCAGCTAACCAGCGGCCGGCCTCTGCGTTGCTAAGGTAAGTTAAACAGCTACGTCAGACTCACGTCATTCGCGCCGGAAAACAGGTGAGTTGGTCTTCAAAATAAAAGCAAGCAGACAGATACTTTCCTGTCACATTTGTTATGCAATCCTGGGACAGAACTCAAATGAAAATCTTTCTTAGACTTTTTCCTCCAGGGTTGTAAAGTCTCTAACAAAGTTGTGACAATAAATACTTAGATTCAGTTCAGAGCTTTATTGTCTCTCCAGGGGAAATTTGATTTGCAGTGACAATGCAACTTACACAACAGACAGTGACATAGAATAATGACGCAAAGTAAAGCAACCAAAGCTTGATTTAAACAATCCTAAACGAAGTAAGAATATAAGTGACAGAAAGCAGAAAGTCTATAAAAGACAAACAGATAAACAGATGCCACAAGAACAGTGCGATTTAACGAACATGCAAACCTCACACAGAAAGGGGTTCAAACCTGTGACCTCACACACCAGCTGCTGTTTCTTAATTGCACCATGTGCGGTCAGTTACTGCTCAGAAAGCAAAAAATCTTTTGGCTTTGCTTTGGCCCAAATCTGGCTTCTCATTTTGGCAAGAGTATGGGTGAATGTCTGGGCCATAAATGGTCCAAATTAGGAAAATCCAAAATTCACCCAAAACAAATTGTGGACTTCCAAAATAAAGCCATAAATGCCCAATCTTCTGGCATACCATAAACATGCCTTAACTCAAGCCATATCTATTATGGATAACCCTAATCATACCACAGTTAAGCCAAAAGGTTTTCTTAATGCTAAAAGAAAGACAAAAATTCCAAATGTATGTCATAATACAGCCAAAATATTTGCTATCTGGGATGCTGTTTACTTCTTTTTATATTTGCATTATCCTTGTATATATTTTGTATATAAAGGTAACCTACATAACTCACAGTCACACTCACACTGTACACACTTTTAAGACTTTAGCCTGACTTTAGTTTGTATGTCCTGATCACTGCGTGTTATCTCTGGTGTTTATTCACTGCACAGGTCTGATCTACTTTCACTGCAACTGTTAAATTCTGCTTTTTACCCTGTAGGTCTTAATTTTAGGTTAGGTTTCTTTATTTGTCTCCACCAGGGAGAATTTTGTCTTAGAGATAGGGAAGGTTACAACACCATAAAACACATGTCAACATATAACGGTACAGACATAGCAGCCTACGATATACACAAACCAGCATGACATGAAATAAAAAGATAAAAAGATGCATATTCACAATACATATACCAATAATATTTACGTCTTATTTGTTTCTGTGTTGTAGTTTTATGATTTTTACTTTTCTTCTTATCTCTATTTTTTCATGCAGTTGCTCTGTTTCTGTCTATTTCTGCTCTGTGAAGCACTTTTTGTATGAAAGATGCTATATTAATAAATAAAGATGAGTTGAGTAATAATTGAAACATCCTTATCTGCTCCTGGCTGCAACTGCGACTCTTTTTTTATTTTATTTTGAAAGGTCTAAACGGAAGCCAGGTGTGTGGTTGTTGCAGCTTGGTGCCTGCACTTCAAACTGTGGGTGATGCTGTCAGTTCATGTGGCTAACGCTGCTGCTGATGGTGCTGATGGTGCTGATGGTGCTGCTGCTGTAGCTGAACTCCACCTGCTCACAGGATGAAGAGATGTGGCAGCTCGAGCCCTGCGCGGGTTTCTCACCTGGGCTGATTTCCCGCGGGATGACGGGAAGCATGACCATACATGGAGGCGTTTGAGAGCCACGCGTTCTCTCCACCGCAGGCAGGCAGGCAGGCAGGTATTCTCCCACAGCCGGGGCGTCGCACCGGGGAGCGGGCATCATTCCGAGCTGGCCCCGCCGGTGGAAGCTGCTGATGTAGCATGACTGCAGGCTGACTGCATGTCTGTGTGTGTTCATACCAGGAGACGTTTGTTTCTGTTTGTGCTGCTGTGAATGTCACACACACACACACACACACACACACACACACACACACACACACACACACACACACACACACACAAGAAGTGTCACATTTAAACCCTGAGAAAGATCAAACTTCATGTTGCATGCATGAGCTGTCATCATGTGGACCAGCTCCTCAGACAGAGGACCGACCCAGGACTGCTGTGGACCGAGCCCAGGATGTGAACCCCGAGGCCAGCTCAGCTCACCTGAACCAGCTCCTCTGCATCCACCTGTGAGGCACCTGAACGCGGTGTAGCTGGAGTCCGACACGTCGGTGTGCGGTTGTGTGTTGTTGTGAATCATGACAGGGCTCGTCTGTTTTGAAGTGACACACAGCCTCACGTGCAGAATGTGTTAAACCATCCTGAACACACACACACACACACACACACACACACACACACTCTCAGCAGAGACCTTATCTGAGCTTCTCACAGATTACTTCCCCTCCTGTCATCTGGGACACAGACACTCGTGATCGCATCTTTTAATTGTGCCGGTGGATTTAATCTTTCCCTCGTTTTGGCCGGACCTTACCTCCTCAGGGGCCGTCCCCCCTGGTGGTCCACGGACTCCACTTTGAGACTCCTTCTTTTTTTTTTCCCGCTGAGCTCTTTGGAGTTTGTTGCAGTTTTTTCTGTCGTCCCAACCGAGGAAGGAACTTTCTGACCATGCACTGAAGCCTGAACTGGAAGCCTTAGCCGAGAGTCAAGTTTACACAGAGTCAGCCATGCCGATCAGAAAAAAAGGTGAGTCCACCGGACAGGTTTTTGGTTTTCTACCCTGTGAATGAGCCAAAAGTATGTGGACACGGTTTGTCCACCTCCTGCTTTAACAAGTTTGGTGTGGAAGAACTTCACTGCCTCCAAAATCAGTCACATGCAGCTGAAATGCTGGGGTGTCCACATACTTTTGGCCACATATCACCCTCTGCTGTACCTTTGTGTGGCTTCATCATACACAGTACATCTATATATTATCTGCCCCTCCTCTGCAGACACAGCTCGGGCTCTGGGGCTTCTGGAGGAGTACTGCACTAAACTGAGGAAACCGGAGGAGCAGCAGCTCAAAACTGCCATTCAGAGAGTGATGGGGATTTTCCAAAGCAACCTGTTCGAGGCTCTTCTCGGTAAGTCCAACGAAAGAAGCCGCTGATATTTTCTGTCACAGGTTTCTGTGCATTAAGGGTGAAAACCTACAAACACACGGAACACTGCAGGCCACAACAGGAGAGACTTTATGAAATCTGACTGTACAAACTTCTGTCTCGAAAATGAGAAACTTCTGGATTGAACTTGTCGAGTCTTTGCAGAAGGAGAGCTTCATTCTGCCACAACACTCATATACACTAGTATAATTAATACACACACACACACACACACACACACACACACACACACACACACACACACACACACACCAGAGATGCATTGGGTTCTCTGTGTTCTGCAGACTGATCAAAGTAACCTTTGAGCCCAGGTTTGAATTCACTTGAACAGACTCTGTGTGAGTCACAGCCTCACATTTCTCTGTCAGCTGAACAATTCAAACGATCAGAACCAGAATCTCTTTTATGGGTCAGGTATGCACTCACATATATCTTATGCCGTCCTCCATCTGACTCCAGTCCCGCTTTGCTCACAGATACAGACGTAAAGGACGCCAGAATAAATCTGATTGACTCCTTTGTGGCATTTACCGTGAATTTCTTTTGGCTGCACTAAAATTTCTTTGTGTTGTTTTTATTTCTGTATTCTTCAGTCTGCACTGCATGCTGTGCATAAAGACATTTGCAACGCTGCAAACATTCAAACGAATAACACAGAATTAGTCTGCGTTTGCATTGTGCAGCCTCACTGTCCTCGCATGGTTCAGTATCATGTTTAACCGTTCGACATAATCGAGCTGACTCAGCACCGATCCTCCATCCATCCATCCCTGTTCATCGTGTGTGACGGTGCATCATCATCATGGGCCTGATTTTTTTAAAGTGGTCAATCTGTAGCATCGTGTTCAGCAGCTGTGGGTTGACTCGTGATGTCCACACCACTTAAACGCTCTGACCGCCTTCCTCTCTGAGGGTTTGGAGTTGTCATTTCCTAAAGCTGAACCGACCATTCCATTATCCATCATCGTGACTGAACACAGCCTGACCCGGAGTCACACCACGTGGGGAAACCGTACCGCCACAGGTCTTTGTAAAGCTCCTGTCTGTCTGTTTGTCACGGAGTCGAAACATTTCTGACTGTAAGTCTGTGTCGTTACATGCAAACCTGGTATTGCTCTCCACGTTAAACATGAAGGAGAAATCTGAGACTTCTGTCAAAGGTCACAAACATCAGCACAACCAGCGAAACGTTCGACTGGATCTGCTGCATATTCCACTGAATGTCTCTGTTTTACACGATCAGCGCCGCTCATCGGTGGAGCAGCAGATGCATGGATCTGTGTCAGCCGAGCCGCACTTTGTTGCCTCCCCGTCACTTTTATCAGTGATGAGTTGCAGGCTGACTTACCACTCAGCCTAACAGCCACTTGAGGGTTGACACACTGCAGCAAATATTGCAGCTGGGACTGAAGTAGCAGCTGAGATACTTGGCAGGAGTGAGACAGATACAGTGGGACGGCAGTCTGCCTGTGAAACCCAAGATGCAGACTCTGTTACTGATTCAGGGAGGAAGCCTCTGCCCTCTGGACGAGCTGATGACGAGGGGAACGTCCGACAAATAGTGACAAACAGCACATTAACGGCGTTGTCAGGCGTTGTCAGGCTTCACAGGTTAGCACAATGAGCTGCCACATCATCCGATTCTTTTTCAAGCCGTCATCACAAACCTGGAACTTTTCGTAACAGTGACCCAGATACTCTGATTACACTTGTGTGTGTTATTATCCGGGGTCGGGTCATGGTGGCAGCAGGTATCTCCAGGCGTTCTTCTCCCCAGCGACACAGTCCAGCTCCTCCTGGAGGATCCCGAGGCGTTACCAGGCTGGATGGGCTTTGTATTCCCTCCAGCGGGTTCTGGGTCTGCCCCGGGATCTCCTTTCAGTTGGACCTGCCCGGAACATCTCCAAAGGGAGGATCAGATGCCCGAACCACCTCAGCTGGCTCCTTTCGATGCGAAGGAGCAGCGGCTCTGCTCTGAGAGATGTCTGAGTTTCTGACCCTAGAGCTCGGCCACCCGGTGTAGGAGGCTCATTCTCATTGTTTTGGTCACTACCCAAAGCTCATGACCGTAGGTGGAAGGGTTGGAAGGTAGACGGACTGGAGAATCGAGAGCTTCACGTTGGGCTTAGCTCCCTCTTCCCCACAACGGTCCGGTAAAACGTCCACAGCACCAAATCGCTGATCCATCTCACACTCGTGAAGACCCCGCCATACCTGAACTCCCTCTTTGCATGTGTTGTTTAAAGTCTTTGTGGGCTCTAAAAATGAAACTTGCGTGATCTAGATTGAAAATATAAAACGGCCGATAGATACGATAATAATTCTCTGTCTGTGGCTTGGAGCTCCAAGCACATCGGTACTTACTGAAGACCTAAATCTTTAAAAAAAGGGTCACAACTTTGATTAAAAAAAAAAAAAACCCTAATAATTTACAACCCAGCTGTGGCTCAGGTGAGTCTGCAGGTCGTCCGGCTCTCTCCAGTCCAGTCCAAGTGCCCTTGAGCAAGATACTGAGCCCCAAATTTCACTTGATGGCTGTGCTGTCATTGTGTGTAGGTGAGTTTATTATTATCATGAGGCTTTGGGTTAGAAGCTCTGTATCACTGAGCAGTTAGCACCTCCTGCCCTCAGGGTTCGGGTGTAAAAGCACTTTGACTCCTCAGTGGTGGATTAATCCACGCTTCAGTTGAGGGAATACCACGTCGACATCTTAACACTGCATTAACATTCCCAGTATCTTTCTCTGTCTGACTGGAAAAGTAAATCTCGGTTTGTTTGTTCTTTCAGTACCCTCCCCTTCCTCCCTTCCTCCATTTTTTCCCCTGACCAGGTTTATTCTATTTAAAAATCTTCATGACGTACACACCGGGCAGCAAATGTGTCAAACCTCGCTGTTACCTCACACACAATGTGTTCAGTAGTAAAGCAGCAAAACGTCACCCGAGATCGCTGAGGCACGATAAAACGCTACAGAAGCAAACAGTTCTTACATGATGCTGTCATCCTGTTCTCGTGTGTTCATGTGTATGCGTACGCAAACCTCAGAGTTTAGTATTAATGGAAGTCCATAGATCAGGGGTGGGCAAACTTTTTGACTTGCAGGCCACATTGGGTTCTAAAATTTGACAGAGGGGCCGGGCCAGGACCTCATGGATGATTGACACCTGTCACCTGTCGACCAATCAGAGTCAGGAGAATTGATTAGTACCGCCCACATTCACCTTTGACCAACCAATGACGATCCAGTAAACCCAAAGGTGGTATATTGCACCAAGAGGTCTCACTTCACTGTCAAAGCCTCTTTGTCTTTATGGAAAAAACCAGGAGCTTCGTGACTGATTCAAACTAAAGCAGAGACATAGCAGGAGACATTAGCAGCGTTTCTCATGCTGGAATAAAACTTTTGACACGAAACAGCAAAGATCAGACATACTGCATCATTTTGTGTGTTTTGTTGCTACTCTTTGGGGGATGGCTCGCCGAGTTTTCATCGCACAGTGATGAGACACATGTCTTTGTAAGATATATTTTTATTTTTGGATGTGGATAAGTTCGGTGGGCCGTATTGAAAAGCCTAACGGGCCGTAGTTTGCCCATGTCTGCCATAGAGCTATATCTCAGCATCCTCACCAAAGTCTGAACACAACATGTCCTGTCGCTCCTTTACACCAGGGGGCTTCAACCTTTTCAGCCCGAGGACAAACAGAACAGGAACCCCAACATGTGATTCATTTTTTTAAAGCCTGGCCTATAATAACTTTTATATTTACTTTATTCAACTTTTATTTCCCCCTTTTAACATCCATATACTGAGTTATTAGCCTATATGTGTTTATGATTGATAATTATTATTGGTTGTTAAATGCTAAGAGCTGTTTCTCCACTGATTCATCCAATGAATCGATCTGCAAATGCCTCAGCAGTTAGTTTTTCAATCATCTGCACGTTCACATTATTGCACATTATTTTGGTGTAAATCTTTTATTATTATGACAAAAATTTGGCGGACCCCCTGCAGGACCTTTGCAGAGTTCGTTGACCAACCAGACTTCATTGACACACTTTTACGTTCAGCTTCTAGACCTTCCTGATTCTTGAGAACTGTTATGTTTGCAGAGTATCATAGAAAACCATTAATCACCTGGTGTAGCCTCATTTGATTTCAGGTGTATATTATAAAGGAAGCTTTGGTTTCCGCTGTGTGCAGCACTCGGTTTGCCACAATCGGTAGATGTGATATTTTATTTTATA
This sequence comes from Collichthys lucidus, assembly GCA_004119915.2. Classification (NCBI taxonomy): domain Eukaryota; kingdom Metazoa; phylum Chordata; class Actinopteri; family Sciaenidae; genus Collichthys; species Collichthys lucidus. The sequence continues at coordinate 31,963,443 of CM014092.1, read as the reverse complement.
TCTTGAGTTGTGTTCAATAGTTTAGTTGTTTTGTTATTTTTGTTTGATCATGTTTGCGTGTCATTGGTTTCTCGTTGCGTAACGTTGTATGAGAATTGTTTTTTTATCATCTCTGATGGGAATATTCACAGTACTCACGTTTGTTGATACTGTGTCCCCATGTTTGTCTTTTGCTACTTGTCCTGCATTGTAATTATTATGTGGTGACACACTAGTATGTTAACGTCACTGACAGACATGTTTAATTTGCATACAAGGAAGATATTGGTACACAGATTCTTAAAACGCCAAATAAATAAAAAATTGCCTAAATGTATCAACAAACTACTTTTTCTGTTATTTTATTCCTTCGGTTTTGTTTCCTAATAATCCAGATAAATATTATTTTGACCGTAAATAAGAACCATATGGACTTTTTCCTTTAATGTATGAATTACATTTTATAATCTCATCCTACATTTGAATCCTTACATAATATCCTGCAACAGATGTTCTGCAGGAACACGCTCATATCTTCCTGATGCTGTGCATGCAAAATGTTCTTCCAGCTGTCGTTACGAAGAAATATCAACTATTGTTCAGCACTGACCGATTATAGAGCGAGCCACTTAGGTAACTGATCGTTCATTCATCAGAGAGCATCAGTTGTAGGGTTATCATGTCTTTCATGTTGTTGTTGTTGTACACGCTTGTTACTACTCACTTAAAGATGAACCCTAAATGTCTCTCCAGTTCTGGCGTTGGTGAGAAACAATAGGTCGACGCGACGCAATCAAACACAGTAACAACAACGCTGCGGCGATGGAATAAATGCCTCCTGAAATAGATGTAATCATCTTACAAAGCATTAGGTGCAGTCTAATCTGGCCGGTGGCGTGGGTGCCCCAGCTAAACCCCCATCACTGCAGAGTGGATCCGTGTGTGGATTAACCCATTCATCATCCCAACCACTGCTCAGTCACTCATTTGCACAGTCGAAGGACTTACTGATGCTGTGCAGTGCAAGCTTCGTACTTCCTGTTGCTACCACAGCTGAGCATTAGATTTATAGCTGCAAATTATTCCACATTTCACACTTACACATATTCATGGCCAACGTACAGATGTTGTGTGAGAAAGATGAATCCGAGGATTAACTCCTCTGATGAGGTGACGTTTTGGCTTTTTGATATTTCAGTTGGTTACTCACTGAAGTCTTGAACTAATGACGTCACCATTAGCCCCCCGTCTTTACAACTCTGTGGTTAGTGGTAATCAGCATTATCTGGTGAAAGCGCTGTGGTGTCCAGTCAAATATGCACAACTGCACTTTCCTCACGGGCTGATTTGTAACTCCACTATGAAGCGATGGCTGGTCATTGACTCTACAGCAATCTCTGACCATGTTACCTTTAAAATAAAAAGGTCATAATGACTTCCACACGTTGAGGTTTATGTAATATGTACATCTGCTCTGACATTATTAAACGTTTGTTGTTCATCTGACAGTTTTATCATGGACTTTATCATCGACTCTCTTTATTGAAATGAAATATAACATTTTGTTTCATGTGTCATATGGAGATTTAGAGAAAATTACAAAAACTGGGTTTTAAAATACAAACAAATTCATCATATGTGTTATCTGCTTTGATTGGAGTTATACTTTGGATTTATGTTGACAGTTTTGGCAGTGTTGGCGTGATATGTATCTTGTAGATTGCAGACTTTCTGTCATTGTTCAAGGTTCAAATACTTCGGGCCTAAAACTCTGCTACATTACTTTATAAAAATAGAGCATTCAACCATTTGGATACAGCCCCAAAATTTCAAGAATCAGGCAAGTACATCGACCTCAGCAAAAAGGCTGAACTGCTTAAAGTGCTACATTTAGAAACAATAGGAGACAGAGTCTGAATAGTTATGTTTCTGCTGACATGATGTCAGTGCGGATTATCATTATTCCAAAATTGTTGAGCCAGGACAGCAAACAGTCATGTTGAGCACCAGCTAGGATGTAAGAGAGAACAGCTGGTCATCCAGTGTCACACCCAGGTTCCTTGCAGTCTGAGCTGGGAACACCGCAGAATACTAAATAGTCATGGAGAGGTCATAGATGGAAGATGCTTTCCCTGGAAGGATAAGTAGCTCTGTTTGGTTGAGGTTGAGGTTTAGGTGGTGGGCAGACATCCACTAAGACAGAATTAGTGTAAAGAAACTAAGCCCAGAGTCAGTTGACTCTGTGTAAAGAGAAAAAAGAAGGGGACCTAGACCAGAACCCTGAGGAACCCCAGTAGTGAGGCTGAGATACAGATTCTCTCCAAGTTATCCTGTTGGTGTGCTCCTTGAGGTTGGATGTAAACAGGAAGTGTTGCCTCGTCGTGAAGAGGAGAATCTGGTCTAGCAGGAGGATGATGTAGGTATTATTAGTATTCCCCTGTGAGGACAAGGAGGGGCAATTTCAGTTGACTTGTGGGGTCGAGAAGGTTGTTCTGAGAAGACAGCATGCTCAATGTTTTAGGAAGACATTAGTCTACCATAAAATCAGCAGCCAGCAATCAATCTTCAGCGAAGACAGTCGTGTACCTTTTACATCTGCTCATGCCTACTGCTACTCTACACTATTTACATACACTAAACATAAAAACACATGAATATTTGGCATTTTTCACTCAGCGTATCAAATGCAATCTTCATTTTTCGGTTTTTCTGAGCAGCAAATTGGCAGCGCATATTTTGGCATTAAATACTTAGTAGCAGTAGGTTGACCTCATAGTGGAGCATATTCTCTAAAAGCTGTGCTGTAAAGCTGTTAATGCTTCCACCTACTTGCAATGCATTTTTAGGAAATTGGATATTTAAGAATAGCTGCCTTGTATTTGTTTGTGCTCGGATTTCTGGATTTTTGCATTGGTGGCATTTTTGGTTGGTTGTTTTAACAAGTCAAGTCTCAATCCCATGGCGTACTTAGTGCTACTAAACATCTTTGTAAAATTAAACTGTGTACTCATTCATGATGGGTATACATCGTCCAATCTGCAGTAGAACTAGTCTATGTTACAGTGCTGTACCTGTACAAGCTCCAGTGGCTCTCAGGTAGAATTCACAGGATCCCGACCTCATAACCATTGTCTGACAAAATGCCCCACAATGGTTGGTAATGAGCTTGATATGTCACTGTCTGCTGAACAAAGGCTGGACAGTCTCCCTGCTCTGCTGTGAGACAGATCATTTCCTGGGAGGCTTCATTTTCTCTAATCTACTCTCACTGTTAATTGAATCTTTCCCAGGCAGACTGATAATACCAGTGGGAGTTAACACTGGACCACTGTAATGGGAAAAAAATGACATGAATGAGAATCTGTGTCTTTGCATTGTAGTCACATGAGTGTGTTGATTTGTGTTTCTTGGTCCCGTTCCACCTTCACAGTTGTACATGCAGTAATCAGTCAGCTCATGTGTAAGAGAACAGGAGCTGCTGCCAGGCCCCCACATGGCTCCACATAGAGCTGATGATGCAGTCACTCTGTATGACTTCATGTTTACAGTTACTGCTTTGTCTGCAGACTGAATCTAAGAGGCAACAACGTTACGGGTGATATCGCCCTGAAAGAATGTTGCATGAATGTTGTACCGGATTGTTGTGGGTTCAAAACTTCACCTGTGGTCGTGAGCTTTGGGTAGCGACTGAAAGAATGAAATCACAGATACAAGCAGCCAAAATGAGTTTTCTCCGCAGGGTGTCTGGGCCCAGCCTTGAAGACATTCGGCTCCTTCATGTCGAAAGGAGCCAGCTGAGGTAGTTCAGGTGTCTGATTATGATGCCTCCTGGGTGCCGTCCTTTTGGAGGTGTTCTGGGTTCAACCCCAGGACTCAGTGAAGGGACTGCATAGCCCATCTGGACTGGGAACGCCTTACGATCCCCCAGGCGGAGCTGGAACGTCTGGATTGCCACCTCAACCCGTCCCGGGATAAGCCCTGTGATCACAGAAACATACTTGTCCTTGTACCGGGTGGTTTGTTGCAAATCACCAGCCATGCTCGTTGTTGAGTGACCCTTTACTACTTTGCTGTTATGATTCGTTAAGCTAAATCACACTCATAGTGAACATGCAGAGGATAAACTCACCAATCTACAGTTTGATAATAATCAGGTGAACTATAAGCCCGTTATAGATTGTAAAGAAGTTATAAATCACTGCTGTTTATCGCTTTAATGCAGCTGCTTAATTGGCACATGTGACTCAGTCTGACTCTTCCTGCTCGAAGCTCGATGTCAAAGGTCGCGAGTGTCATTGGTAGATTTAAAGGGTTTCATGTGTACTTAATGGATTACAGGACTTCTGCGGGGCTTTAGATCGGATGGATCATCTGTTGGAGCACATTAAAATCATTTACTACTGTTTGTATACGTTCCCTCGTTCTGTCAGCGGAGGCTTAACGGCAGCGCATATGTGAGTCTGAGCTTAACACTGTTGCTTTCACTCTGCCTGCTCTGTAAATACAAAGCAATCATTCGTTTTCACGTAGTTTAAATTTATTTTATTTGCATGTTTGTGTGAAAAACTGGTTTATTTTCTGTTTTTCATTGGTTATTATTATTATTATTTTTATTTCAGTGGTTGCTGATGTTTCACAGTGTAATCACAGTACAGTAGGAATTGATGTAGAGAAGCCTGCCATCTTGTGGAGAGAGAGGGTGACTTGAAATTAATCATGTTATGATCCCACCAACACATTGAATACGTCATCCTGTTCATCACAGAGTGTATGTTCCCCTGCAGGCAGATATTAAGCATTTATTATAAATCAATGTCGGATTAAAAACAACATGAACAGAGCAACCACAGTTTAGATCTGTGCAGTGCAAAACACTTTAGGGCTGCAGTGAGGGCAGTGAAATCAGTTAGGACGATGCAAAAATCAAATGGAATAAATTATATTATCCAATCAGAGCTCTGCCTGAGGATATATATATATATATATAACTGTGAGCAATACTATTACACACCTGAACCAGTAAAATAAATTTTAAAACCGGTATCCAGCGAAGAGGCTAAAACAGGAATGATCTTGTCGTCGAGCAGATTAATTTTGGATCAGCTGATTTTGGCCAAACTGAACAAATTCACACATACGACTATTTTTTTTAGATGCTCTCCAACCGATTGAGTTTAAACAGCACTTAAGTTGCAGCAGAGTTCAGGTGTTGGTGTGAACATTCATCAGTTAAAATCAGTTGAAACAGCTGAACACAGACACATTTTTAGGGTTTGTATATATTCTCTATTTATGCATAAATGCCACGCTACCAACGGATAAATATCGGATCTGTTCATTTAGTAAAACGGGTGCAAAATAACCAATGTAATGCACAAAATAAGGTGAAACATAAATAAATAAATCAGTATTATCAGTCATGTAGTGACTGACTCTCCTACACAGAAACAGACCTGTACCAACACATCATCTCTCTCAGATGTATCTAATCCACTTGTCTGCAACATATTCACTTGATTCAGATGTTTAAACCCTGACTTAAGGTGGACTGATGCAGATTCTGAGGCTCCAGTAGAGGGAGCCAGAAGACTGGATGTACGGTTGCTGTTTTTTTTTTTTATTAAAGATGTTCATATCTTGTATTTCCGAGCTGAATCATTCAGAGTTCAGCTGTTTTTCTAACTGCTCTGTATCAGGTTTGAGTTGTGAAGCCACCATGAACAGTGTGAGCCGTGGATGCGGTTTACCTGTGCACAGCTCGGTGTTGTATAACATGGATAGTTTTTGTTATGTAATAATATACATTTCTGTTCTGATCCACTGCATGATCGTCACATCTGTACGTTATCATAACGGGCTGTCGGCCGAGTTATTCCTCCCACACGTGTGAGGTCATGGAGACGCCCACACGCCGATGTGACCCTGCTGCTTTACCTCAGCCTGGCTGACCTCACAGCAGCACACGCATGAGAGAGACGTTCCTTCATACGCACATCATGCGCATGAAATTAACATGATGATTCATCAGTTACTGTCCTCTCCTACTGCTGAATCTCATTTCATCCCCACGTCTGCCATGATGTGCACGGTTAGATATGATGCAGATGAATGCGAGTGACGGGAAAAGTCAGTGTGACAACTCATTATGCACTAATGGCCACATTTGTGGAGATATAGTGTCATGCTGAACGTTTAGTGAACCCGACCACAGTCTGAGAGCTGAACTAGCTCACACAGTTCAGTCCAAGGTGAAGAAAAGTGAATCCAAGAGTGGGAACTGGGCTCGTGGGGAGACCAAACAAAGCTGGACGTGGCCCGGCTGGATCACAGGGAGATCCGGCGGAGTCGGGAAGGTTGAAGCGGTCGTGATGCTGCAGGGGTTGACTGGTTGGTGAGGAACAGGTGGTGAGGCGATCTGTGTAGCGGCTAGCTGTAAAATTGAAGAATGCTCGAGATGATTGGTTTCAAGCTAAATCATCCAAACAGTCATTTTTCTCTTGATCCGGGTCCAATGCAGGAATCCTTGGACTGGAAAAGTTTCCATTGTAATTGGTGCCGGGTTATTTTGGTCAATTCCTCGAAGGTATCAAACTCGACTCCCACTGGCTTCATACAGGCTGAAATAAATTCACAATCATGAAATCCTCCATTCTTATTATGCACACTGTGTTAATAATAGTGCAGCAGGGATTGAAGGCACCATGATCCCAGTAACTTCTGACACAATTGATCTGAACTGTATTCCATCAGATGATCAGCTCTTCTTGTATCCATTCTTTTTGTCACTAAGCATTAGGAGTTATTTTTCTGGGTCTTTCAACTTGTGAGAGCGATGTTCACTGAAATAAGATTAAATGACCCGGACACTTCAAACTGTGTCAGATCTGTTGGTTTCATGAACAGATGTCACTGAGAGCAGCTTACAGGAAGACCAACGAGCTATTTAAGGATATTTCTGTTTCATGCATAGTTTTGGTCGTCGTTGTTGTCAGTGATTATGATACAGGGACATGTCCAATTGAAGAAACTTCACAAAGGAGTTCAAGTGTCTCGGAGTCTTGTGAGATGGACCGGTGGATCGGTGCGGTGTCGGCAGTATGGAAGTAACGATGCATCGTGACACGATTAAAGATCGGTAGAAATGCATCGGTTGACAGAAGAAATGAATCGTGATTCTTTGCGAATTTGAGAGAAGTAGGATGTGTTGTTTTTCTTACAACATCTTAAAAAAAGTCACTGGTTGATGATTGATTTGTTCAACGTCAGACGTCAGGTCACGTGACTCACGTCAGGTACGGAGCACAGAGCGAGGGAAGACATGGCGACGGTAAAAAACAGCTTTGAAACAGAGGACGCACCGAGCAGCTTGAAATCAGCTGTGTGGAGCATTTTAGATTCAATATATATACACAAATACAACCGTGAGAAACGGACAGACAAAACCAAAAACAGCATGGAAACATTGCAAGAGACTGCAACATATAGCGGCAACACGAGCAACATGCAGCAGCAACACGAGCAACATGCAGCAGCGTATCAGCCGCCAAAGTAACGTTACTCCACCTCGAGAGTGAAAACTGCACATTACACCAGTTAACACCAGTTTACTTGTCAGATTGTTTCTAAAGAAAGCAGATATCTGTCATGTATTTTGTTGTTTTAGATGTAAGTTGCACTTTTTATAAGAGAACACAAACTGTTTGAGAGTTTCTGTAGAGAAAGCACCTAAACAAGTTTTCCTACAAATAAAAAGTATAATAATTTTATTTGGTCATAATTTGTCTGTAGCTCATTTTGATTAAAAAAAAAACATGAAAAAATCGTGACTCGAATCGAGTCGTGAGTTTACATTACATTGCATTTAGCAGACGCTTTTATCCAAAGCGACTTACAGAGTTGAGTGTATCGTTACGTCCCTAGTCGGCAGCATTGCAGACATCGTACCAGACCGCTGTGGTTAGCGGAGGTCGTGCAAACAGAGTCAGAAATAACAACGTCCAGGAAATCGTGCACATAGAGACAGATTTTGTGATTTGTCTGTTGTCCCTCCTGTCGTGACTGAGTGTACTGCTGTACAGTCTGATGACCATGAAAGAGTTCTTAAGTCTGTTGGTGGAAGGACTGTGCAGCCCATCTGGATCCTCCAGGAGGAGCTGGGACACCCTGCGAAACACGATCTGATCCTGGATGAGCAAAAGGAAATAATGTGCAGAGAGTCAGACAAACGGTTGGAAAGCGTCCTTTAGTCTCGTTAAAGTCAAAGTTTGGTTCTCAGTTCTGCACTGCGGGCTCTGATTTGTGTAGATTTTTCTACTTTTAAATGTCACTGTACATGCATGACCAGAATAGTTTTTACACTCTGATGAGTCTCTGTGTTATTTTTTTTTTTTTTACTGCTGCAGTTTCTCACAAGTGCCCTGGCATTTGTTTCCATGGAGATGCCATGAGCGAGACACCTCGATATAACTTGGAGAAAGTTCAGACACGCTGACTCCACCCGACAGAAACCAAAGATCGTGTTCGTATTTTGAGATAAAATGAAGAAAATCATCCTGCAGTCATTAATTCATCTCACTCTTCCCACAAGTTGGAGTTCAACCTAAAGTTTTCCACCCACTCCTGCTCTGTTCCTCTGTGATACTGCTTTCCCTTCTCCACGCTCACTATCTGTCTCCAGTGGTGACGCTGCTGCTCTGCAAGTGAAGCAAAAACTCAGTGCTGTTAATGAGAGGTGCAACCAAACCACCACTCCTCTTATTATTCTGCAACTATTTGACAAAAAAAACTTAAATTGCTTCTTGAAAGTTTCAGTCCAAGGCTGGTGCAATCATTTATTTCTTAAAATGAGTCATTAAAATATAATAAATCAGCCAGAAAATGCCAAATCAATCAGCGCACGCTCATCATAAGTTATTATCTTTTCCAAATACCCAATTAAGCTGCAATTTTGAGCTTATTTCTCCGTGCTCACCAGGTAGATGACGACCATTATCTAAATACGAGTTATGATCTTGTTAAAACCTGCATGAGTTCTTCTCACCAATCTGACGATAGGATGTTATTTCCTTGAGGGAGGTGAGAGCCAGAGGAGCCAGCAGTGATGTATTACCAATAATTGGTAGCCTGTGTGTGTTGGGAGATAGAAGGATTAGCTGGCACCTTAGTCACTGTGGAGGAGGGCTCGCTGTAGGGAGGGGATGCAGCTGGAATAATCGCTCCCCAAAGAAGACACAGCTACATCGGAGCCATCAGTGTGTGAGCCCCGGCCCACTCCACCCACCCGTTACATAAGCATGAAGAAAGCAGATCAGCATAGTGACACAGTGTGTGTGCATTCACTGTAAGAAAAAATAAATAAAATAAATGCTTTGTGTAAGTGGGTTTTTGTGTTTGTCAAAGGAAGCTGCCGTATGCGGAACATATGTGTCAGAGAGGATGCAAATCTCTGCAGGATTGCAGGGTTGCCTAGGAAACCCAAAACGGGCCGAGAGCAGCGTGCACGAGGAGAGGTGATGCGACCAGAGAGAGTGAAGCAGCTTTTAAAGGATGAAGGCATTTTATATACAAGTGTTACTGCTTTAACCACAGATGCAATGAGGTCCAGGTAATTTATTGTCCCACAGACGTAAAGAAAAACACATTGTTATGAGAATTTTAAAGAAGGAGGACGTATTAAAGTTGGATTTATTATTCTTGTACAAGAAGGAGTGTTTAACTATCAATTAGTTCCTATACTTTTTAAAAAATGGGCTGTCTTGGACGCCTCCCCACTGATACAGATAATATCATAACATTTCTTTTTGGTTTTCTGCTCAAGAATGAGCATTTTATTTTATATCCACATGGTACTCCCCTAGTCTGTCTCTCCTGTCCTTGTACTTCTGATTTATAAGTGTCTCTCCCTGCCAGCCTCAGTAAATCAGAGGCCAACTAAGGGAAGAATGCGAGACATGTATATATGAGGTAAAACCTCTGCACCCCAGTGTAATCCTAATATTTATAACACACATTACCCATAAACAAACAATAAAGGGATGCAGAGCTTCATTTCAAACACCATAAATCAAAAATTCTTTCATTAAAATTTTAAAAAGAGATTTGAACTGATAATAACATCAATAATGATAATAATAATAATCATTAGTTCTTATTTCAGAGAGAAATCTTCATGTTCGCCTCATTTCTGCTTCGTCTCTCGAGCTGTTCAGGCAACAAAATGCAAAATGTAAAGATTGTTTTTGTGGATTATGTTGATGCTGAACGGAGACTGTGGTCATGTGACGTCCTTTATCGGACAGGACAGCTATAGCTCAATTCAAACTGATTATATGTTTATTTCTGAACGTTCTGTCAACGCTACAGAAACACTAGGTAACTGTTAAGTATTATAAGGTTGTCTGAATGTTGTGTATTGATTATTGACGGTGGCTGATCAGGTTTATTATCATGTTGGCAGGAAATGGTCACTACCTGATGTTCATCTTTGTTACAATTTTAATTTAATATAACGTTAATGTGACGCCATCAGATCACCTTTAAAGAGCCGTTAGTGCTGTCTCTATATCAGCATTAATGGACTGTCCGATCTGATCAGCCGGTCTGAACTAATTGTTGTATAAGTGAGTGTATGAGCAGATCTGTGTGTCTGTGCTGGACATCTCGATACATGTGTCCCTGCTGACAGCCGTGCTCAGCAGATTGGGATTGTGTTGTCGTATCTTCTGATAAATCCTGTGGATCATCAGTTAATGCCGAGGGCTTAACCCATGCTGCCACTGTTAAAGTGTAATTACACGAAGAAACATTTTGCTGTTTCCCTGTTATATAACTTGATAAATTAACGGTCGATGCGTTCACCTGTCTCACTTTTTTTTAAAATTGATTTTTGGTATATAACAACATTAAAGAACACATCACATGTTGTTAATATTCCTCAAATGCCTCTGACATCAGTCCAAGTTTTCGGTGATTTATGATCTGTCCATTTTTCGCATTTCTTATCAAATTTTGTTTGCTAAAGTCTTAATATATACAGTACGTAAAGCTTTTCCATGTTTATTATCTCCTCCACTATGTCCAGCCAGTTCCTCCGAGTAGGAGGCTCCTCTCTACACCATTTTTACCAGATATTCGTCTTCATATTGTACATTTTTTCTCGTCAGGTTACACAGGTACAATATCTCACATGACTTTGGTAGTTCGTATCCCAGTATTGTTTTCAATTCTACCCACACTTCTTATTTTAGTACATTCCCAAAAAGTGTGACCTGCATTCTGCTCTCCACACCGTCTCCAGCATGTTTGTTGTGTAGTTGAAATTTTGCTCTTTGTTTTGGGAGTAATAAAGAACCTGATCATATTTTTCCAACTAAATTCTTTCCACATCCTGGAGCTGGAGGTGGTTCTCTGTACATCACATATGTTAAACCAGTCCTCTTCAGTTAACAGCATTTTACCCTCTTTTACCCAGCTGTCTCTAACATACAGTGTAGTAGTTCCTCTGCTCTTCTCTAGACCCTGGTAGAGTGTTGAAACCACTCTTCCAGTAATGTTTCCATATGCATTACACAATGTTATAGTTACTTTATTCATAGTTACTTTAATCATTCTATTAAATGTTAGTTCACCTGCTGCACGATAACTCTGAGGCTGAGAGGAGCATATGCACACGCCAGTTTGAGATATTTGTTAAGCAAATATTTAAAATGCAGAAACAGTTTATTTCAGTTCATGCACGCTCTGTGTTTCTTGTTGTGATTTGTCTGTGATAAAAGATCATCTGAGTAGGAGGAGTAGGAGGCAGCAAGTGTTACGCACAACTTTACACCTGCAGACGGGCCCCATTCACAAAATCTGAATTACTTTAATTATAACTTTATAAATTATATAAATATCCATCCAAACATCTCTGATCTAACGTCCTGGTGACATATTCTCACACAGTACAATCAAGACGGGTCAGAAAAATAAAATATTTAATGTAATATTTAATTAACTGAAGGAATTTTACAGTGTTATGGGTTTAAAATCTTAAAATCTGGCATTTAACCTGTGCAGCATGATAAAAAACGACATTAGTGTAACAGAGTTTGTAGATATTATTCACTGTGAACAGATGATGTGTATTGATATTGGAGTGCAGAGGAGATTTGGGGGTTGCTGATGAGCCGTTGAAGCACTTCATCTGTTCATTAAGGAGAGAGTTTGTGGCTGTGTTAAGCACATTACCCGGAGGAGAGCTGAATTAGAAATCAGCCACGCCGGGTGTAAGGTCATTGTCTGAACTGAAGGGAACAGGCGGCCTCTGTGTCTGAGGATTAGGCTCGCTGGTCGCTTGCCACCAGGCGTCTGGTCCTCCCACAGCACAGCACAGTTTCACGGGACAGCGGCGGCAACGCAACATGAGCGGAGAGAGCACGGAGGTTTTACTGCACTGTGAGTTACACTTCAATTTTCTGACTGTCGTTTTAAAGCTGAAGATTTCTTTTGATTATCAGTTTCAGATGTGGAGTTAGGAGCTGCTGATGGACGTCTGCTGAGATCTTTAGTAACATCTTGAGTTATTTTACAATCAAACAAGTTACGACGAGACAGATTTAAAAGCGTGTGCATCACATGATGTGTGGCAGAGTTTGATTTTACTGCATATCTTTAATATAATAATAATAATAAATAAATGCAGCACACATATTCTTACCCTGCTCTACTCCAACCATTCAAGAGCTTTTGGGGATTTGCATAAGATGCATTCATTTGCATTCATAACAGCCTGTTTACATCTGAATTACAAAAAAAACAAAGATAGCACTGTTCTTTGTTTGTTTGTTTTCACTCCATCAGTATTTAATATTAATTATTTATTGACGTCTTTTCATGTCTTTCCTGTTTCTAAGAAGAATCCACTGGGCTTGGTTTGTGTGTGTACGAGTGGGACCGACACATGATCCGGCGTCTGGTGCTGAATGCTAATAGTTTGTTTTTTGTTAAGATCTATTTAAATGTAAATGCGTCTTTTTGTCCGTAGGCGCCGAGGCGCTGGACGCGGCGTGGCGGATCACTTGTCGTAGTCGGAGATCTTTGGTTTAAAAACGCGGTTATCCATTCAGAAAAAAAAAGTGTTTGCGTTTCTAAAACAATAACAAAGAGCTCGCTCGAGTCGCACAGTGCAGATGCTTTGTGGTAGATGTTGTAATGATGCACCAACAGACGTGAGTCCATCGCTGCAGAAGGTTCTGGTGCAGCTCAGTCAAATGTTTGCACCAACTCCTGCACTGATGTTGATGATGAGGGAAACATGCAGCTTGTTGCAGTCCCATTGTGTGTGTGTGTGTGTGACATAGTATCCATGACGTCACCTAAAGTTTTCAGAAGAGTTGCTCTGATCGTCTTTGCACTCCTGCACGACACCAGCTCCCGCTCCCGGTCGGCAGTTTACTTCACTGTCCATCATAAACTCTGTAAATCACAGAGAGTTGAGGCGGAGCAGTCGGAGGACATCAGAGGGAAAACCAGAAAACATTTCCTCCATAAAATATGATCCAGTTTCACCAGAATCAGTGAAATAGTTGCTGCTGTGTGTGACGAACGGCAGAGACGCCGTTCACCTGTGAGTCGGTGCAGCATCAACATGATTTCACAGCCTATGAGAAAAGTTACACTATGTTGCTTCAACTGTTTTCTGTGAGTCAGCCCAGCTCTGAGTCATGTAATAATACCTAACTACAATAATAATAACTATGTTTCCACAGATATCCAGGAGTTCTATGAAGTGACGCTGCTCAACACGCAGAAGAGCTGCGAACAGAAGCTGGAGGAGGTCAACCACATGGCCGACAAGTGGGAGAAGAGTGTGTCTGTGCAAAACTCTGAGCTCGCACACTCTGCATGTCCGGTGCAGGAGGAGGTGAGTGTGTGTGAGTGTGTGTGAGTGAGTGTGGAGCCAAGCGTTACCTCTGCAGGAGATGTGGTTGTTGTGGAGAAGTTGCTGAAGTCAAAGGTCAGGAGTTCAGAAAGTGTTTAGGAGCCTCTGATGTCTGATGCTGTTTTATTTATTGAATTAGAGACACTCTCAAAGTTGATCAGAAGTGCCTGAGTCGGTCTCACATTGTGCCCAACTCATCCTGGTGGATCGACTTTAAACCCCAAGATAACAGCACAAATACTACACGCCCAGAATGAGTCACAGAGAATGTCTTTACCCATGGAGGTGTTACTGTCAGCATGTTCTAGTCTGGAGACACAGATGTCTGTTTACAACAACAAGCTATCTATGATGTCTATGAAGGCAGCAACAGGTCTCTGTGACCCTGGACACCACAGTGTGGAGATAGACTGGCACCTGCTGTTCCCAACCAAAGACAAACAACTGATACTGCTGAGGACCTCAAGGCCACACGGGACCTCGTTAACCTCAGCGGCAGGAGAAGACAACAAGGTGTTAACCATAACATCCTGATAAAGCTCATACCTGGAAGGCAAAATGAAGACAAAAAAAAACTTCATTAACAACAAATAAGAGAGAAAAGGAGCATGTTCACTGAAGAGGGAAAATGAAATCGGTAGTTTTATACCTTGAATTTAGGGAACAGGCAGCAGAAGCTCTTCTAATGACGCGGACTGCATAGAAACATAATTTATGGTTATTGCTTTGACAGCAGGGAGTTTGTTCATGTGTTTAGACGTGTGGCGGACAGGATCGTGTCGTGAAAGCGACTTCATGAAGATAAGTTGTAAGTACCGTATTTTCCGGATTATAAGTCGCTCCGGAGTATAAGTCGCACCAGCCAAAAAATGCATAATAAAGAAGGAAAAAACAAATATAAGTCGCACCAGCCAAAAAATGCATACCTAAAGAAGGAAAAAGAAAAAAAATATATATATAAGTCGCACTGGAGTATAAGTCGCTTTTTCAGGGGGAAATTTATTTGATAAAGTCCAACACCAAGAACAGACATGTCATCTTGAAAGGCAATTTAAAATAAAAATAGAATAGAGGAACAACAGGCTGAATAAGTGTACGGTATGCTAACGTTACATGACGCATAAACAACGAACTGAGAACGTGTCTGGTATGTTAACGTAACATATTAAGAGTTATTCAGATAACTAAATAAAGAACATGCTAACAAGTTTACCAAATCGTCAGTTTCACTCCAAATCACTAAATCCAATGAATTCTTCATCCTCTGTGTCACTTTTAAACAACTCCCCCAACTCCGGAGGTAGACGATGCGCCGCTTCCTCTTCTAACTCCAAACTTTCTTTCTGCTGCTCGATTACTTTTTAAGCTGCATATTTCTCTACTTGCAGCTTGTTTTTCTTTCCGGTGCCATTTTTGTTGAGCCCTTCTCAGTTGTTTTTATAAGTTACCACCAATGTTGAAATTATCAACACAGACCTAGAGCACCCTCTTGCGGTATAATGTGAAAATAACACGTGAAACGATATAATAATGTGTTAATAATTTCTCACATAAGTCGCTCCAGAGTATAAGTCGCACCCCCGGCCAAACTATTTTAAAAACCTGCGATTTATAATCCGAAAAATACGGTAATACTGCCGCTCCTCGTTACTTTAAAGCGTTAAATTCAGATTATTTGTCTACTTGTATAATAAAATCGGTAGTTTATAAACAGTTGACAAAAAACCTGACTTAAAGGGAAATATATCAAACTGTTTGCTAATTTCTAATAGTCCTACATCTAAAATAACCCCTGATAAAGTGTCTGATCACGATCGACCAGCAGTTTCATATTTTTATCGTCTCTTTTTACACCATGTATTCGATCCAGAATCACCTCTGTTCATATTGGCTGATGTATGTTGTTAATGAGCCTGGAATACTTTGTAATACTCTGTATTCACGAGTAATTTATGAGAACTGCAAAATATATTTTATTTCTTAAAATATTCATATTCTTTTTAAGCTGTGACTGCTTATGTCATCAAACTCCTTTAAAAAATATGAAATCCCACATCGACCCAAATACACGTGAGCTTTAATTTATTTTCAGGATTAATGCAGGATAACACAGATCACACGGCACGGCACACGTCCTGTCACCTACAGTACATCAGGCTGCATGTATTTACAGTCTGAGAGAGCATGTGCTCCTGGAGGAGGCTAAATTAAGAAAGACGCCGTGTGTGTGTGTGTGTGTGTGTGTGTGTGTGTGTGTGTGTGTGTGTGTGTGTGTTGTAACACACTCACACTGTGACATTCTAATTAAGGGGAATGAATAGCAGCGCCGAGTGGTTGAGGGCCATGAAGGACTGAGGAAGCATGAAAGATATGAAAGATTCATCCAAATGTGTCTTTGCAGTGTCCTCTGTCACAGCTGCTTCATGAGTCTTATCATAAACGACGAGATACTCTGCAAATTAACAACAAAAAGGAGGAAATTCATTTATTTTAATTTAGGTTTTTAAATTAAACGAGCGTCAAAGCTGAAACCAGAAAGTCTGATAATACAAAATGTCTGAACGAGCTTCATTATTCAGTTCATCCCATTTATATATACAGAGTACGTTCTACTACATATATTACAGTACATGCTCTACTACATATATTACAGTACATGTTCTACTACATATATTACAGTACATGTTCTGCTACATATATTACAGTACATGCTCTACTACATATATTACAGTACATGTACATGCTCTACAACATATATTACAGTACATGTTCTACTACATATATTACAGTACATGTATATTACAGTACATGCTCTACTACATATATTACAGTGCATGTTCTACTACATATATTACAGTACATGCTCTACTACATATATTACAGTACATGCTCTACTACATATATTACAGTACATGTTCTGCTACATGTATTAGAGTACATGTTCTACTACATATATTACAGTACATGTATATTACAGTACATGCTCTACTACATATATTACAGTGCATGTTCTACTACATATATTACAGTACATGTTCTACTACATATATTACAGTACATGTTCTACTACGCGACGATGAAGTACATGTTCTACTACATATATTACAGTACATGTTCTACTACATATATTACAGTACTGTAATATATTCTACTACATATATTACAGTACATGTTCTACTACATATATTACAGTACATGCTCTATTACATTAGTTACAGTACATGTTCTAATACATTAGTTACAGTACATGTTCTACTACGCGACGATGAAGTACATGTTCTGCTACATATATTACAGTACATGTTCTACTACATGTATTACAGTACATGTTCTACATGTATTACAGTACATGTACATGTTCTACTACATATATTACAGTACGTGTTCTACTACATGTATTACAGTACATGTTCTACTACATGTATTACAGTACATGTTCTACTACATGTATTACAGTACATGTTCTACTACATATATTACAGTACATGTTCTACTACATGTATTACAGTACATGTTCTACTACATGTATTACAGTACATGTTCTACTACATGTATTACAGTACATGTACATGTTCTACTACATATATTACAGTACATGTTCTATTACATATATTACAGTACATGTTCTGCTACATATATTACAGTACATGTTCTATTGCATGTATTACAGTACATGTTCTATTACATATATTACAGTACATGTTCTATTACATATATTACAGTACATGTTCTATTGCATGTATTACAGTACATGTTCTATTACATATATTACAGTACATGTTCTATTACATATATTACAGTACATGTTCTACTACATGTATTACAGTACATGTACATGTTCTACTACATATATTACAGTACATGTTCTACTACATATATAACAGTACATGTACGTGTCAATAATAGCATGTTTGACTTTGGATGGGACCTGTTTGGTAATCCAGCAGTAATCCTATTTGTCTGTACAGTCACGACCTCGTGTATCATAGCTGCAGTTTTTTCTGCAGTAACAGTAAAAAAAACTGATCATAAAGGACGTGATTATGTATTTTTAAATGATCGTGTGTACACGATGTGTACAGGTTTTAAAATAGCCTCACTGTAACAGCAGGAACTGCGGATCCACCTCGCTGAGGTCATCCAGCAGTAGCAGGGTCGGGATGAGTGGAGCGGATTAGAAGAGTCCTCGGAGAGCGATGACCCCGTCATGAGGTCATCAACACACCACGAGCAGCCCTCTGAAGATTAGGCACATGTCCTGTCGAATAATGACACGGCAGATGGCCCCATCCCAATAAATGAGCGGGGGGGTCCACAGGGGTTATCCAGATACATAAACCAGAACCAACATGTTCAGGGTTTGATTGTGAGATTTGGACAGATGAAAACAAAAGTCCACATGTGCAGCTCAGCTGAATTAAATGAATAAAATATGCATGACAAAAATAAAAAAATAATCACAGAAATATCATAAAAAATAACATTATAATGATAATAAAAAAGTTTTCAAAGTGCTTCAGACAATATAAAACGATTAAAGCTAAATATATAAAAATGGGATAAAAACATAGAACGATAAATTAAATAAAGCAACAATGAAATAAAAATGCTAAAAATGAGAAGAAATAATAAAAATAAATGTAAAAAAATCACAGAAATATCATAAACAATAACATAATAATAATAATAACTTTATTTATACAGCGCCTTTTAAAAACAGAGTTTACAAAGTGCTTCAGACATTATAAAACAATTAAAGCTAAATATATAAAAATGGGATAAAACATAGAACGATAAGTTAAATAAAGCAACAATGAAATAAAATAAAAATGCTAAAAATGAGAAGAAATAATAAAAATAAATGTAAAAAAAATCACAGAAATATCATAAACAATAACATAATAATAATAATAATAATAATAGTAATAATAATAATAACTTTATTTATACAGCACCTTTTAAAAACAGAGTTTTCAAAGTGCTTCAGACAATATAAAACTATTAAAGCTAAATATATAAAAATGGGATAAAATATAGAACGATAAAGTAAAGCAACAATAAAATAAAATAAAAATGCTAAAAATGAGAAGAAATAATAAAAATTGTAAAAAAAAATAGAATAAAAAAAAAATTAGACATCACATAAAAGAAGTCTATAAAATTGACCTCGTGCATCGTCGTCATGTCTTTACTTTGTAACAGACCGCGGTGCGCTTTAAGAGCGATCTGTAAAATCTTCAAACCGTTTCTAAAAACAAACAGGAAGCCGGTGAAGAGAAGCTGAAATCACCGAGCAGCCGTCTGTCTGATTCTGATTCATGCCAGAGAGAAGCGAGTTACTGTAGTCTGGAAATCTGGAGAGTATTAACGCATGGCAACATTAACTAATGCAGCTCACCGTGTTCTGTGTTATCAGGATAAACTCCTATCAGACAGCTGCTCGTCTTCAGGATGCAGAGCCGTGGTAAAGATCTATAAAACATCTGTAACGTCTGTAACGTCTGTAACGTCTGCTGCTTTGTTGTTGTACGAGTGGACGACGATGTCCTGGGTTCAAATCCTACTTCATCCATCTTTCTTCCTCAAAATCTATTAAAAAAAAAGTCCTGAGTGAGGTAATATTTGAATGTTTCAGCGTATATCTGATGTTCCACCTGCTCAGTCTGGCTGATTTATCTCTGTGTAACAGCGTTAGGCCTGTTCCACAGAGATGAATGGCCGCCACAGAGACATTATACAGTCTAAACAGGATTGATGTCGGTGTCATGACTTCTCAGCAGTCTGCATCTTAATGTCCTCCAGTATAAACAGAGGGAGGATCACGCAGGCCTGCGTGTACTCGGGGTTTGTAGCGTGTCTTAGCGTGCCAAGGATTTATTTTTGGTTGCCACAGGCAGATATAGGCTTACGCTTCCTCAGCGTCTAATTAAAGACTTACCAAAGCAGCAGCAGCAGCAGCAGACAGGCTGACCGGCCGACGATGACTCCATCGTTCTGCCGGTGCCAATTCTTACATAACTCTTACAACTGCATCCTGTTAGCGGCGTGCTTTTAAAATAACCTGAGAGAGAGAGAGCTACCTGCCCGAGCATCGTGCTGCCTCATTACCTGACGGGCTGATGCACCTGTGGCGTTGTTTGTGTGGTTGTTGTGTAGAGTTACTTATGCACCTGGTTGTTGTTCCCAGCAGAGGGAGCAGAGCGGCTCAGATCACAGCGGGATGGAGCCAGGAGAGAGCAGCACCAAGACCTGTGTGGTGAGTGATCTCTGCAGGCCGTGCATGCTTCATGTGTGTGTGAGTGTGTGTGTCCTGTGTTAGCTGTGTGATTGTAGTCTCGTTGTGTTTCCATGAACTCGTCTGTGCTCGTTGGTTTTGATCTCACCTCGTCATCCCTCCTGGCACGGTTCATCAGTCCAGCCTAACTCAGCTGCACAGTCCCAACAACAACCCAACATATCTCCACCCTGTGGACGTCGCTGACATGACAGAAGCTGTGTGACGTCGAAGTGTTTGAGAGATATGAAGCGATCAGGAGCTTTGTTATTTCATATGCAGGGTTCCCACGGGTGCTTGAATTCCTTAAAAATGCTTGAATTTCAATTCAGTGTTTTCAAGGTTGTGAAAATGCTTGAATTTTTTTTTAAGTGCTTGAAAACGCTTAAAATTTGTGTGATGTCTATCTCAATAAACCAAGAGAAAACAAAAATGTTTCCTAAGCGGCTACGCGCTTGATCCGATGCCTTTACATGCAGAACTCAGTTATCATACTCGCTTGGTGTTCTGCAGAGAAATAACAGTAGACTACTATCCACACCTGTTGGTCACTGTTATTGCGCTATGGTAGTTACACAATACACCGCTCACAAGCTGAGAATACAAGCCAATTCACAATTAGTTAAAAATCAAAACAGTCAATCTACCACCATATGAAATAATGCTAATTAGACCCATATTATTATGCCATACAGTGGCACCGCTGCGCTTCCCATGACCATCATGGCAAACACAACTAGTAGGCTACCTATTTAAAGGTGCTGGAAAAATGGAAAATCTAGTGCTTGAAGGTGCTTGAAAAGTGCTTGAATTTGTTCATGAAAAAGGTGTGGGAACCCTGCATATGTACAGATATCCGTCTGTAGAAATGTTGCAGTGTTACATTTTTTATGAAAACAACAACGAGCTGGTCAGACGTTCGACCTGCCGCACGTGAAACCTCTTTTTCCCACTTTATTCAGCAGATCTGCAGATTCTCAGTCACCTTGACATGACTAGAAAAAGACTTGTGAGAACGTGCCGGGGTCATCTGCAGGCCAGCTCAGAGAAGTTCAGCAGGCTTTGCAGTAAATCCGTCTCGTTCACAAAGTTTGTCACACCTATAAATGAGCTGCGGGCCCCCTGACAGAGGGGGCTCAGGCGCTCTTCCTGTCTAATGCAATAAGGTGAAGCCGCCTGAGCCGCATCACCTGGAAACAGATTAGCCCTGTTCGCTCTGCCAGAGAGAGTCTGAGCCGCCGGATGTGTCGAGTGAGAACAGTCGGCGTTTCGGGAGCGTAGCGTCGGTGCCACGAATGAAAGCGGTCATCCGGGTCAGATTCTGCAGCGCGCCGCTTCACCGGGATGCCTCCAGCAGACAGGTACCAGGACGGGTTGGATGCAGGGAAATGTAGTCCTGTAGTTCAGAGGCTTGTCGACTGTGGATGAGTTTATCTGCGATCCTACTGATGCGGCAGGTTGTTGGGTCATAGCACATGAAGGGCTGTGTTATCTTTTCTGATAAATAATTCTGCATTTCGTGTGTTTGTAGTAATAATCTGAATAATCCGTCAAACTGTCGTGAACATTTCTGTGATTTCAGACTTTTCCGGAATGACTTAAAGATTCTGGGCTGAATTAGTGAAACTTCAAGTTTTGTTCTTGAGTTGTAGAAACAAATTGAACTTGTTCAGATATTTAAAGTCAGTCAGAAAAGTTTGGATGTTTGCACACGTGCAGGAGCGGATCAGAGATTTCGGGTGGAGGTGTGTTTGAAATGACTTGATACAAAGAAACTGAGCAAAGAATAATGAAAATGATAAATGATCAAACAATGCAGATATTCAGCTTTAGTTCTTGTCGTCTGTTGATTGAGTTAATGCATGTTCATCAGCAGGTGACAGTTGTGGTAAAAATGAGCTGATATTAAAAATCATCTCGCTGAATTTAAAGTGCGCGGTGGACAGAAAAACATCTGATAACTTGAGCAGCACTTTGTTTAATCCTTGGATCCAGCTTGTGACGCTGTGAGACTGCAAACATTTTTTACGTAATCGTTCCTGGAAGATCGAGCTGAGTTTTTTCATGAGGGAGCAAAAGCTTCTTCTTTTTTTTTTTGCATATTCAAGCATCTCGTGAGATCATTTCAAATGACTTTAGACTTTAGTTTCTGGAACTTTGTGATGACAAAACACGTTTGTGGGTGGCGACTGAATGACGAGTCGCCCTCAGCCTGGATGGACGATCCATAAAGTTCGAGACGTGTTTGATCGGCGTCTTTATTTGAAGTTATTCTAACTGAGCTGAACGTTTGCTTTGTCAGTTCATTGTTCTAGAAGTCGCTGTTCGCTCGGTGGGTTTTGTTTCATTCTGTCGTTCCTGCTGTCATCAGCGGTCTTTATGTATCTGTGATACATCGACATGATGATGAGAGATGATGCAGCAAAGTAAAAAGGAAAAGAGAGAAACAGAAAGATCAGGTAACGTTGCTTTTTATTTTAAATCTGTCAAAAGTTTCTATTCCCTGCTTTTCACACACACACACACACACACACACACACACACACACACACACACACACACACACACACACACACACACACACACACACTTCTGCAGATGAATTTAAAGCTCCTGTGTGTTATTAAGAAGTTGCAGCAGGCAGATAACAGCGAGCGGGACACAGAGCATGGGAATCTAATTCATTCCCACCGAGCTCACGCTCGCGTCCTTCACTCTCTTCCCTCGCTCGCTCGCTCGTCGAGAGAGAGAGAGAGAGAGCGAGAGAGAGAGAGAGAGAGAGAGAGAGCGAGAGGAGGAGGAGGAGGCGAAGAGGAGAGGAGAAGGATGAACTGAAAACGAGAGACAGAGGCTGAATGAGAGGGAGAGAAGCAGAGGAATGATTTTTGGAGGGCAGGCCAGCTGCTAAACGTTTTTTTTTTCTTTGTGTGTGAGTGTGTGTGTGTGTGTGTGTGTGTGTGTGTGTGTGTGTGTGTGTGTTTTGGCGGATGACGCACGCTCCGCTCTGAGATGGCGTTAGGAATCCTGATTGCCTTCAGCGCTGTGGAGGAGGCATCCCAATGCTCACGAGGGGCCCACATGCAGTAACGTCTGTCCGCCGTGGCTGCTCTGCCTCGCCAGCGTGTGTGAGTGTGTGTCTGTGTGTGTGTGTGTGAGAGCGTGTGTGTGTGCGTGTTCTCCTCCTCCTCCTCCTCCTTCTTCTTCTTCTTCTTCTTCAGAAAGCTCTACCTGTTCTCATCTCTCCTCCTCGCTCTTCACGCTGGCAGCTCCCCTGCTCTCTTTTCCTCTGATATTAGTGGTGATGAATCTGAGCTGAGGTTGAGAGCTCCAGCATGGATTGTCTTTGCATTGTCACCACTAAGGTAAGAGACAAAAAGCACGCATGAATGATTCACCGGAGGAGAGGAAGGGATGAGAAGGAGACGGAGAGAGAGAGAGAGTGAGGCTGGATGTGTTACAGTATTTATGAACGTCTGCACGTGTTTGTGTCTCCACATCTCCAACCTGATTTTTGCTACTGTTGGTTCATATCTTGTTATATTTAGTCCGTGTGTGTGTGTGTGTGTGTGTGTGAGAGAGTGATTCACTTCTTCCCTACAGCATGTGTGTGTGTGTGTGTGTGTGTGTGTGTGCTGCAGCCTGTCTGCTGAGACATGGCAGCAGAAGTTGGGTTGAACTTCTGTCAGCGTGCTCGTGGCTCGGCTCGGCTCGCTGCAGCCTCTCTGCCCCGCACGGCACGCGAGCGCTTCAGAAAGCTGCAGCAAGATAAATATTATTATTATTATTATTATTATTGCATTGTTATAATATGATGCATGCTGACGGCTGGAGGACAGTGCAGTTTATGGAGCAGTAATTTTTCCTGCAGCGCCGGCATAAATCATCATTTCTCTGTGACTTTCCCATCAGCCTCGGCCGTGTTTGTGTTACATTTGAAATGTTTTCCATGATTTAGAGACGGTGCACAGTTTCTTCCTGTAACTCGCTCTTCACATCACACCGAGGTCACGCCGACGTCTTGCACAGACCGTCCTAAGTGAAACTGACAGAGCTCTCTTTGCCATTTATGCGTAAAAAATCTCCAGTGAGTGGTTTCTGCAGCCTAAGTAAAGGCATGCTCTTCATCCCGGCTGCAGATCTTAAAGATGCTCTCTCTCTCTCTCTCTCTCTCTCTCTCTCTCTCTCTCTCTCTCTCTCTCTCTCTCTCTTCCTCACATGTTGTGTAGTATGTTGCAGAACATGGCAGGAGCTGAAAGCCGTGGTGAAATATTCACGCTGTCTTTTGCATGAAAGCCATTAGCAGGACAGCGGAGCTTCAGTCGGTGCCTCGTGCAAAGAGGAAAGTGTTGTAACGTTACTGTACACAAAACATCAAATGTAATCTGCTTCCATTTACGTGTGTGTGTGTGTGTGTGTGTGTGTGGGTTTGAATCCATAGCATAGCCACAGTTGCTGTTATGCAATCCAGTTATCATTTATCCAGAGCCAATCATTTAATTGCTTCAGTTATTAATGAGGTAAAAAATGAAACATCCATCTCGAATGAGAGATTAGAAATCGCTGCTTTTCTTTTGACTCTGTCGTCTGATCCTCACTTCGAGAATCTGTGAAGCTTCGAGTGTCTGTACTCGCCGTGTGTCCTTGAACAGGTGAACGACAGAGAGCGTCACTGACGTCACGTCATCGTTTTCTTTCAGTCGGTTTCTTTCAGTCGACGTCGACACATCAGCCGGCAGAGTTTCCCCCGGACGCTGTGAACGGGCTTTGTGGTCGGCCTGTTGTCGACAGCGTGCCGCTCACTTACATGATACCTGGAAACAAGCACGACTGCTAAAATCAGTTCAAACTTTACCATCGTGACACTGTTTGAAAATGAAATTCATGAACTGTAAAATGAGCTTTGTAGGATGTGTGATGTCAGCTGATCGGCAAAGTTAAGACCGATGCTGTGTAGCTGACTTCATGGATGTCACACATGAACGTGAAGATGAGGAAAGCAGCTGATTCAAAAGAAATTAACGTGTCAATATCCTGTAATTATCACTTCGGCGTAGTTGGAAGAGTTGTCAGTCTTTGTATTGCCTCTCATAAAGTTGCTACCATCAGCGTGTGCGACATAAACAGCTTCCAGACTGGCAGAGCTGAGGTGCTGAGGACTCCCTGCTGAGTCCCCCGCTGTACGAGAGACCGAGCGAACCACAGCGAGCGCTGCACTGCTTAACAACAGTCACAGTCTGAAATACCACGAAGAACACCTGAAAACACCGAGAGCGGGACTTTGTGTCAGTGTTGGACAGACTGGATTCAGGATGAATACATTACCCAGCAGTCATA
Organism: Collichthys lucidus; assembly: GCA_004119915.2. Lineage (NCBI taxonomy): Eukaryota > Metazoa > Chordata > Actinopteri > Sciaenidae > Collichthys > Collichthys lucidus. The sequence continues at coordinate 31,937,935 of CM014092.1, read as the reverse complement.
GCTCGCTGTCATGAGATCCTGTGAGCGCTCGGCTCTCTATAATGAATGCACAGCATAATCATGTAGAGTTACATTATGTAATGCTTCATGATGTGTGCTGCATTCAGACACACAGGAAGAAATCACTCCTACATGTGAGCGCGTTGACACCGCTGCTGTTTTTAGATCATCTCTCTCATCTGGATTCAGCAACCAGCAACCAGCAACCAGCAACTCAATCTTACTACAGAAAAGTTGCCAGAGACAATCACACAAACTTGTTTGGTTATTTTTTATCCAAGTTCTCCCAGCTTGTTGTTTTAACGATGAATATTCATAAGCACAGATATAATGTTCATCGTTCAGTACGTTCCCTCGAATGTTGCCGCGTCAGCAGATCTGCAGTTTGGATCTGTGACGCGTCCTCGACCTCTCGGAGTCCTTCTGATCCTCCTCACGCCGCCGTGTGCTCTCGTTTTTTTAGCAACTTTCAGCCCTTTGAAATGTGACTTTGTCTCCGAAGAAGGTCGATTATTCACAAATCACAGAAAGAGCCAGAGTACATTTTTTATGTACTCATGAATATCGCACCATCTTTAGATATTTGATGCTTTCTATTTCTAACCTACGCGAGGTGTACTCAGTCGTACTTGCCAGTCTCCACTTTCTGCACCTTTTCTGTTTTGTGTCGCACTCTTTGGAAATTCCCTCCGAGTGCGAGCGACACATTTTATTTTCACCGCACGAGCTCGCGAACACTTTCCCTCACCCCCCTTCTTTCTCGATTAAAAATATCCCAGCCTGGGTTTGATCCAGAACACGTCTGCTGATCTAAACGTTTTCACGGAGCCGTGTGGTCAGCGATGTGACCTCGAGGTGCAGACACCGACCTCCAGCTCCCCTGTAGAGCCGGAAGCATCCCGCGGTCTCAGAGTAGATGTTGTTTGCTCCGGGGCGAGCGGCTTTACCTGCGATCTTATTTTTAATGCAGATATTTTAGTGGTTGGTTTAATCATTTTCAAGGACGTGGATGGAATTTTTGTCAACTAATCAACTTGCAATGAAAAAACTGGGTGATCCAGAGGTTTGGACTGGAGCTCTGGTCCACATGGCAGCGGGTCCTTCAGGTCCTGCAGCAGCAGCTGAGCTCAGCTTTATATTCATGCACGTCGCTGCATTTCTTTGAGAACCGTCACTCAAATAAGCAATTTCTCCTTCTCAGCCACAAACAAATCATTTCCCTCGAGTTCACAGAGAGCTCCCTGGAGAAGACCGAACAAATATCCAACGAAAACATTCAGAGAAAACCTGGAACATCGGACAGGAAAGGTGATTTCAAACAGCTGTAAGGTGCCATCACTCACACAGTCATGCTGTCGTCTCATTGAGGTGAAACACTTTAAGTCTGCTGGAGTGAATCTGACCCACTGCTGGAAACTGGGACGCGTTACTAACTGAACATTCGGCCCGTGGGTCAAAACAGGCCGTGCACAGTGTTCAGCTGGAGACATTAGAGAAGATTTCTACCTGTTCTTTTTACGTTTCGCTCTCAGGTCTGTGCTGAACTTCTGGTTTGTAATAATCGACTTGCAGTCTGGCCCTTTGTGTCAGCTTGGACACCGTTTATCAGTTATGACCCCAAATCCTGCAAAGCTTTGTGCATGTCTGTGACGAGCGTCAACGTAACGAAGCTGCGCTCAAAGCTCCAACACTTAGATGAGATCCTGAAGGATTCAGACACCTGCGACTGAATGTTTTGTGGGTTCGGGTTGGACAGGGACAGTGTGTTGCTGATTGAAACCCCCTCTCATCACCCCAGAAGTAAAAAAATGTGACTGTCCTCCTGCAGAGTCGGTGTTTGGTTTGTGACCATTCAGGGCTCCTGTAGAGAGACAGAGAAATATCTGGGGCTGTGAAAGTCTCATTTTCTCTTTCTCGTGCATAGATGAATATTATATTCATGACACATATCAGACGCAGCGAGCCTGACAGTTTGCACAACATGTTGAAACACCAGCGATCGGCCCGTGTCTATTTTTGCCTCAGTCGACAGACCGTGTCTGTCTGTGCGGTCAGTGTGCTTCTGCTGCTCGGCCTGGCAACGTGAAATCTTAGAAGGATTCATGCGCCGCTTTCTCCTGATATCTCAGGAAATATGACGAGGTAATAATCCATCTATCTGTCTGACTGTGATTTACACAGTTTAGCATCATGCTTCTTGCTCGAGCCCGGCCTGGGTCGCCTGCAACAGTAATAAAACTTTCCTCCCACTGCAGGGCGACCTGCTGCGTGGATCTGTGATCAGTTGTGTTGCCTGGAAACAGCACTGCCTCTCCGTGAGGGGGGAGAGGACAGACTCTGTGGAAAGGGCAAACAGTTTGTTTCTTTATTGTGTTTCGTGTTTAAGTCGGATCTTTGTGCCGAGAGAGTTCAGGTTGTTTTTCAGGCTCGTGCACGTTGATCAGAAATGACGAAGACGCCGTGAAACACTGGCGATGTTTGACGCTGTTGTGTTAAAGTATAATAATGTAAATATTTTATTGTATTTAAAGTTTTGTTGTTTCTGGAGCAGCAGCAGCAGCAGCAAAGTCGCTTCATAAACTCAATAATGTCTCACTGGAAAAATATCAATAAATTCACCAAACTTCTCCTCCTCCGACGTGATTCACTGTCTGCTCATAATTTAATCCATTAAAACTTCGACCGTCGTTTATTTTGAATTTTGGGGGCAGTTTTTTGTTCAGGAGCTCTCCGTCTAACCCAGTTCACTTCAGATGCAGCTCGGTCCGTTGCTCTCACGTTCTCGTTTGTTGGATCTCCGAACTCGTGCTCACGTTCGGGAAGACTGCATTGAGAGCTCGTACAGTCCTAGAGAAGTTTGTCCATTCTGAAAAATGTGGAATTATAAAAATAAAAGTCTCTTCAGATTAATAAAAGTGAGTTTTACAGTCCACCATCATCCAGTTTGGATGTTTTGCTGTGGAGCAGTTGCAACATGGCGGTTAACCTTCGTCTTTCTTCAGCGATTACATCGTGAGCTGTCGAGTTTCTGTAAAGTTTTAGTTACATTGTAAATAAACTAACACAGCTGATCTTCTTTGGAAGAAGGTGCCACTTTCACTGTTGCTTTTCTTCTTAATAGCATTTAAAGAACTTCTAATATCATCAGTAATATAAGTATGTCAGTGAGCTCCAGCAGGGCCTCGTCCTTATTTCACTAAAGGGTCACATCGAGGTTCGGCATGAAATGGAACAAAACTGACATGACTAGAAAAATAAATAAGTATTTTAGGGTTTATGATATAACATGTATGTGTTTCCTGTTCAGAGGGAGAACACATGAACAGTCTGAGCTTTATCTGATGTAGGTTAACACGGGGTCAGCGGGACGATGAAGGAAAAAACAGGTCAGCTCAGCATCAGGATGCAACAACAGAAAAGATGAAAATAAACCAGAGAAGAAGAAAAAAACTATAAAAACTGGAGTGATATAAATAAAATCTAACAAAATAAAAGATGTAGAAGTACTATAGATTATAAATGAGAACATTTTATACAGAAAACAATATTTGCGTACTATATAAATAAGATATATTGCACTGCTAAATATGTGAATATTGAGGACAGAGTCTCAGCAGCAGCACTCATGGTCAGGTCTGCTGGTGCATGCAGCCATGTTCCTGTATGGAGAAGAGCCGCGAGCTGAGCGGCTGCATTCCTTTAAGATGCTGCATGTCTCCTGCAGCCACCTATGTTGAAAGATGTGTTATGTTATGTGTTGTGTTGCTTCTACGAACAGCCTGTCAGCAAACTCTCCATGGTCCCACCTGTACGAGTTTGTGGCTCCTCTGCCAAGCTTCCTGGACCACAGCGTCCATGTGTGAGGTGTTGTGTGACGGTTTACATGGAGGAACTCAAAGCTGCTGCTGACCTATTTGTGCTCTCACACACACAGCCTTTCTCTTGAAGGATGGACGAACGCCAGCAGCTCCAAAAAGTGTCGACTTGTATCCAGAGTTCAGCAGCACGCTCCCCCGACAGTCATCTGCGTCAGACTCAGTAAACAGCCCTCTGTCTTTTGTCCTAGAAGCACACATTACATTCATGGCAAAGGGTGTAATTTTATGAAGCAGGAAAACAGAGTTTGAATGATTTCACATAATTTTTGAAACCAAAAGCCAAAAAAATCATTTGTGATACTGAGTTTTTATCCAGATATTTGTGGTCAAAGATGTTCTACATGTAAAACACCATTATTTGGACGGTAACTGATTTATGATGACGACAGATTAATGACACGTTTGTAAGGTTATGGATTATATAACAGCGTGTAAATCGTTGTGATCGCACTCTGACAGATTCAGTCTTAATAGTTCACCCGCAGCTCAGAACCTGCAGGGATCCAAACAGCTCGCTGCTCTGTAAAGATTTTTCTTCTCTGGGGTCGATTCAGTTTCATTTATGTCACGCTCTCATGTGTTTCACTCGGCTGCACGTGTGGAAGCTTTGCTGTAGTTTATGTTCCAGTCTGAGCTGTGTGAACGAGTCTGGATGCATCATTACAGAATCTCTGCTCGTCTGATTGGATGTTTCCATTTTTTGGCCGTTTTTTGGAAAATCGGCTGCGGCCCACATCGGCCTGCTTTTTCTATTTTTAATAAATCTTTAAAAAACGTGAGCGTAGGCTAAGTGGAGAGGCTCCGGTACAGGTTAGAGGATGTTTGTGTTTCAGAATAAAAGAAGTAGTGACACGTCGTCTCTTTCTTTGGCCTTTCTATGCCTAAAAATGTATTTTCTCAAACCCCAAAATTAAACAGAAGATTTCTAATTGAACAAAAATCAATGATAATTGTAGATAGTCGTCGTCTTGTTTTGTCCCGTGGAGGCTGAAGGCATGCGGCGGTCAGATTGATACATTTATGTGATGTAGTGCAGTGTTCTCCGTCCCTCGTCCGAAGCTCTCGTTAGATACACCGTTAGCTTCATCCTGTAGATTCAGCAGTGCAGCAGAGTCGGTGGCTATTTTCAGGAACTTTCCAACCTCAACCTCCACCCCAAAATCTTCCTCCTCCACCTTCCCTCTCCACTCCTCCGTTTTTTTTCCTCCCCCAGCTCTTCGAACTTCACGCTCTCCGAGGAATAAAAATAAATAAATAAATAAATAAATAAGGATCGTAGGGGGCGGGGGATCCGTTTGCTTCTCTGTTCACTAATGCTGCTGAATCGATGGACAGTTACCACGGTAACAGGGAGGCTGGAACCAAAAATATATTCTATACAACATCTTTAATACCTCCCCCCCTGCGTTCAGTTTGCTGTCTGGTGCATCTTCTCACATACATCACCGTGCGCTCGCCTCCCCGAGCAGAACGCTCGTCGCTGCTGCCGCCGTGAACACAGTGAAACTCTGAATGTTTCTGAAACGCTGCAGCACACAGAGGAGTGTAAATATGAGCAGCACGGTGTAGGAGTGTGCAAATGTTAGGAGCTCCTTCATGAATTTTGTCTTTTCACCTCTGTTACAGTCTGTTGTTGCACGATTACATTCCCCTCTTGTCCAGGTCCACTTCCCTGTCAGCCTGGTCCAGAGCAAGTACAAACACTGACACTTCCCCGACATTTCATGGGGAACATGAGATCTGCTTTCCTCTGGGGGGAGGGTTGGTGTTTGGACCGAGAAGAAGAAGAGGAGCTTTTCAGGCCCGGGGGTTGCTGATGGGGAGCAGAGCTGGTGCTGCAGAGTAACCGGGCTCAGCTGGAGGTTTCATGGTCATGATGGCTCGGGTATTACACCTATTGTTAAACATACCTGTGACAGAACAGAACCAGCACCTGGACCTGATTGACACTTTAAAATATGGATCCGAACCTGTATGGATTTGATGTTGGATCTCTGGTCCTGTTTCGTGTGTGTCAGTGTTACATCAAGTTGAAGTCGTATCAGAGACGTTTCTGACGTGACTCACAGACAATTATGCAAACGACACAAATTGGTAAATTGGTGCCTGTCGTCAGAAGAAGCTGTGCTCTGCTGAAACCTGCGACGCTGAAACAGCGAGATGTTTTCCTTCAGAGCACCGTGACAGCGTGGAGCACTGCCTGTTATGTAACATTGTGTGTTTGTTGTGTGTGTGTGTGTGAGGGAGGGAGGAACAATAAGTGTTTATACGGTTGGAGAAAAGAATATTTAACATGCTGCATATAAAAATACTTCTACTACTTCAAAGTTACACGACTCGTTAAATATTTCCTTGTGAACACGCTCAGACTTTTCTCGGTTCTGCCTCTGACACGTCTTCACTCCCCCCTCTCGACTGTGCGGTCCCGCCTGCTCGCCTGCTCGCTGCGATGGAGCGTTGCCTCCAGTGAGGTGAAGTCTTCTTCTTGGTGTTTCAGGTGGTCCTGCCACCTCGGCGTGGTACAGTCAGAGTAATCGGAGTATTTCTCTCGCTCAGGGATGCTACAACCTGACACAGCGGCTGCTCTCTCTGCTTTCGGCTTCCTTCATGTTACACTGCCATGTTTTTTGCATGCTACTGTGCTCTGAGATCACACATGCAGGTAAGGGACCTCCTGCAGTGTGTGTGTGTGTGTGTGTGTGTGTGTAACATCTCCACCCTGATGTTTGGATGTGATGCTGCTGCTCGATGGTCGTCGGCACAGAGCTGTGACCCGTACTCACCTCCACCTTCAACCTCGGCTGACACAGGCTCAGCGTGAGCTTGGATCACTCAGTACTGTAGAAGCTGAATGAGTTTATCCTGCAGCCGGTGCTCCGTGTTCTTCCACGACACGGGCGCAACCGAGACTCCTGCATCAGGATGTGTGTGCACACGTGATGTGTATTTGCATTCTTGGTGTGTTTTATATCAGAGGTGGGATGAGTCATAGCGCTGCTCATCCAGCCCTGAAGACATCTCATCATAATTAATCTGATTCCTCCCTCCTGGCACTGATTAACCAGGAATTGTCTTTATAAACAGAGTTTGTGTCGTGAATTGTTCAGATATTTTTCACCGAGTGAAGGCACGTACAGGAACACATGCAGAGTCAAAAGACGTTACATGAGGAATACAACACGAGTTCGAGCTGGTGGCTCTGTTTTGAGGCATGCATGGGACCCATGATGGTGAGACAGGCACCAGGTCCAGGAGCTCAGAGCCGAGATATTAATATTACCATGAAGCCGCTCCCACCATGGCAACAAACATCAACCTTTGTGTAATTTAAAATAATAAATCACCTTTTGAATAAAGTGGAATTACAGTTTTGCATGAATCTGAACAAACTGCTCCTGAAGACACTCAAACTGAGATGACGATATATAAAAACATGTTGTCATGGCAATGAGAGCCGACCTGTCCCACCTGTCCCGCGGTCTCTTTATTACTTATACAGATATATATGATGCAGAGCAGCACACCGGTGTTACTCTGACAAGATGTGGGTAGAAGTAAAAACTGCTAAAAATAACAGTAGCAGTTCGAACTGTGAGCTCAGCCCAACCTCGAACCAACGAAGGCGACGAGTTCCAGCCCGGCGGCAGAATGAGGTGCTGTGAGTCCAGTGGTGTAACAGGAGGTAAATGTCAGTAACTGGACTGAAAGATTTACAGCATTCATCCTCTCTGTGTGTTCGTTCAGATCCAGGCTTAGTAATATGCATGTGGCAAAGAATAATGCATATATTTATGGATAATTTCAGCATGTCTTGGATTGGCACTCTGTGTTTGATGATACACAAAGTTCAGGTGTCCAAATCGGCACGAGCAATGAACAGGATGAACCAGAGTGCGCATGTCGAAATGTGCATAATATTGGTCTTAGTCAACCAGCCCGAAAACAGCAAAAATGGTGATTTTCATTCAGTCCAAAACTGTTTCGGGGCTGCCTCAAAGAAAAGTTTAAGGGGGTGGTATGGAGCGTTTTTGCCATATTATGCAGCCGAATTGTGCATAATATTAGTCTTAACAACCACGTGAAGTTTCAGCTCTGAGGAAGATAGCCCAATAGAAAATCAGCCAAAAAGTCAAGCAGCGTTGACTTTGACGCGCCGTCACGGCCACGCCCTCAGATGAAAAGTTGTGATTTTGATAACTTTTCATTGTCGAGGCCTTGAGAAGACACACGGCGAGTTTCAAGCACATCGGGTGAAATCCCTAGGAGGAGTTCGTTCAAATGCGACTCCTGGAAATGAGCCCAAAAACACGAAAAGTCCAAATTTGGCAAAAATTGGACGCCGTACGCTTCACTGTAGCCCGGGGCACCAAGAGACTTTTTTGTGCGTCTGGGCATGTTACATACTCCTTCCAAATTTCATACACGTGGATGAAACCGTGGCGAGGGGCACCTCTAAAAACCAACATCTAGGTGGCGCTGTAGAGCCATATGCGTACATCCATGTGCGAGACCCCCAAAATATGTAATTTTACACCCGACTTTGGAGGGTAGGCACATTTTTGTGAGTTTTCGAGGGGATATGGGCCGTCGAAAAAGAGATATACTTTTAAACGTTAGAAATCCAACAGGGCCTCGCCCCAGCGTGCCGTGCTCGGGCCCTAAAAATGTTTTGTTTGCTCCAGATGCTGCAGGTCCTCGTCCACCACGTCGGTGGTGCAGCGTAAACCGAACGCCGCCTCTTCCTTCACAGCTGCCGTACAGTTTAAGTCGACAGCTTTGCAATCAGCAGCTCCGCCGCTGGCTGACACTAAATCCTACACACTGCTCCTTTAAGCCGGTGACACGCAGGGGATGTGACTGCTACGTTTCTTGCAGCCCAGCAGGACCTGACAAATACAAGTATGAGTGTAGACCTTGAAACTAATTTGGTTTAATGCTGCAGTGGTGGGTGATGATGAATCATCACATTTAACTAGCTCTCCAGTCCTTTCCCTTTGTTGTCTACCCTCCACAGCAGAGGGGCTCGACTCAGCAATGTTCCCGTTCGTATTCCCTGCACGCTCCAAACGGCCCCTCCATGAGCGTTCTCTGTGATCAATAATTGATCGATCCATTGGCACCGCTCTGCTCAGATCGGTGATGGCATTCAGGAAACAGATGTTATTTATGCTGCAGGTAGAAGCTGATCGGTCACGATGCAGAATGCATCACAGGTTCAGACATCTGAAGCGCCTCCCTCTCTCTTGACCCCAGCACAACCGGACCGAGCAACGCCTCAACAGAAGACTGTACATCAGTGTTTGTATCGCAGGACACAGTCTCATGACACATGTAATACTCGTGCTGAAATAGATTCAGGCTGCTGCAGAGCAGGAAAGTGGAGTTAAGCTGCTCGAGATGCAGCTTCCCATTGACTGTCCGTCAGCCTGTGACGCCTGTGACGCCTGCCTGTTACTGCCATGATAGTAGAAATGTTATTTTAGCGCACTGCAAACTGGAACTCGACAGAATTTCACCGAGTCTAATTCTGCCTATTAAGACAGATTTAGCGCTGAGGCACAGCTGGAAGAGTCGGCGGCGTGTGCTTAAAGTCTGCAGAGCTCAGAGTCGGCACAGATAACACGGCGTGCATAAGTAGCAGTACAGAGGAGCATCACAGTAATCTTAATGCACGTCACACAGAACTGTATTGTGGACACGGGGACCTCAAAAATAGTTATTTAGATCAACACTGCGGCATTTAACAGCAAACTGTGACTGCCAATTCAAATCCGAGTTGCCACGATGTGAACACAGCTGATTTTATTTGAACACGACGAGGTTCCGTTCGACTGGAAGCATCTGGAGGATGTTCACTGTCAGCGCTGAACTTTTTAATCTGTCACATCTGTCTGTGGTAATTAAGCATGCGTCTGTTTGTTAATGTCAGGGACTCGTCGTAATCGTGGGACAGCAGAGTAGAAAGAGTCGTGAAGAATCTGAAGTATGAGAGAGGACGTAAACCCACAACCGCAGATTCTCTGCATGGATGCATTTCATGGAGTACACGTCGTAGTACATGAAGTATGTTGCAGACTTTTTCCCAGAGGCGAGAGCATCGTTTGAAGTAAAGTAAAAAATCTTCGCAGAGAGCTGAGTAGGGTTGCAAAATTCCAGGAATTTCCAAAGTTGGAAGCTTTCCATGGGAATAAACTGGGAATTTACAACATTGAAAATTAGCCCTTCAACAGGGAATTTTAAATATAGTTGGGGAAAATATATTTTTAGCATAATCTTGACTAAAACAAACAGATTTCACGTAAGTACACTTTAATATCGCACTGCTTACTGTGTTATATTACCTCCAGTTTCCATTAATTCCAAAAAGTAAAAAATCTTTGGTAAGGGGCTTAGTTGGGTTGCAAAATTCTGGGAAGTTTCCATGGGAATTATTGGCAATTTATGGGAATAAACTGGGAATTTACAACACTAAAGGTTAGCCCTTCAACAGGTAACTTAAATATAGTTGGGGAAAATATATTTTTAGCGTAATCTTGACTAAAACAAACAGATTTCACGTAAGTACACTTTAATATCGCACTTCCAATTTCCAGTTAATTCACTTAAATTTCCATTAATTCCAAAAAGTAAAAAATCTTTGGTGAGGGGCTGAGTTGGGTTGCAAAATTCCGGGAAGTTGGAAACTTTCCATGGGAATTAACGGCAATTTATGGGAATAAGCTGGGAATTTACAACTTTGACGGTTAGCCCTGAACAGGGAATTTTAAAAATAGTTGGGGAAAATATATTTTTAGCATAATCTTGACTAAAACAAACAGATTTCACGTAAGTACACTTTAATATCGCACTGCTTACTGTGTTATATTACCTCCAGTTTCCATTAATTCCAAAAAGTAAAAAATCTTTGGTAAGGGGCTTAGTTGGGTTGCAAAATTCTGGGAAGTTTAATGGGAATTATTGGCAATTTATGGGAATAAACTGGGAATTTACAACACTAAAGGTTGGCCCTTCAACAGGTAACTTAAATATAGTTGGGGAAAATATATTTTTAGCGTAATCTTGACTAAAACAAACAGATTTTACGTAAGTACACTTGAATATCGCACTTCCAATTTCCAGTTAATTCACTTAAATTTCCATTAATTCCAAAAAGTAAAAAATCTTTGGTGAGGGGCTGAGTTGGGTTGCAAAATTCTGGGAAGTTGGAAACTTTCCATGGGAATTAACGGCAATTTATGGGAATAAACTGGGAATTTACAACTTTGACGGTTAGCCCTGAACAGGGAATTTTAAATATAGTTGGGGAAAATATAGTTTTAGCAAAATCTTGACTAAAACAAACAGATTTTACGTAAGTACACTTTAATATCGCACTTCCAATTTCCAGTTAATTCACTTAAATTTCCATTAATTCCAAAAAGTAAAAAATCTTTGGTGAGGGGCTGAGTTGGGTTGCAAAATTCCGGGAAGTTGGAAACTTTCCATGGGAATTAACGGCAATTTATGGGAATAAACTGGGAATTTACAACTTTGACGGTTAGCCCTGAACAGGGAATTTTAAATATAGTTGGGGAAAATATAGTTTTAGCGTAATCTTGACTAAAACAAACAGATTTCACGTAAGTACACTTTAATATCGCACTGCTTACTGCGTTAAATTACCTCCTATTTACAGTTAATTCACATAAATTTGCATAATACCCATGGAGTCACATCAGTGTGTGTGTGATTATAAAAACATGACTCAGCAGAGCTCGTATCGTCGTGCAGAACACACATCGTTATGAATACGTTGAATGTAACTGTGAGTGTTTAATTGTGAGAACACGAGCGGGCCGGCGTGCTTTGTAATCACATGCGCTGTGTCATTATATATGATTAACGAGCACCGAGCTGGAAAGTTGTTTTTGCAGCAGCTGGAGCTGAACGCTGTGCATGCATACGAGCTTTTTCTGCACGTTTCAACACATTAGAACATTTTATTTGTTTTCATTGGAGCCGCTGTGGCTCAGTGGGTTGTTAGTTTGATCCCCTCCTCCTGTGTTTGAAGGGATGGAGACTGAAATCTGCTCTTCTCATTCTAAATGTTATTTTTTCTCTTTCTTTTAATAAATAGTTAATATTCCCACACGAAACAGTAATCAGGGCACCCTGCTTAGCAACTGTTGCTACTCGATAGGACTCACCGGCTTGGCAGCAGTTTGATTTTTGTACGTCGCCTATTTTAATCTATGTGCAGGTTTGAGGATCGCGTCACGCGATCTTTCACCGAACCTTTCTCTGTCACGTCCAAACGCCGGGTGGTAGTAGTCTGATTACTCCGGCAGGACGAGTAGCTCCATTTCACTCTCTGGGGAGCTCTGAGGTTGTCAGAGGAGACAAACACAAGCTGCTGTGTTGGATAGTTTTACCGCTGCAGTTAGAAAATAAAACACGGCCGAGCTTTCAGGGATTCCCCCTTTTCTGATTCCAGGGACACGATCTGATTACTTCATTACTTCATAACGTGTAATCTAGTTTTCTGCTGTTGTCACTTTATTGGTGGCTTTATTCAGCAGACAGTAAACTTTCTAACATTATAGACGTGTTATTTCATTTCTGTTTTAATGGACCGCATTATGATGTAAACTTCTGTTAAACATTTCCACCTCTCTGATCCTGCATGAGGTGGATGAGGTGGATGAGGTGCATGAGGTGGATGAGGTGCATGAGGTGGATGAGGTGGATGAAGTGCATGAGGTGGATGAGGTGGATGAGGTGGATGAGGTGGATGAGGTGGATGAGGTGTAGCTGTTCCTGCCTCCACCTCTGTAAACTTCACTGACAGATGCTCCTCACAGTAAATGTGCCTGTTTAGTAACATCTAGTGACCGCAGGAGGAAACTGCAGCCACAGGAAGTCCTGCTGTTTGAAGAGTGTTTGTAATATTTTAAATTCAGAAACCAAAGACGTGTTCATGAATTATCACAGATATTCTGTAAATAATGTTCAACACGTTCAGACAAAGCAAAGCAGATTAAATGGTTCAAATACTGTCCGGATAAAGTCTTAACATCATTTTAGATTTATTGTGATTTTGTCAATGAGAATTAGTTTTGCAATATTCCAGGAATTTTCAATGTTGGGAACTTTCCATGGGAATAAACTGTCGACAACTGTCAACAAAGTTCAATGTCTGCGCTTTAACAGGGAACTTAAATATAGTTGTTGGAAATTTATTTTAGCATCATCTTGACTAAAACAACCAGATTTCACAGCACACTGCTTACTGCAGGGCTTATTGAGGCCACGCCCCCTACCTGCACAGGTGGTTTCTGTACCTGGACCACACCTTAGAGCCCAGAGCACACAGAGACTGTTGAAGAGACACATGTGTGAGCTGGTGGACGTGAGAATGGTGCAGACTGAATCTCATTAAAATCACAAAGGGAATGTGCAGGTGAGGGAGCCAGGTGTGATGCGCAGACAAACAGAGCTGTTACCACGAAGGGGGGTGGAGCCGGGTTTTATGCAGCGTAGGTTGAACAGGTGAACACAGGTGAGCCAGAGGCCACGCCCCCACGGGCTTATAAACGCAGAGAGGAGAGGAAACAGGAGAAAGGTGGAGAGAGATTTGATGAATGTCAAGCTGGTCCAGTCACACGTCTGACTCAGGCGAGGCGCTGCTGTCAGTGGAAGTCTGTGTCAGGACATGTGACGACAGTGCAGGTGAACATCCACAGACGCACATCGATTTTTAATGTTTTCCAATATATTTTATAAAGTTTGTGACATGCAGTGACACACAGAGACACACAGAGACACACAGAGACACACAGTGACACACAGTGACACACAGAGACACACAGTGACACACAGAGACACACAGTGACACACAGAGACACACAGAGACACACAGTGACACACAGAGACACACAGAGACACACAGAGACACACAGTGACACACAGAGACACACAGAGACACACAGAGACACACAGAGACACACAGTGACACACAGTGACACACAGAGACACACAGAGACACACAGAGACACACAGTGACACACAGAGACACACAGAGACACACAGAGACACACAGTGACACACAGTGACACACAGAGACACACAGAGACACACAGTGACACACAGAGACACACAGTGACACACAGAGACACGCAGAGACACGCAGAGACATGCAGAGACACACAGAGACACGCAGAGACACGCAGAGACACGCAGAGACACACAGAGACATGCAGAGACACACAGAGACACACAGAGACACACAGAGAGTGTCTGAGCGGTTTGAGTCGATCGTTCTGTTGTTGGAGTAACTTCGTCTGGACTTCTGCATCGTACAAAAACTGATTTCAAACATGAAGTTTGTCTCTGCAGACGAAAGGTTGAAAAACTTTTGTTCATCTGCAAGCGCAGCAGAAGAGATTTATACAAACGTTGTTGGTTTACCACTGAAACAATGCACATGCAGCATCAGGTCATGTTTTTTAAAACTATTGAACCGAGCGCACAGACTGCGAGTTCATTCAGAGGCGAACAGAGCAGCCACTGATTTAACTGAGCACATCCAACTTTTTGTTGGACTCTGGTGTGTGTGTGTGTGTGTGTGTGTGTGTGTGTGTGTGTGTGTGTGTGTGTGTGTGTGTGTGTGTGTGTGCGCCACCCCAGGAAGTGTCCGTGCTGCAGCACGGTCCGTCCAGCCTCTGGTTCCCTCTTGGCTGAACTCCCTCCAGCGGGGCGGGGTGTGGGAGGGAACTTGTTTGCCGCAGTTACCGATGCAGCGATGGGGAAGCAATTCATTGCTGTTCCACAACACTTGCACACGCACACACACACACACACACACACACACACACACACGCACACACACACAGCGGCACAATGAGCAGCCAGTCTGAGTGCTGCCAGAGAGCAGGCAGTAGTTTGATGAGAGCACTTCCCAGCAAGGGAGATAGCAGGTTGAATCTCCACACAAACACACACACTCACACACACACTTCACACACACACACACACACAGACTGAGTTAACACACACACACACACACAGAGGCATGCAGGAGGAGAAGGAAAAGAGCGTGGAGGTAAGGAAAGACTTTAAGGCCGTTCACAGTTTAGTATTTACACAGAGAGGGAGAAACTCTAGCTGTGTGTGTGTGTGTGTGTGTGTGTGTGTGTGGGTGTGTGTGTGTGTGTGTGTGCATAGTGTGTGTAGATTAGCTGCCAGCTCTCCCTGCAGTCTGGGCTGGTAAGGAGCTTGAACTGTGTGGCAGAAAACTGCAGCAAAGTCTGTTTTCCTTGCAGTTCTTCCTCCCTCTGTGCTCTCAGCAGCTTACAGACCCCGAACACTGAATCATTCATGTATGTAAATCTCAGCGAGGTGCTGTGCGTCCGTTTCTTTGTGTGCGGGAATATTCTTTATCGTCTGTGAGACAGTTCAGTAAAAACTACAGATCTGCATGTGTGCTTTGGATGCAGCTGCAGAGGGATGCACGCTGATCACATGCACGGACTTAACGGAGAGACGCGTTAGTTAGATAATAAGTGATGTTTGTGTCTACCTGATCTCCACCAGGTGTAGGTAGCAGCTACGTTCAGCCTGCTGCGTTTGCACATGACGTATCCATGATCGAATGCTCCGGGTCAAGATGAGAGCAAACTTTAGTTTAGATGTCTGTCGTCGAGCCGTGAATCCAGCAACGAGCAACATGAACCGTGGACAGATGAACTCAAACACGTGATCAGGTGTTTTTACCCGCAGCTGTGAACCATGAGCTGAACACATCCGTCACAGCTCACAGGACGACACGTCATCTTTCAGCTTCCTCACTTTTAATTTTGCTCATCTCCTGATAAATGAGCATGTGTGGGATAAATGTAGCGTCTCACATACGACGATGTGTGAGACACAGAGCAGCTCGTCAGTGTTTGAAGTCGCTCTTGTCAGATTTTACTGCATAAAATATCTGTTGCATCGTTCAGATGTATAAACGACAGATTCATGCTTCAGACTTCAGGTGATTTAAGGTGAGACGCGACCTTGTTACTGACATTTTAGCTGTTATTAACGTGCACTAATGAGCTTTTATGTTATTGTGCGCTCTATAAATGAATCGCAGCGTACTTTCTGATCACTAACCTGTAGGGATGTAACGATGCATCGTGACACGATTAAAAATCGGTACAAATGCGCGACGACTCGCATCGGTTGACAGAAAAAATTAATCGCGATTCTTGGCGAATGGGAACCCGCACAGCTCAGATTTGGACATTTTCCCGGTGTATGTTCTTCTAAACATGCTTCTACATGTGTAAATATGCTACGTAGTTAATTAGTTTCACTTTTTTACGACCGGCAGTTTGCACGGGGTATTTTATTTTGAAAATCCACCGGGTTCTCTTTGCTTTTTCTGTGTCTGGCTTCCGCCCGCTCGAGGTGCTCTGTGGAAATTGACGCGTGCTGCTGCAAGTTTTAATGTTTTTATTTTATTGTTATGTACAAAACACAGCAGTTAACAGCAGTTTACTGTGAGACTGTTTCTAAAGAAAGCAGATATCTGTCATGAGTTCTGTTGTTTAAGATGTAAGTTGCACTTTTTGTAAGAGAACACAAACTGTTTGAGAGTTTCTGTAAAGAAAGATTTTTTTCCTACAAATAAAAAGATAATTTTATTTGGTCAGAATTTGTCTGTAGCTCATTTTGATTTAAAAAAATCGTGAAAAGATCGTATAGTGAACAAAAAATCATGAATCGAGTCATGAGTTGAGTGTATCGTTACATTCCTACTAATCTGTCACCTCATCCTTCCTACGATGGTTCAACACGTGGATTTAAAAAGCTCGTTCTAATGTAGAAACACAAACATGAATATCGTTTTCAGCTCATACATGGAGTCTCGTTAATAACAGTTCATCTTTGTCTTTCTGATGAACTCTAACGTGCAAATATTAGATATTAAAATGTGTTTTTTCCGTCCTGTAGAGACGATGCTCGTGCACGAGCTGCCGGATTGACAGTTATTGAGATTCATAAATCAGAAGCGTGGCTTTTCTAAATCTGATGAAAAGAGCTTATCACCGTCTCTCTCTGCGTCTTTTGTTCGCTCGTGTGGCAGGCGGCCATCGTCCCCATGAGCTGTCACTCAGAGGAAGACGAGGACGTCCTGTGAGCTTCACATGGACCGCCGTGCGTCTGCAGCCGCTCTGCGATCGAACAGCAGTTGTTGTTGCTTTAGCATTGAACATTCGTTTTATTAAGACGCCGAGATGTAGTCGTGTTAGTCGGCTTTCATGTCGACAGAATCAGAATCATCCCGTCCTCTATGAGCCAGCTGGAGCTGACTGATTTGTGCGAGGGAACCGTTTGTGATAAAACATGTTGACTCCGTTTGTTTCCGTCTCGGGGCCTCCCTATAGAGGAGCCAATAAAGTGGCCTCCGAGTCCATTCATGCTTTGTCTCTGTCCTCTCTCTCTCTCTCTCTCTCTCTCCGGCTCGTCCTTTCTCTTGTTAGAATGCAGGTATTGTTCAGCGGGAAAGCCCCGTAGCTTCTCCGCACTGGACAAAGGGGAATTCAAGAGGTAAGACAGTTCCCGACTGAAGGGAAGGAGACAGAAAGCATCCCCCCGTCTTTGTCTTTCACTAGTGAGCATAACGAGGAATCAAACGGTGGCCTCATTCTCTGGATTACAACCAGTCTGCAGCTGGTGTTTAATGAGAGCCCAGTTATGCTCATTTGATTTTTAGTCTTTGTAGTTTTGTTGCATTGCATAATGAATCCCTGCACCACATTTTCACACACGTCTCTCTTCAAATCTAATTCTGTATTCAACTAAATAAATTCACATGAAATTAGCTTCAGGCCGCACATATCCATTAACAAATGGCACAAACCAACCTCACTGTTAATTATTAAAGCATTAAATTGGCAGCACACCTTTAGTAGCACCCACCTGTCAATCAAATCCTGCATAACTTTAAGCCTTAATATAACATGAACAGGTGAGTTGTATATAAATTCACCCTCAGTACAGTTGTCATGTGACGGGGAAATTAGCTACAGAGACCAAAACTGTTTTTTGTACCAGGCTGTAAACATGTTTATTTCTGCTGTGAAACATGGGGACTTATGGAGACTGACTCACTTCTGGAGCCAGCCTCAAGTGGACGTTAGAGGAACTGCAGCTTTCTGTGGTGACTTTACGTCACAGCCACAGAGATTTATGCTATGTTGTCAAATTGTTATCTTGTTCTAGCTTGTTGTTAGCTTGCTTTAGCTTGTTCTTAGCTTGTTTTAGCTTGTTGTTAGCTTGTTTTAGCTTGCTATCTTGTTGTCATCTTGTAGTTGGCTTGTTGTTAGCTTGTCGTTAGCTGGTTCTAGCTTGTTATTAGCTTTTCCTTAGCTTGTTCTAGCTTAGCTGGTTGTCTTGTTGTTTTAGCCTGTAGTCAGCTTGTTGGTTTCCTGTTGTTAGCTTGTTGTTAGCTTGTTATCTTGTTCTAGCGTGTTGTTAGCTTGTTGTTAGCTTGTTGTTAGCTTGTTGTTTTCTTGTAGTTAGCTTGTTGTTATCTTGGTGTTAGCTTGTTGTCTTGTTGTTATCTTGTTGTTATCTTGTTGTTTTCTTGTAGTTAGCTTGTTGTTAGCTTGTTGCTAACATGTTGTTATCTTGTTGTTAGCTTGTAGTTAGCTTGTTGTTAGCTTGTTATCTTGTTTTTAGCTTGTTGTTAGCTTGTTATCTTGTTCTAGCTTGTTGCTAACATGTAGTTAGCTTGTTGTTAGCTTGTTGTTAGCTTGTTGTTAGCCTGTAGTTAGCTTGTTGTTAGCTTGTAGTTGGCTTGTTGTTAGCTTGTTGTTAGCCTGTAGTTAGCTTGTTGTTAGCTTGTAGTTGGCTTGTTGTTAGCTTGTAGTTAGCTTGTTTTAGCTCGTATGTATCTTGTTAGTAAGTTAGTATTTATCTCAGTATTTCTCGCGGAGCTTCAGTTTTTGGTTTCACTTTCCAGCCATGAGACTTTGGCCATGTCTTCATCGTTACACCTTTAAATCAGGCGTCACCAGTCCACGTCTAAACGCTCTTCACTGGCTCCACGTTCAGTCTTGGACGATGTTTGCTAAAGCAGCATGTTGTCCTTGTTCATGCGTTCACAGAAATAAACTTCTCTCTCTCATCTGGGTGAAATGAAAGGATCAGTTTTGAAGGTTCTGCAAACGTGACGATTAAACCGACTGTGATGAACGGCTCGTTCGTACCTTTGTTACGAGCTGCTGTATTCATGACACGTTGCAGCTTTGTTCAGCCACGTGTGTTTATCCAGGACACATGCTCAGCCTCTCGTGAGCGTGTTTACATCCCTCCTGAACAGACATATTTGTAATTGAATCATTAACCTAGTGAGGAGGAAGTGTTGTGTGTAAACTTAATCCATCAGCGCTGAGTGGGTTCACTTTACAGTTCGATTCCACATGCTGTTTGTCACTGAGTCACTGCTCTGTGTGCTGGACGAGGTTTCATCTGGAAATCTGCAGCCAAAATGAAAATATGATGTGAGGAACATTAGCCATCGGTATTTAAAACAGTAATAAATCTGTATAATATGCATTTGGGCTGTAGGATACTGGCTTTGAGTCGATTATTCTAAAAATGCATTGAGATGGAGCCAAGACATCTACCTGCCAGCCGCCTCGTACGTGAGGACGATTCAGGATACGATTCTTACCTCCAGCAAAAAGCTTCAGATTTTATTTATATAGCCTAATGTCACAAATCTGAAACGTGCCTCGGGTGTTACGTTACAATCTGTAAAGCGTTCGACCTCCTCTATTCTTAGATGGAAACCTTTTATCCTGCAACAAATATGGAATAAATCTCAGTAACTCCAGGACGAGCGACAGAGGAGGTGTCCGTCTCCTGGGACGATGGACAGACAGTTTGATTTGGAGTTGACAGCCTTCAGGATGAAGAGTGAAACTTTCCATGAGAGGTTTAAACTGGGGAATTTTGAACAATATGGTCCAGGTACAGAAATCACCTGTGCAGGTAGGGGGCGTGGCCTCAGCAGCTATGTGACTGAGGAATAGCAGATATTTAAATGTACCTGCATGAAATCTGGTTGTTTTAGTCAAGATGATGATAAAATAGATATTTTTTACTATATTTAAGTTCCCTTAAAGTTCCCAGTTAAAGGCCCAACCTTCCCATAAATTCATGTTAATTCCCATGGAAAGTTTCCTTTGAAAATTCCCAGAATTTTGCAACCCTACAGTAGTTTTGGCCCCACTCTCAAGAAATTGCTAATTCCTTTTGTAGCTTTTTAACAAATCTTGTAACCTATGTGAAGAAATGTGAAGAAATTGGCTGTTTTTTTACGTGTGAACCTATGGAAACGTCGCCCGCTAATTTGTGGCTTAATGTCTGTTGACTAGGGATGGGAATCGAGAACCGGTTTTAGTTGAGAACCGGTTCTGTGTGTTTCAATTTCATGGAATCGTTATCTAACGATTCTCTTATCGATTCCAGAAAGCACGGATTACGTCACTTAACTTCCGCAAGAAGTTACGCACGCTCGATTCGAGAAAGCTCGACAAATTACGCCACGTAACTTACATAACTTATGCACGTGCAGTAGTAACAATGGCACCCACTCGGTTCAAACGCTCCAAAGTTCAGCTGCATTTCACCAAAAAACAAAAAGCGACTTGCAACCTAACTAAACAAAGTTGATGCTGATCAAACAGCTTGTTCTCCTTTTTTTCCTAAATGAGAATTGATAAGAGAATCGATAAAGAATCGAATCGTTAAGCAGAATCGATAAAGAATCGAATCGTTAAGCAGAATCGATAAAGAATCGAATCGTTAAAGCAGAATCGATAAAGAATCGAATCGTTAAGCAGAATCGATAAAGAATCGAATCGTTAAGCAGAATCGATAAAGAATCGAATCGTTAAGCAGAATCGATAAAGAATCGAATCGTTAAGCAGAATCGATAAAGAATCGAATCGTTAAGCAGAATCAATAAAGAATCGAATCGTTGAGCAGAATGGACAAAGAATCGAATCGTTAAGCAGAATGGACAAAGAATCGAATCGTTAAGCAGAATCGATAAAGAATCGAATCGTTAAAGCAGAATCGATAAAGAATCGAATCGTTAAGCAGAATGGACAAAGAATCTAATCGTTAAGCAGAATGGACAAAGAATCGAATCGTTGAGCAGAATGGACAAAGAATCGAATCGTTAAGCAGAATCGATAAAGAATCGAATCGTTAAGCAGAATCGATAAAGAATCGAATCGTTAAGCAGAATCGATAAAGAATCGAATCGTTAAGCAGAATCGATAAAGAATCGAATCGTTAAGCAGAATCGATAAAGAATCGAATCGTTAAGCAGAATCGATAAAGAATCGAATCGTTAAGCAGAATCAATAATGGAATCAGAATCGTAAAAATCTGATCAATCGCTGCTGTTGACATGTTGCTTTTCTGAAACAGATTTTTCTGCCCTGTCTTCCTGTGATATGAGAAACTTTGTAACCAGAGGAAGACGATACATAATTCATGTTTGATCAACAGTTTGAGAGCGTGCCGCGTCGCCCTGGACGGACTCAGATCGCGTTCAGACCCGGATGCGTAGTTTATTATATATTCATCATGTGCTCTATGTTTGTGTCACGCGTCCTAGAATTGCTCCCCACCGGCTCCTTGATTAAATAATCCTCACTGACCTGAAGTCAGTGTTTATTAAAGTGGCTGTAATTGGGTTTTTACTTACTCTCTCTCTCTCTGTGTGTGTGCTCCATCTCAGTCCTCAGTGTTACAGTTCCATCTAGTGGTTCATCTCAGTAAGACTGTCTCGTGCTGTATGCTGTGCTGACGAATCAGGATGCAGAGCTCACACAGTGCCTGCCAAGGTGTTTGGAAAGAGCCTGATACTGCAGATACTGCAGCTGCCTTATGTAGTCCTCATCCACAGTACTGCGTAAGTACTCGGTGTCACGGCAGACCTTTAATGAGAGAGAGAGAGAGAGAGAGAGAGAAGAGAGAGAGAGAGAGAGAGAGAGAGACAGAGAGAGAGGAGAGAGAAAGAGAGACAGAAAGACGAGAGAGAGAGAGGAGAGAGAGAGAGAGAGAGACAGAGACGGAGGCAGAGAGAGACGTGAGAGAGAGAGAGAGAGAGAGAGAGAGAGGAGAGCATGTTGTTTGTGTTCGGAGGCGCAGCTCTTACAGCTGAGTCCTGGCTGCAGAGGCTTTCATCAATTTTGCATGTGGACTGATAAAAGGGAAATTCAGTGTGTGCTCATGCAGCAGATCATGGAAGACACAGGAAGCCAAACCTGCAGAATCATCATCATCATCATATATGTTAAACAGCGGCTGATATCAGCGACTAGTCCAGCAGCAGCTGATATCAGAGACTAGTCCAGCAGCAGCTGATATCAGAGACTAGTCCAGCAGCGGCTGATATCAGCGACTAGTCCAGCAGCGGCTGATATCAGAGACTAGTCCAGCAGCGGCTGATATCAGCGACTAGTCCAGCAGCGGCTGATATCAGCGACTAGTCCAGCAGCTGATATCAGCGACTAGTCCCGCAGCGGCTGATATCAGAGACTAGTCCAGCAGCAGATGATATCAGAGACTAGTCCAGCAGCGGCTGATATCAGCGACTAGTCCAGCAGCGGCTGATATCAGCGACTAGTCCAGCAGCGGCTGATATCAGCGACTAGTCCAGCAGCGGCTGATATCAGTGACTAGTCCAGCAGCGGCTGATATCAGAGACTAGTCCAGCAGCGGCTGATATCAGAGACTAGTCCAGCAGCGGCTGATATCAGAGACTAGTCCAGCAGCGGCTGATATCAGAGACTAGTCCAGCAGCGGCTGATATCAGTGACTAGTCCAGCAGCGGCTGATATCAGAGACTAGTCCAGCAGCAGTCAGTCCAGCTCGGCGTCTGTCTTTCAGCCTTTTATTTCACCAAGCTCTCACCAACCACTAAAAGTCAGTCCCACATTTACTCTTGTCCGGCGGCTTCTTGCTCGCTCACTTTTCTCTTCTTGGCTTCCTCCGTCAGCGTCCTCTTCTCCTCTGCCATCGCGTCCATAGAGGCAGCTGCTGAGCCTGGTCACATATCCCATAAACCGAGATCTCGAGAGTCACATCGTGGAATGACAGACACCGTTCATCTGATTAAACCAGATGTTCATCTTTAAACTGCATGTCATGATTCTATTTTTACAGTGTTCAACCTTCATTTCTTCTGGATGTATTTGTTGTTCGTTAGTCAGTTTGAGTTGCGGAGCTGTGTGTGTCTGTGTTTGAATGTTTTGTTCGTACGCCTACTGATCTTTCCTGGAATATTGTAACGGATAGCGCCTCGAGCATGAACCGTGAACACGTGCTGCTCACGTGCATCTCGTGTGAACGCCAACTAAACGCTTTAAACGCTTTAAAAGTTTTAGGCTGTCCAAGAAAGTCCAAAGCTTGACTGAGCAGTGTGACTCCATCACTCGTTCATCATTCATTCACTTTAATGTCGGTCCAGCCGTGATTAAATCACACACACACACACATGTGCAGTCAGTCTATAGTAGAGTGAGCGTGCAGTACAGGAGAAGTCGCAGTCAGACGCTCGGGCAGCGTTACATCCTGACACTGAGCAGGGTGTGACTTTCAGATACGAACCGACTGCGGTTTTGTAATTCTCACCTAGTATGCACACACACACCTTCACCTGGGCAGAGTGCCAGATGAAGGTGTGTGTGTGTGTGTGTGTGTGTGTGTGTGACAGTATATTTAATACTTAGCTTCACTGCATTTGGTTCAGTATTTACCTTGAAGTCCAGGAAGGTTTGGACGGGTGCAACAAAAGAGTTAAAGTTGTGGAATGGTCAAAAATGAAACAAAGTTTCTTCGTGCACATTTGAACCAGTTTAGTGATTCACCATCTAAAATCCAGAATATCATTCAAAAGATTTAGAGAATCCAGAAAGATCTCAGAGTCCAAAACAACCGACAACAAGGACGTTACCACATGGGCTCAGGAGCGCAGAGCATTGTCAGTAAACACGTTTTATTGCTGCATTAAGAATTCACCACCGGAGATGGACTGCGTGTGCTGTGGTCTGAGTCCAGATTTCAGATTGTTCCAGTGCAAAGATTAAAAACCAGCATCTGCGATGGCGTGGACAGGAGATCAGAGTTTTTCCCTAAAGCTGCTACAAGACACTTTCACAGCAGGACGGTTTCCACCTCCTAATAATCTGATTTTAAGGGGAACCCGACCGGATCTGACCCAGTGGCAGACGGCAGAGTAAGAAAACAAAACGAAACAGCTATTCACATTGAAACGTCTAGACATGAATGTGTCAGTGAAGCAGGCGAGTGGACCTTCTTTTCCTGGGAAACACGGAGTAGCTGCATGTAGTTCAGTTCATCAGTTGACGCCTTGGCCAGATGGGGGCGCCGTACAGCATCAAGCTTGGTTGACCTGCATGTTCCATCATGTAGCAGCTGCATACTCAGTGCATGATTATGAAACAAAAACAGTGACAATATTTTTCTTTCTCGATGCAAATATGCAACGTAAATCCGGATAATATGGCAGATTATTCCAGTAATGAGTTAATCCTACAACAGAGACTAACAGGGGGGTGGATGGATGGGATGATGAGGTAGAGTGGGAAGAGAGAGAGAGAGAGAGAGAGAGAGAGGAGGGAGAGTGTATAGCGAGGACAGAGTGTGTTTGTGTGTGTGAGCAGAAGCTCGTATGCAAAAACCTCGCTCACGTGAAGCGTGATTGCTCGTTCTAGCTGCCCTCGACTGAAGCTTCTCGTCTTTCTGCCTTGAAGTCTACAGCAAAGTCCATCGTCCGTCCACCGTCCGTCCATCGTCCGTCCACCGTCCGTCCATCGTCCGTCCACCGTCCGTCCATCCAGTGGGTCTTTTTCTAACAGGAATGTCTCCCATAGTCAAAAGCCCAGAGTGCACGCCGCTGCTGTGCCACTGCAAAGTTGCCTGCACCAACAACACTCTGTCGTTGATGTTTGGATGCAAGGTAGGTCACCGAGAGGAACTCCTCCATCAGGCTGAGCCGCCGTAGATCTTCTCTCTGTGTTACGGGGATTACTCTGCTTCAGGAACTATCTTCCATCTTAAAAGCAGCGATAGCACAGTTTTGTTTTTCCATCTGCGATCCTTGAAGCTCTCTTAATGCTTACTGAGGCTTAATGAGGGCATATTTACAGCAACTGTAATATTTCTGCATCCTTCATTTATCACAGCGAGAGGTCAGAAACACTCCTATCACTTAAATACTCTGTAATTGTTCTCTTGTGTCTTGTTTCTCTGGACTTTGACCTTAAAGTTGGCTTTAAATGTTCTGAAATCATTTAGAGAAACCACAAAGTGAACACTGGACGTGTGTGGCACTTTCAGAGAGGCACAGACCGCCTGAAACGAAACTCTCGGGCTAAAGAGGCGAGGACATAGAAAGCTCACATTGATGCTGATAGTACACCATGTGCTTTACACTAAAGTGAAAGCAGTGGTAGCTGCTAATATTGTGAAACTGGAAGTGCTGACAAAGACTTTCACAGCGAGCTGATATTACCAGAAACCGTGGGAGGTCATTTAGAATATATTTTGCACAGATGGAATACATTTCATCACGTTTAACAAAGCTCAATAAAAACTGAGAACCGGGAAGGAAAATACGAGCACGGATTACCTGGAGAACCTAAATAGTTCAGCAGGTCAGTTGAACAGCTGCATGCAGGTGAAGTTTGGTGGAGTAACACAGATTGTAGTCGTGCGTTTTTGGGGAGAGGAGGTCAGATTACAAACCGATACAGTGACTCGTGCAGTGATTATGCATGATCATGTGGTGCGTGTAGTTTCGTCTGCTCGTTCTTCTGACTGTAACTCAGCTCAGATTGTCCACTGAGGTCATTCAAACCTCGACTCGTCTGTTCTGCCTCTGGAGAATTACTTTGCAGTGTCTGCTATTATTGAATAAGGAGAATTCAAAGTATCAAAGTTTAAGTTGGATTTATTATTCTTGTACAAGAAGGAGCGTTTACACAAACAGCTGTTACAGAGAAAAGGCTCCTCGAGGAGCTCTAACATTTTTTAAAAAGGGCCTGTCTCAGACACCTCCCACCAACATCATAACATTGTTTTTTGGTTTTCTGCTCAGCAATAAGCATTATGTGTTTTATATCCAAATGTTACTCCCCTAGTCTGTCTCTGCTGACCTTGTACTGTTGATTTATAATTATCTCTCCCTGCCAGCCTTAGTAAATCACAGGCCAACTAAGGGAAGTGCACGAGACATGCAAAAGACAGGACACACACTATATGCATTAAAACATTGAACCCAGGTATAATCCTAATTTTTATAACAGTGTCAGAGCAAGAAATACAAAGCTGAGAGAATTGATGTTCTCGGATCTGTTTTAGGTCACATGAGTTGAATATTGCATAGTTCAGATGTATACACAAAGTCTCTCTTGTGCAGCACCTGATGAAATCAGATCTGCAGTCAGAAGAGTGCAGCCGATAGAAGCTTTGGCTGTGCACGCTCAGCGAGATCCAGTGCATTACATAACTCAATGAAAACAATTAAAGAAATCACAGATATCGACTACAGTAGATCAAATCTGCAGACTGCAGACGTCAGCCTGTTTAGGACTATAGCATTACTACATATAATCTTGTAAATGACAGTGTGTAGTGTTTAACAGTGACTGGAAATACAAGCAGACAGCGTGTTAGTAGAAATCCCAAAACGAGCTTCACAACAGAAATGTGTTCGACTATAAAGGCAAGTAAAGCAGAGGGCAGGTGCTCTGTTTCACATAGCTCAGCTCTCCCTCCTGCTGTCTGCAGGAATTAGGACTGGAGCAGAGAATAAGTGTGGAGAGAATCTAACTGTAGGTATATAAAGCCGCAGAAAGAGGTCAGTGCACACAACCGCTAGGAGATTCCACGCTAAAACTACACAGAGCCTCTGAATCTGCCCTCGGCCATGCCACCCCACATTTCCATCTCGTCTTGACTCTGCTGGTTCAGGCTGTGGTGAACATCAGAGAGGAGGGATCGTCTCATCGGAGCATGACAACGCCACACGTGAGCGGCTACGCTCTGCACACAGCTCGGCTCTCGAGTCGCCCGACCCCCCCATTAAAGAGATTAAACCAAGAAAACAACCATTCACTATGGTGGCCCTCAAGTACGGTGGCCCTGACGTGCAAAACACAATAGCAAATTCAAAAACACAATAGCAAATCAAAAAACACAATAGCAAATCGAATAACACATTAGCAAATCAAAAAGCACAATAGCAAATTCAATAACACAACAGCAAATTCGAAAAACACAATAGCAAATTCAAAAACACATTAGTAAATTCAAAAACACAATAGCAAATCAAAAAACACAATAGCAAATTCAAAAACACATTAGCAAATCAAAAAACACATTAGCAAATTCAAAAACACAATAGCAAATTCAGAAACACAATAGCAAATTCAAAAACACAATAGCAAATTCAAAAACACATTAGCAAATTCAAAAACACAATAGCAAATTCAAAAACACAATAGCAAATTCAAAAACACAATAGCAAATCAAAAAACACAATAGCAAATCCACAAACACATTAGCAAATTCAAAAACACAATAGCAAATCAAAAAACACAATAGCAAATTCAAAAACAGAATAGCAAATTCAAAAACACTGGCAAATTCAAAAACACAATAGCAAATCGAAAAACACAATAGCAAATCAAAAAACACAATAGCAAATTCAAAAACACAACAGCAAATCAAAAAACACAATAGCAAATTCAAAAACACAATATTCGATTTGCTATTGTGTTTTTTGATTTGCTGTTGTGTTTTTTGATTTGCTGTTGTGTTTTGCACTTCAGGGCCACCGTAATTCACCAAGAAGTACAGCAGTATCTAACTGATCGTTTAAATGGTGAATAATTTTTTCTCTTGAAAAATTAAAAACTGTGAAGAGTGACTAATGTGAGATTTCCTCCGGCGTCGGAGTCTTCAGTGTTTAGTTCAGCCTGACACAGAAAAACAGCTCGGGGTGATGCAGCTGTGTGAAATATGAATAATAGTCACTATATGTTGGAACCACATGCTGCTGCTGCTACGACATGATGATGATGAACAAACACTACGCTGACTTTAGATTTAAACGTTTTAAAAACAGTTACTACTACGACGTGTATTTATACCTAAAGGCTGACGGGCAGTGAAGTTTACCATTCATCTCTGTCACCGTGATAAACTGCTGAAGAAGTACGCAATGAAAACACTATCACACATACGTTAACCCCAAAGAGCAGAGCACAGAGACAGTAAGCAGTCGCTCAATGAATGCATGACGCAGCAGCAGCAGCAGCAGAGTTCAGCCAGCTCAGCATGGAAATGACAAATATATATTTACTGTTTTTCTTGTGTTTTTATCTCTCCAAATTTAAGCAGCCCAAGTAAAATAATGACATTATCAGCCATTCGTTTTGTATCTTGCCTCAACTTTATTGCTTAAGACTTCTAGATTTAGATCTGTTATTTTGTGTTAGTTCCAGTTTCAGATGGACTGTAGATGGTAAAAAAACAGGAAACACCCCATGAACTAGTGTTTCTAACAGAAGTTCTCCCAAACATGCATGTGAATCAATAAGTCCCTATAGCAAACGAAAACCTCACACACACTCGTTAAAATGTCGTTAAAGTTCAGGTTTAAATAAGGTTGGTCGCATCCGATTGGCTCCCTTCGATTGGTGGGTCGCTCCAATCACGTTCCTGCATACTTCCAGGAAACAAAAGTGGCCACGCCTTCTTCATGCAGGGCCAATGAGGAGGCGGCGAGCACAAACCTGGATTAGTTCAGAGCTTTATTGTCCCTCCAGGGGAAATTTGATTTGCAGTGACAATGCAACTTACACAACAAACAATAAATAGACAAACACAGACATAGAACAATGACGCAAAGTAAAACAACCAAACTTGATTCAAACAATCCTAAACGAAGTTAGAATATGAGTGACAGAAAGCAAAAAGTCTATAAAAGATAAACAGATGCCACAAGAATTGTGCAAATTAATTGCATTAATTGCATTGATTGCACATGGAACAAAGGAGAATTTATATTTGTTCGTAGGTAGCATGTATCTCCGTCCAGACGGCAGAGAGATAAATTCCTGCAACAATGGGTGGTCAGGGCGGGACAGGATGGACCGAGCCTTCTGTAGGACTCACGGTCCTGCAAACTTCCAGGAAACGTTGACGAAAGTGGCCCCGCCTTCTTCAAGCAGGGCCAATGAGGAGGCGGTGACCACAAACCTGGATCTGCGTACACGCAACACAACGCCACAAACAAAGATACGCTCGGGGCGAGGCGGCGGCCGTAAGAGACGGACAACAAAACATTTAATTTTAGTCCAATCTTCAGGTTGTTGTCTTTTGTTTTGGAGGCAATGTCAATCATGAAATCTCGTTGGACAGGTTCAGGTGGCACCAGCTCTGCATGGGGACGACGGGGCCAGAGTCACGCACACTCGAAATTTCTTTAGAAATTTTTCTAGTTCTTACTCAAACCCCTTCAACCCGTAGAAGGTCGAGTGAGTCTGTGGTTAGCATCAGAGTCCATCTGTCTGTTGATCATAATGACGTCCTGACAGTCGTCTTCTTTTGCTCTCCACATGTTGTTGCAGCCATAAGCCCGCTCGTTGTGATTGGTCGGTACTACTTCGACTACAAACGGGAACCAGTGCCAATAATCTTGGTCTGTAGCCTACAGATTCTGTATTCATATGCAGATCTCTGCTTATAGAGATTAATCACGCGCTGCTGACTAAAACCCTCCAGGCTAACTCGCTCTTTTGTTGCCTCACTGATCAAAATATGATGTCAGCCTTGAATTGCTGTGTTCTGTGCTCTGGGTATAAAAAGGGAAGTCTTTGTCACCTTTTTACCTTCTGAGACTGTGCTGCAGATTTTTGAAGCCTTCATCCAGCTCGTCTGTCTCCCTGTAGCATCAGTCCCTCATCCTATACATCAGGTCCAGAGGCTTCGACCACATGGGACTCATCATGCCTCAGTGACTCAGTTTTACTGTTGTACACAACCAACACTAAAAGTATCTCTTGTTTTTGCATGTGCTGCCATCATCTAGACCAAAACAAAGTATTTTTCTACATGCACATCGACCGAGCATGATCCATGAAACAGAACGTTGGGACCAGATGAGGAAAAAATGAGGGAAATGCCTCCGATAGCCTTGAATCATTGATCTCAGTTAAGGCATTAGAGTTGATGTCCTCCATCTCCTCCTTGTACACAAAACCCTTGATGAGTTAGGACCGAGCTAACTCTCGTTAGTGTGTGTTCAAGAACACTGTGATCCACTGCTGCTGGTTTCTTGGAGGTCCTGGTTGGTAGATCTGGAAAAAGACGAGTGTTTTGTTTCTGAGGCAGCTTCGGGTTTCTCCAGACGCAGGCGAGACCTACAGTGACGCTGAAAGAAGTTTATTTCAGTTAATCATGGTGTGCATTGGAAAAAATGGGAGTTATGCTTATGGCTTCAGAGGCTGAGGTGTAGGTTGGAGCCAGTGTTTGGTTTGTCTGCTCAGAGCTCATTTTAAGGCAATGAAAGCACAACAGTTCTGATTTTTAGGTGATTGTACATTAATGAAAATATATTATATTCAATTTCTGCCAGTAGATCCCCCTAAATCCTCCACATTGGACCTTTAAATGGAACTTTTACTCTTAAAGAAGTCATGGAGGAAGTTACTTCATGAAGACAATGGACATAAATCAACAGATTCGTGGGAAGATGTTCTGAGGAACTTTATTTTGGTTAATCCTGGAACACGAACGTCACAGCTCTTGTCATGTGATTTTCATTGTGTTGCTGCTGTCTGAGTTGCATGTTGGGTCCTCGGGTAGCTTCAGGCTGCTCACTGATGTCGTTAATGGGATGTTTGTTTCCCTCCTCCCATCTACGTTTTTTTTCCAAGAGGCATGCGTTCGGGTGATTTTCAACATTAGTGATAGAGAGAGACATTTTTTGTCTATCTACAATTTGATGAAGGAAGACTTGTCCCAGGAATGGGTGGACCAAAGAACAATTTCCCAGCTTCATTATTTAGTTAGGAAGTTTCTCGTTAAGATAACCTGATTTTTCAATAATTTTGCTGCCTTTTTAAAAAGTCCCCTCAAAGTTATCACTTAAGTCTCAAACTGCGTCCGCTGAAGTGAAACGGATAAGATGCATTCAGTGTTTAGTTTATTTTGCATCTCATGTTATGCATGCCTCATTTTTTATTTCTTATTTTCACTGTTGGCATCGTAATCCTCTTCGGTTTCATCTTATTTCTTTGGTCTCTCTTTCGTACATGTAATCCTCACTTTATTATCACTTTACTTATTATTCAAATCTAAAGAATGTATTTTCACTTCAGGCTTCACGCACGGCGAACAATGCTCCTTTAATCTGGTTGTATAACATCAGCATGGCTGATTTTTTTTTTCTTCGCTGCAGGGATGCTGTCACACAGTATATTGTAGGTCACTGGGCTTCTCTCAGGCTTGAGGTCAAATGGCCTCGCATCGGTACAGTAGATGTGTCTTCAGCTTCTCTACTTAGCACAAACATTTCACCTCATTACAGCGATTCAACTGCTGGCTGCTTAGCAGTGTGTTATGGCCTGAATATAAGAAACCAAAACGATCATAAACACTCCTGAGCTTTGCTGCATATGCATGCATGCAGGAGTCTTATATCGAATTATAGATATTTTGTTCTAGGTTGTGATTTTCATAAATAGAATAAATGCAGATGCAGATTGCAACTGAATGAAGACTCGATTCTCACCCTCTCCTTCCATGCATGTAGAAGCAAAAGGCCAGTGTTTGGTTTGGCTCATTTACGGCAAGAATTCTTATTTTCAGGTGGTTTTACATGAATATTATATTTAATTCCTGCCAATAGATCCCCCTAAATCTTCCTTATTGGACCTTTAAAGATAACTTTTACTCTTAAAGACGTCACGGACGTCGAGAAAATGGACATAAATCAACAGATACATCTTGGTTTTTTTTTACGTTATGTCACGAAAGTAAACTCTTTGATTAAACGTGACATACGGCTGACCTGATTCATATTCATCCAGCAGTAACTCTGTGTCGCTGTGCATCCTCACGGGCAGTTGCTAGGTTACAGGTACAAAAAGTAAACAGGCAGCGAGGTCCTCGTTAGTCCGTCCGCAGTGCTGCACCAGGGGAAGCTGCGCCTCATTAAAATTCTACAGCCGATCATGTATGACAAAGTCATCGTGAGACGTGAAGGATCACAACATGAGTCATGTTCGTCGAACTGTTAACCGTGTAAGAAGAGTTATAATTTCATGTGGCGTGCTCGTACTTTCTATATTTAGACCATCTCTCCTGTCGCACATTTATTTTGCCATGCTAAGCTAAACAGCAGCAGTCACTTGCCTGCATGGCCCTGTAGCAGCAAACGACAGACACAGTCTGAAGCAGACAGACACGGCTCTGAGTGCACGGTGTTTGTGTGTTGGAGGAACCAGGGTGAGGTCCAGGCTGAGGTTGGTGATGCAGCAGGTGGACAGCCTCATGGACTGGGAGGATGCTGCATGTCTGTAAATAAACCTACGTGTGAATTTAGTTTTCTTTTCTCACAGTGCTGTAAATTCAGCATGTGCTCAATACAACCCACCTGGAGCAACGTGGACGATAACGACGGCGTGAGACTTCCACGATGGCGCAGTGCTGAATGTTTGTAAGAGTCAACCTGCTCTGCTGTCATATGAAATCTTTACGTGCAGATATACGTGCAGGCTGTCCGCTTCACATGTAAATGACATCAGTGTGCCGGTGGCCATCTCTGATTTGAGCTCGGTGAAGTTTTCATCCAGACCGTGGAACCTGCGGGCGCTCCAGGTTGTGCGCTGGTGCCGTCGGCTGGTTTCTGTCTCGGAGGTTCAGTGTTTTATTTAAGTTGATGCATCTTTTATGATCATTGTGTCAACAGCGCCACTGAGGAGAAGATACAGAGATAGACAGAGTGAGTGAGGAGGAGAGAGGAGATAAAACCTGACAGCCTCACACCGTACGAGGCGTCAGCTCTGTGACTGTAACGGGTGAAGTGGAAGTTTCGCATCAGCTGTTTTTTTTATTATAGGTTTAATTTATAAGTTATTAACACGTCTAACACACGTTAAAAGGAGAAAGAAGAGAAACAGAGGAGTGTTCGAATGAGATGTTGGTTGATGGATTTCTGGAAACTTTCCATGGGAAGTTAAGCTCTGGAATTTGGGAAATATTTCAAATGGGAAACTCTGTGGGAATTATGGAAATTTGAACATTTAGGTGGCATAATTAGCCATCCATGCAAAATAATATTATTTTATTGAATAATATTATGTAGTCCATGAGCTCACATGTGTGTCTCTGTGTGCTCTGGGCTCTAAAGTGTGGTCCAGGTACAGAAATCACCTGTGCAGGTAGGGGGCGTGGCCTCAATAAGCCCTGCAGTAAGCATTGTGCTGTGTGCACGTGATTGCATGAAATCTGGTTGTTTTAGTCAAGATGATGCTAAAATATATTTCCAACAACTATATTTAAGTTGCATGTTAAAGGGCAGACACTGAACTTTGTTAAATTCACATGGAAAGTTTCCAACATTGAAAATTCCTGGAATATTGCAAAACTAATTCTCATGAACAAAATCACAATGAATCTAAAATGATGGTGAGACTTTATCCGGACGATATTTGTAACATTTAAACTGCTTTGCTTCGTCTGAACGGGTTGAACATTATTTTTAGAATATCTGTAATATTTCCCACAACTATATTTAAGTTTCCTGTTAAAGGACCAAACTTCAGTGTTGTAAATTCCCAGTTTATTCCCATAAAGTTTCTCCCGGTTCATTCAGACATTAGCGTTCCCCACACGATGAATCACAGTCCCTTCGTTAATGAAGACCTCGTCAGTGACTGTGATCCTGCAGCCTCTGCAGCCTCTGCAGCTGCTCATTCATCTCCACACACAAACAGAGCAGGTTGTAAATCTGCTCCTACACATCAGCTGCAACAGGACACGGAGGGGAGACGCCGTCTCCTCGCTGGTGTCAGGTGTTTCTACACACGCTCTTGATAGAGATGGATTTATTGGTAGAAAGAACATCCAGTGCACGCGTGCATCGTCAGGCTGCAACACTCTATCTTCTGCCATCTCATGATGAATCCTGCTGGGCGGCAGTAATTACACAGCGCATTGAAGAACTGATTCAGTGACTTCAATGAAACTCCTACCTGCGTCCTAATAGCCCCCCAAAAATAGCAGCAGCACAAAGACGCTGAGCCGAACTTCAGACACCTGAACGGAGGTTTTGTTCGCCGAACAGCTGATGACTTTATTCTCTCTCTTTGTCGTATTTACAACGTGTTTCATTTGAAAGGTCTGTCGCCTGCTCAGAGAGAAGGTGATGTAACAGGGCGGTAAACATGGTGGGTGTCGTGTTTTCAAGAAACCGAAAAAACAACAATTCTTTCTAAAGAATCAGCTTCCTTTGTCGGTTAACCTTTTTATTTCTCTCTCTGCATCCTGCAGTCGATAGCAGCTCTGTTTGTAGAAGCTGATATAAACCGCTGACCTCGAGCTGCGTCCTCCTAACATTAAAATGCATCTATTTACATTTCTGCCTCCGGGCGTCATCAGAAATAACCGTGATCAGTGGAGCGTTCCAGTTGTTTTGCATCTCGGCAAACAATGCACGGAGCCACGCTCTGCGTCTGTTTGTTTAACCCCCCGTTCTCTGCGCATGCGACTGCATTAAATCTGGTTGTTTTAGTCGAGATTATGCTAGAATATATTTTCCACAACTATATTTAAGTTTCCTGTTAAAGGACCAAGCTTCAGTGTTGTAAATTCCCAGTTTATTGCCATAAACTTTCTCTCTTTGCCACCCCGGTTCATTCAGATATTAAGGTTCCCCACACGATGAATCACCATCCCTTCTTCTTCCTGTTCTCTGAATGTGTGTGTGTGCAGAATGGACTGGCTCTTTCTATCTTGTGAGATGATTTGGTCAAATGTTGCCTTGACAACAGGGTCCATCTCTAAATTCACATTGCTGACACTTAAAGTCCGAAGCTCTTAGATGGTTTTAAGTATCGAAAACTATCTCAGTATATTTTTTAACAGAGCTGTTGTGAAGCTCAGCGTGTCCTCCACTCTGTGTGGAGCTGATGAACACCTACACCTGCACAAAACCTGTCAATCACAGCGTCCACGCTCTTAATCCTGCATAACTTTACGCCTTAATATAATGTGAACAGGTGAGTTGTATATAAATTCACCCTCAGTACAGTTGTCATGAATGGGGAAATTAGCTACAGAGACCAAAACTGTTTTTGTACCAGGCTGTAAACATGTTTATTTCTGCTGTGAAACATGGGGACTTATGGAGACTGACTCACTTCTGGAGCCAGCCTCAGGTGGACGTTAGAGGAACTGCAGTTCATTTCACAGCCTTATTAATATTAATGAGCTGACTGACACAGCACCACGTCAGTGTGCTGCAATCTTTTGATTTAATGCAGATTTATTTCTTTATATTCTTCATAAGAACTTGTGGATTTGCGCTGCAGCTCACCTGGCTGTGTAACCGTGCCACGGGATGATCTCTGTGTTACCTCTGTGTGTGTTTGTGTGTGTGTCCACATCTGTCCTGCATGTCCTGACATCTGTCGTGCTGATGCAGACGCCTACAGTCCTGTAAGTGTCTGAACATGTGGATGAGCGTCTCCTCCTGTGGCTGTGCTGCTTGTATGATTGTGATCGTTGATATAACTGATCATGTGTTCGTGTTTGCTCGTTGTAGTTACATTTGGTCCTGTTACTCTCTCCAGA
This sequence comes from Collichthys lucidus, assembly GCA_004119915.2. NCBI lineage: Eukaryota > Metazoa > Chordata > Actinopteri > Sciaenidae > Collichthys > Collichthys lucidus. The sequence continues at coordinate 31,902,116 of CM014092.1, read as the reverse complement.
ACAGGCCACCAGCTGTACAGGGGTCACCCCACAACGGCCAGCCCTCACCCTGCATGAACCCTGCCTTGATGAACGCTCCCTGGGTGAGAGACCACCCCATATCATCCTGATGGTCACCCACCAGAGTCATCTTTATTATTGCTTCATTTATACTGTTAACATTAGTCACTGGGTTTACACGGTAACCAGGGATCCATTTCTGAAACTGTCTGAAGCTTCTAGTGATCTAATTACTTCATTTACTTTAAACATATAAAGGACAGACAGATGATACACCAACCCTAAGAACAATTCCAGATAAAGACACAGAAAACTAGAAATATTATTATTATTATTGTATGTGTACGTTTATAAAAATACATATTTAGAAGCAGAACATCATTCTAAGTTTGTGCTGTTGTTCTGCATTAAATCTGAATACTTTAAAGTGTTAAAATTGACAAAGCAATTTAAAAATAATCTGTTTTTTCGTCATGCAGATCACAAACCTTTAACCCTTTTAACAAAAAAGTCTCTTTAAATGAAGCTCGTTAGCATCTACAGAAGGAAAAAAATAATATATTCTAAGTGAGTGAGTCACTACGCTTTGTATAATTAATATTTCACATTCATAAATGATGCTATTCCACAAATCAAAACCCTGTAGCTGTGAATCTGCAGCTTCTCTGTCGATGTCTGCACATCTCATTATCTCAGTATGACGATGACATCACGGACAGGAAACACTGATTGTCCGTCTCCTCTTCCCGTCCTCAGCAATACCACTACCATGAAGACGACTCGCCGCCTCTCGACCAGGGATTCCCGCGGCTCACCAACGAGGTGCGCGCTCCCGAGCTCGTGCACGTGTCCGAGAAGAACCTGTCTGAGATCGAGAATGTGCACGGCTACGTGTCCCATTCCCACATTTCTCCTCTCAAGGTGAGCACGCCGACCTCTCCACCATCGTGACCCTGCAGCTGCATGAACGACGGCCACGTTCCTCAAAGGTCTCGAGGAAGCGAACAGGAACTCTCTCCACATCCCTCCTTCTCTGTAACCTTCACCATTCCTCGCACACTCGTCCCCTCAGCATTGTGTCGTTTCATGAAGCACCTGTGTGCGTCTTTCCAGGTTTCAGCCACACACACAGTTTGTTCTGATGTCTCTCTACTCTCAGGGTTTGGTCAGCAGAGGGCAGTGTTGTAAATGAAGAGGAGTGTTTGTTTCATGTGAGAACAGGCAGAACATCGAGCAGCACCTGCAGAATTATTGTTATTAGTTTGATTAATTGTAGGGATGCAATGATGCTATGGAGCCAGATTATGTTTAAGAACATCATAAGGATCTTGTGAGTGTGGAGATGGGTTTACATTTGTTTGGATCTGATCTGACCTCTTTCCCCATGCAAACGCACTCTGCAGTGAATCTAACAATGTGTGAAGAGAATCCTGCAGGTGGAACGTCGTCGTCTTTCTTCGATCGGCTTCCATCTGTGCATCTAAAAATTGGCTTATGATGGTTATTAGATGTGAAAACGATTGAACTTGTTGTGCATTAAATGACGTTGGCCTGCTTCGATCATGCGACAGAGCAGAGTACTTACCACTTACCGTATCATTGCAGTGAGACGATGAAGTTAATGCGTTTGTCTTTGAATATCAGACGTTGGTTGTGGTACGTTGTAAAAAAAAAAGTGTAGGTAGCAGAGACGTGCCAAATGTCTCGCTGATGATGTTTCAAAGTTAACGAGGTCTTCGTTTCTGTCAATGTGACACACGGCGGCTGAAACGACCTCGAACCAACCTTTGGATCTGGCAGCCAGCGTGTTTTAAGAATCTGGGAGCCAACAAACTAAATTAGCAGGCGTGGACGGAGGCGCTGCCTCCACCCTGATCGGTGCATGAGTGTTTTTTAAAAGCTGTTTTTCCTCCACGTCTCATCAGTGGATTTGATTTTGCATCAGTCTGAGATGGGAACGTCTCCCACTCCCCCTCATCCTCATCCAGTCTTAACCCCTCTCAACATTTCCCCCTTCTCCTCCCTCCAACATGTGACAGGGTAACTATTACTAATGCTTTTTTATCCTCATGCATCCGGCTCCCTTCTCCTCTTTCTCTCTCTCTCTCTCTCTCTCTCTCTCTCTCTCTCTCTCTCTTTCTGCTGGCTAGTGATCTTGTCTTTCGTTTCTTACCTGCAGCCTGCACTGGTTACCCGTTTTGATCTTGCGTACCCGGGTGTGACCACAGCAAACTACATGGCAAGTTTTATTTCATTTTATTTTTATTTGACCTCCGGGGAGTCTCCTTCCCCTGCATTTCTTTCTTTAATTTTTTTGGTATAACTTCAAGCTCTTCTTATTTCTGGGTCTCTGTATCCAGGAGGTCGATGTCCTCTGACTTTGCATGGACTTTGTTTTGGTGTTGTCTTCAGTCGTTTCCGTTTTCTTGTGGGTCGCTGCCCTTTTTTTCTTGTCATAGCCACACTCTGTCAAATACAACAACACATGCGTGTTCGTGACCCATTTGCTTGCCGGCAGACTCCATGTGCTTGCTGTTGGTGTTCCTGTGATCCGTCTCTGTTACTAATCATGTGTCATATGTTGAAGAGTTTCCTCTTGAAGCTGGGGTCGGTCATGCTGCATGATTCCCTACACGTCTGGTTTTTGACGTCCTGGGAATGAACCAATCAGTTTTTATCCAAAGGCAATAATAAGTTACAGCATGCTCTACTGTGTGTACTCTGATTTAACATTACAGTAAATGATAGTAATGTTTAATTGGGTAAAGTGTAAAATGAGTCTCGGCGCCTCCGTAATGAGTCTAATGCTTTCATCCCGTCGAGGAATCTCAAGGTCGCTCATTAACTGTCAGCTTTTAGCGCGCCGGAGAAAAGTGAGACTCATCACTGATTGTATTTAAAGACTCGCAGAAGCACAGGCTGTGTTTAATAACGGGCAGGAGTCGTCGCTTTATAATAGCAAGTAGAGAAAGTGTTTCTCATGTTCGCTGGGAGCTCAGCGCGGCGTGATAATGATGCAGCCGCTGAACTTTTGAAGTTGAAATTGAAAGAAAATTGAGAACATAAACTCGAGCACGCATACACTAATTTATATATATGTATATATTGTTTTTTTTATGAGTAGCATAAACAGAACCCTGTGTTGTAAAATGACAATTAAACGACCTTGTATCCTCGTATCGGAGTTTTAAAGTAAGCAGGCCGCCGGGAAAAACATCCTCACTGTAAAAAGTGAAATATCTTTTGATAAGGACTATTTCTTTTTAAATTTATCCCTTCCTCGGGAGACGCACACTTAATTAAATGCTCCATAACCCAGATTTATTCAAGCGCAGTTTATGAGATGCAGTGATTTATTGTTGGGTTTTTACTAGAACATGCGAGAGGAGCCGTTTGAGGACAAACCTAAGTGTTTGAAAAGTCACCTGGAATTGAAAATAAAATGAGTTTCATCTGTTTTTTTTCCTCTTACACTTTTTGGGAAACATTTTGTCGCTTCATGGTAACTTTTGTTGCAGATTCTGGTTAAATAACTGAAAGATGAATCAGTAATAGAGCGTTCATGCATCTGCTTGCATAACTGTGTAATTTCCTGGTGGGCCGGTTCCCTCGTGGCGCGGAGGTGGACCTGACTCGTTCCTTAATGTGAGTATGGGAGAGGCAGAGCGACAGAGAGAGAGATGAGAGTGTAAGGGAGTCGTAAACAGGCCCAGAACCACAAATTCTGTGCTCAACCTATTTGTTTCCTCCCAGCCTTGGGACTTTTGAATGAAAAATTGCTTTAATACAGCCGGTATAATTGTAAAGGCAGCAGGGAGGCAAGAATTATGGTTTGTCTATGACCAGAGGAAGTGTAACCCCTCCCTCGCTGGCCGAATCAAGCCCCACAGATTGGGAGAGCGCGACTCGGGCAAGACGTTATCGATTCTAACTGCTGCAATGTCTTATTGATCACCGGCCTCTTTCCATGGTAATATCAGCCTGTAAAAAAAACACATGCATTTCTTTTTGCAGCAATTACTTCTCTGTCAATCACACAGGCTGAAGTTTGTGAGTAATAAATAGCAGTTTAATGAAGGCTGCTCGCTGATTTATGCCGGGTGAGGTCAGAGCGCTGCAAACTTTCATCCTATAGGGAAACGGTTTCGTCATTATTCCTCCGTTATCTTCTCATCCACACAATGGGAGGCCCCCGATCGTCTCGTGAAAACTCTCAAATTGTTTTTTTTTTTGTTGTTTAAACCGCCGTGGGTTAGCAGGGATGTGGATGACAACAGAGAGGATAGAAGAGCTTTGTTTGAGAGACAATTAAACGTGCTTAACGCTGCCGGGGTCAGCGTTCGTTAAAGTCGTGAGCTTCTGACTTAAAGGTCCCGTATTTTACACTTTAAGGATTTTGTTTAGTTACTGACTGCAAACCTCTCGCTTCACTCTCCACTTCTCGGCATGTACGCAAACTACGGTGATTGCGGAACACGTGAAAAATTAATTTTGGGCTTCTGTGCACTTAGAAAGACGTCAGTTCAACAATCTGTGGATATACAAGGCTCATTCTGAGGTGATAGGACATCGTTTCAGTTGGTTATACACTAATGCAAACATATTCTGTTAATAAAGCCGCTAAATCTGACACACTGGACCTTTAAGTGCAGTAAAGAAGTGTCCGGTTCAAACTCTAACTCATCCTGACATGCTTTTTTTGGAGTGAAGCATATAAAGTTTGGTGTATTTTGATGCCGGTCGGGTTTATTTTGCTGTCACAAGGACAAGAAATGTATTTCCTCCCAGCTGAAAATCATCAAGATCTGAGGGTGGTGAGTCTATTTGTTGGGCCGGGGCAAAACAAATTGATAAGTGACTCGTGTCCTTGAAACTGGCTGAATATTATAAGGACAGAACATCGAGGCAACAGCTCCATCACTCCGAACCTCGTCGTGCTATCAGACGGCCGTTTCATAGCGTTTGAGCTCAGGGAATATATAGATGACATTTTTTTATATGAGTGAGACAGATTGTGTTTTATCTTCTTGCTTCTTTTATGGATTTGTTTCTTGTGTGCGACACAGAAACATTGTTCCTGTCACAAAGTCGATGCGAAATGCTGCAGTGCAGGTTCCGTTTAAAAAAAAAAATGCCTCTGTTATCTCTGTTTTATTTATTTATTTTCTGATTTAGTTTTGTATTAAAGACTTCATGACAAAAGCACAGAGTCGGACCTTAATTCAAATATTTGCCCTGAGCCCTGAGCTAAATCCAGGCCCACAGTGCAGAATAACAGAACCATGCAAGCTGCAGGTTGAGGCATGCCGGTGAGCAGAAGGAAAACTTCAGATTCAATCTGTGAAGATCTGTGTTGGTATCGACCTCCAATTGAATTGTTTTGTTTTGTTTTGTTTATTTTAGTCAATGAATCTTTATTGAGTTTTTCACAGAGAGCACAGACTCTGCAGAGATGACACAGACACACAAAATAGAAAAATCCATCCACTTTACATAACTGCTTATTCTTATCAGGGTCACGAGCTGAAAAATGAAATTAAAAAAAAAGACAAATGAAAAAATGCATTGGAGGACGGAAAATCTATCTGCAGGTTTTAAATCAGAACGATAAAAACCGGAGGACCTTAGCCAATTTGTGTGAAGTTGTTTAAAATAAAGTGAGTGCTGAGTTAAATAAAATCCATGCAAAAAGACACAAAGAACGTCTCCAAGCAGCTGTCGAGAATAGCAAGGACCGCGTTATGGACGGGATGCATGGAAGATGGCGAGTGAAGCTTGAACTCTCGTACTTCAGTCTGTTCGATGGACTCCCCTCCTGCTCCTGAACCTCTAAAAAGCTTCAATGAAAGCTCTGAGGTTCCTGTAGTGCTGCACAAAACATGTGACGGATCATTTGCCTCCAACAAACCAACCAACAGCTGACGTGGTTTGACTTTGTCGTCAACCACGGCAAAACTAAAGATACCTGTGATTGTCACATTGTAACTCAGTTTTGCAGACCTCATTGTAAAATATTCAACTGTCTGTAAATGAACCAGCTTTAGTTTTAATTCTTACACGAGAAGACCCAAACATTGGCAGAGATGGGGGAAGATACGAGTAAAGAAACTTCACCCAATTTAAATGATCATGTAAAGGTTACACAGAAAAGTCCATTCATCATCAGCAAACGCATGAATATTCATTACACAGTTGATAAAACAGCTACTTTTTGGTCTTTAACTGAGTCGGAGGAACTGTCTAGACTCACAGTCATCAAAGAGATTCTTTAAAATGTCTCCCCTTCTTCTGGAGATAGTCCGTTATCAAAGTGCCCATCTGCCTTTTCATTGGAAAAAGGGCAAGAGGAAACTCGAGTCTCAGAAGATAATCTTGGTATCGAACACTGTCAAATGTCTCAAGAAGCTCTAGGTCCAGTCTCGGACGTCAGATTTACGTCTGAGATGAAACACTTTGAGGTTTCAGGGTCGATTGAGGAAGCGGACACACACCTGTTAAAGTGGGTTGGAGGAGTCATGGTCAGTGCTAAACTGCTGGCATTGTAAAAGGACACAAGAAACGCTTGAATGCTGCCGTTCAAGTCCGGACAGAAGAACGCTGCAGGAACACAGTTTAACCCCCTGGTTACCCTTCAAAATAATTACTTTAAAGACCCTTCGACACATAAATGTGCGCATGAACATATCAAGCTATAAAAATCTTCTAAATGAATATTGTTTTGAATTTTTTTGTTATATTTGTTTAGACCAGCATCAGTCCTAATCATACATATAAAATATTAATGATTTTTTTTTATTTTTAACCCTTAATTGGCCAAGTGTTTGTCATGATGCACCTTCATTTTTTGGTCTAAAAAACACAAAAAATTACTTTTTTTCAATATACTTTGTGCAAACTGGATTATTAATGTTTTTATTATTGCATCTTGGTGTTTGTCAAAGATTAGCAGCAATATTTATTGCTATGCATTATTTATTGCTTTGTAGTGTCATATTTCATAAAATAATTACGTTAAAGACCCTTCGACACATAAATGTGTGCATGAACATATCAAGCTATAAAAGTCTTATAATTGATTATTTCTTTGATTTTTTTAATTTTTATATTTGTTTAGACCAGCATCAGTCCTAATCATACATATCAAATACTAATGATTTTTTAATTTTTAACCCTTAATTGGCCAAGTGTTTGTCATGATGCACCTTCATTTTTTGGTCTAAAAAACACAAAAAATTACTTATTTTCAGTATATTTTGTGCAAGATGGATTATTAAGCAACGGTCTGGCTTCAAATGGTGACGCTTCATTTCTGTTGGTGTGCCGGACGTGTTGCTGTGGTATCATGCACAGATGGCCTTTATGTGGTCCATGACCCGACGTCGGTGTAAAGACCGTCTTTAAAGCGAGCGAGGAAACACAAGGAGTCAAAATGTCCCGCAAGGTGCGGCTGACCTCCTCCGCTGCTGATGGTCCGTTCACGAGTACTTCCCATCAAATCTAGATTGAACATAATGACACACTGCAAATAACCCCGCGGACCGATCTCGCCATCTATATGTGAAAGATTCAGTGTTCGCTGTCGACACTCAGACAACTATGGGATCCTCCAAAATTGATTTGCTCTTAGTGGGTTTCTGTAAGAGGTCAATTTTGTGCACTTTAGCCATTTTCCCTTAAAATAGTTTTTTTTTCTTCTCTTGTTCGCTGATGGAAAAACCGCCTGTGAAGACGAATTAAAGGTGGAGACAACGCTCAAAGAAGAAATATTGAACCTTAATTTATTTATTATTAACTCGAGGGAACATCTTAGAGACAAAAAAAAAAGAAAAAATAGGACTGCATTTAAAAGAGGTCAGCTCTTAAACAGAGGAACAGGAAATGGAAAGCCATTAAACAGAAACAGCCATTAGTGCTTCTCAAATCATGAGATGGAGTCTGACTGTAGCCGAGAGGCTGCGACGGAGCATCATCATGTGTGCCGACCGCTTTTATTCAGTCGGGCTTTCAAGCAAGACGTTTCTTTGTTGCTGCTGTCTGAATTCATCTGACAGTGAGGTACGACCTCAAAATAATCACAGCATGACCTAAATGAATATTTAACGGCCTTTAAAAAGCCGGAAGGACGACGATGTAGATGTATTTATCTTCACTTTAAAACAGTCGGATAACAGCTGCAGCAGCTTAGATATTTGGTCTCTCTAGTTTTAATGTTGAACTGTCAAAATTCAGTTTCAGAGTTTTCACTTGTTTAAAACATCTTATGCAAATTTCTGCAGGAACACATTTTGTTAAATCATCACGAGGAGGCTGCTCATTAGATTCAAGCAGCGCTCGCCTCTGACGAATCCTAAATTGGCACAAAATGTGAAATTATTGTTGAAGTTGAATCTTCAAGTCAGTTTTTAAAAAGTCAAAGCAAACAGGACATGTTCCAGAAGTCCTGAATGTTTATGTGGTGACTCGGTCGACTATCTTTGATCCAGCTCATCCTGAGTTTTTGCATAGAAACTGTCCAAGATTCAGTCAAGAGATGTAGTTTGATGAAAATGTGACTCACAGACGAGGTAAAGGAGACACGACGCTGCTGACAGGCGACCGCACAGATTTCTCAGAGTTCTTGGAATAACGTGATAAAATATTTATCGTAGAACCGGTTGTTTTTCAGACGCTTTCATGCGGAAACATTACATAAATGTCAAAGTCGATTTGTGACATAATATCCTCTCTGTCTCAGTTAGTCGGTAATCTCAGGTCGGTCTTGAAGACAGTTACAGTTTTATAAGAGGAAGACGCTCGGCTCGTCCCACAGTGTCTCGGTCTCTTTTTTTAAATGTATCCCACACGTTCTGGAAGTGCAGCAGCTCGTGCAGAGTGAAGCAGTTTTTATCTCTGACACATTCATGACAGTTTCCCAGAGGACCTCTCACATGTTTTTATTGACTTCTTTATTTTTTACGTGGACCTCGGACTCCTCACTCCTCTTAACCGGCCACAGGTGACTAACATCTGCCTCGGCATCCACAGATTAATTTTAATTTAACTGCAGATGAATCCCACAGCAAATATGCAACGTTTAGAGATGTATAGTAACGAAGTGGAACTCCTTAAGTACTGCACTTAAGTACTAAACTGCAATATCTGTACTTTTTTGGAGTATTATTTTTTTCCCCAACTTCCACTTTTACTGCACTACATATTTTTGATGAGTTTAATACTTTTACTCGGATACATTTTTCATGTGCTGAGTCGTTACTCGTTACTATTGTAGCGTCCAGCCGGACACGTGATGAATGACGAGGCGATATTGAACAAACTGCATTTATTGCTGAACGCTTTGGTTCCAGGACTCGGTGACTGTCGGCCGGAACCACGACAAAAAACCAACTGAACAGTCCCGGTCTCACATCAACCTCGCTCGTGCGCCGTACGTCACACACCTGACTCACCCAGGTGCGCTCTCTCACCTGCTGCCCCGCCCCCTCGCTCTGCATTCATTCAGACGCATTCACAGACCATGGGAAATCACAGAACGCTACCATGAACATTGTAACACTGTAACATTAGAAGTTGTGCCTTAATAAATATTTGAAATAATATAAACAACAGTACTTGTACTTTTACTTTTAGTACTTGAGTAGCATTTACATACTTCTACTTGCAATACTTAAGTACAAAACATTTTGAATACTTTAGTACTTTTACTTAAGTATGGTGTTTAAAGAACACTTCAACTTCTACCCAAGTCAGTTTTTTGATATAGCGCTTGTACTTCTACTCCACTCCTTTACTCCAGTACTTTATACATCTCTGGCAACGATGCACTAAAATGAGACATCATACAAGATGAATGACGTCATGTTTCATCTTCTCCGTCCTCACTTACACTAGTCCATGGATCTTAAAGAAAACTGAGACTGGATTAAACCCTGTTCATACATCTGGGTAAAGAATATACTGTACACGAAGCTACAGCAGCGCTCCGCTGGTCGCTTTTGGCAGTCGGTGCTTCACCATCTGTCGCCTGGCAGAGATGTTAAAAAACTCTGTGTTCTCTGATTTTTACAGATAAATCAAACGGACAAATGTAACCCGAGCGCTCGTGGTGCTCTGATTATTGTGTTTTAATTGTTTTCTTATGATTCAAACGTCATCGACAGCCGATGCAGCGTTCAGAGTGAAACATCTCGACGAAAGCAAGAAATCATCACAGAGAGACAAAGCCGTGTCACGTTGTGGCGTTCACAGTAAAGAGGATCTCTTACATAGGCGATGACAGACAGCGGCGTGCTCGTTGCTAAGGGAAACTGAGCGCTGATGTTGTTTTTCTATCGACTTTTTAAAAGCTGTTTTTTATTAGTGAAATAATATCAGCTAACGGTTCACGCCGTGGGAGGTCTGATCTGTTTCCCCACACCGTCCCTACTGTGAAAGCTGTTATCTGCATGTTTGCACACACTGTGCAGGCCGACGTGTGCACACATATCTCACGTCGGTCACTCATACTCCGCTGTTATCTGCTGCATCCGTGCAGGCGGTGCTGACAATAATCCAGGTGGATAAATCCAGATCAGCTCTTCCACATCTGTCCCGGTTAACGGATAAAACCGGTCATTAGCCTCATGATCGCCGCCCCTCATCATCATCATCAAACTAACCCGAGTTAGTCCACACACATCATGCACCCTGAATGTTCGGGATAACGTCTGTGAACAATTAGCGGCCTTGTTAACGTGAACATGACTTTACAAGAGGGTCACACAGCGGAGACGTGAGATTTAATGAAGGTCTGTCTACAAGCATCAGCACCGTCCGGTGTGCCGGCTGTAATTAAAACCATAGTTAACTTTCATATGAATATATATTTATATATTTAGTATTTACTGGCCTGTGCATCTGTCTGTGTTTCTGTGTCTCTGTGAGCTTTAATGTGCATCACTCAACAAGTCAAGGTCAATGATCCAGTCCAATATGTCAATCTGTGTGTGTGTGTGTGTGTGTGTGTGTGTGTGTGTGTGTGTGTGTGTGTGTGTGTGTGTGTGTGTGTGTGTGTGTGTGTGTGTGAGCTCTCACGTACTCATTTCTTTTGTTTTGCAGTCGACTCATCAATTCGTCTGGATTAGAGAAATATTATTATATTTCTTTCAGGATTGAAATGCGATTACGCCGTTATGATATGTCGGTGACGCTCGTGAGCAGACGCCGTCTGTCTGCACGGTGGATTGTTGGTGTAAAATCAGATTAAGGGCCGACCTGTTGCTCGGTGATGATGCCTGTTCCAGTACACTGTGTAATCTCCCTCGCAGTGATTAAACTCTAATTCATTCTGCCCTTTGTTCGGGCATAAACTGGGAATGGAGAGCGTGGTCTCCTCTCTCAGCTCATTGTCGGGTTCATACTTTTATTCGGAGGCTTTAATCAAATAGCTTTGCATGCTTTAATGTTCATGAAATACGTTATGTTCAGCCGCGTTTCTGCAGCTGAATATCGTCCTCCTCCTCTGGGATGAAGACGTTTGTGTTGCTTCTTCTTGCAGCCGGCGACAGAGAACTCAGCTTTGCTCTGACCTTCCACATCTTTGTGATGTCTGCTCTAGCAGGGAAATGTTCGGTTCACTGAGGTTTGGTGGTCTAGTGTTACATAGTGACGATAAAGCAACAGAGGAAAGGGCTGGAATACAAACTGCAGCGTCAGGCAGCGACGTCTTCTTCGGGTGACAGTAACTCCTCCGTCGGCGTGGACTTTGTAATTTTGCAGAGAAAGAAAGAAAAACTCAAAGCGTGACATTCACAATCTTACAGATGTGAGGTATGGAGCTGCTCTCTGTGAGAGAGAGAGGCTCGGGGTTGGTTTGTTTGTGTGGCCTTCGTAGCTTGATTGCATTTTTTTAGGTCGGTTGTATAAATCTGCGGCGCAAACATCGTGTTCAGAACATGTTTTCTGACGGTCCCCTGTTAATTGATCTTTTGTGCTCGGTTCTTTTTCTTTCTCTGCTTCTGTCACACACGGCGTCCACGTGTCCGTCTTCTCCTCCTCCTCCGTGTGCAGCTCTTCACGTGGGATGATGCTGTCCTGACATCTGTTGATGCAACTGAGGGAAAAATGTGGAGCTCTTGGTTTGGTGTCTCTCTCTCTCTTTGTCGCTGTGATCGGCCTGATTTTTAAAAGCAGGAGAAGAGAAACTAAAATGAAGTAACACAAAGTGATTTATTACCTCAGTGCAGGTTACCGTTATGAACAGGGGGGTATGTTTTTAAGCCCATACCTCGAGCATGACGTCAGCGCGCATTCATCCGCAGTTTGTGTCTGCGAGGGGCCTTTTCCTCTTTGCCAAGATCCAGGATACACAACAGGAAGCTGCTGTAACTCTCTCTTGCATGACTGTACCGGCATAAAAAGCTCTGAATGTAAGACGCAAACAGACCGTGTACTTTAGTGTCCCCTCTCCTGTAATCCTGCAGGAAGGTTTGGCAAGTTAAACACGGGTTTGGTGTTTGCAGACGGAGGTGACGCGTCCGCGCTGGGTAAACTGCTGCTTTTCCTGAAAAAGAGGAAGAACATCAGGATAATGTTTTAAAATGTTTTAATGATAATAATAAACCTTAGTTGTCAAAGCCTGATCAGAAAAGTTCTGGACCTTAAATTCAAAATAATTGCTGCGACACATTTAATCTGTGTATGTCACCCAGACGGAGACGTTCAGTGTTTTCACATCGCAGAGTTTTTTCATTACCGGAGTGACGTGCAATTCAGATAATCGCTGGCAAATTCAGCGAGGGGCAAGAAAAATAACTGAACTTCCACACCGACGTCTGTGACGAGACTTTAAGCAGTTTCCCGTTCGTCCTTTCGATAATCCAAATATATTTAATGTGGGAACATGAGCGAGCTTTCATTCATGCATAACTGTCCAAGTGCTTTAACGAGCCATTTCCAATTAGCAGCTCTTAGAAGTTGTTGGGTCTCCTTCTCAAACACTTCAGGATAATCGTGAGTTTTATTACCTGCAGCTCGGATGTGTTTTAGTAATTGGCTGCACAACAAGTCTTATTTTACTCACTGTCCATCACTCAGTGGTTGTTTCTGGTCTCTGCATAGAAGTTTTTACCTTTACACAGACACGGATACTGTAATTATAAACACCGAATCCAGCTTATGTCTGAACAGAGACTGATGCAAATGTATTTTATGGATTTCCATGTTTCTCTTTGATGCATCGATATCTAAAATCAGATAAACCATAAACAACATGTTCCTGCTTTTGTTTGTGGAGAATCAGGATGCAAATCCCGGCTCTGACTTCCTTCACGAGGCCAAGGGTGGCTTGACGAGACCGACCTCATCCCTGCTGAGTTTTCCTCCCCGCCATGCACACACACACACACACACACACACACCAGGGCAGAAAGTTGTGTTTCCTTCTGCACACAAATTGAGTGCGACCCTGGGGACGCCGGGTCCCTTCGCTCCAGATGGCCGAGGCTCCTCCAGCCCTGCCTGACAGCCGATCACAATCCTGCACAGTTAGCGATGATCCAGCCACCCTGGACTAACCAACCTTGACACGCCGAGCTCCCGGCGGCAGACACATCCAAACACAGCACTGCACCGGACTGTATGTAGATACACGAGATACTTTAGATATTCTGAGATGTTTCCAAATGTAACCAAGTACAAACTCAGGCCTGGAAACGGAGGTTTGAGACGCATCATAAATAATCAATGAAGCAGCGTAATCATTAACAAACGTTTGAGTAAATGTCAGATGTAACAACCTTTCCACAGCAGGTTCTGAGGAGAGCAGCAGCATTTTACATTTCTAATAATTAGCACAATCTCCTTGATTGAACGCCGATCTAAGGTCAGCCAAGATGTACACTGAAGTCTGAGATTAGCATTAATCAAAGCATCATTTGCATTATTTATTTTCTTTAACCGCCAGGTGTTGCCTGAATTTTTAGATAAAATGTTGAATCTCATCAAAAAGTCTGGAACAAAAATCTGCTCTGACTCTTTGGACCTCTCAGAAACTGGACTGCTGCTCCTCCCTACATCTCGCCCCCGTCAGGGTAACGAGAAACTTAAAGATCATGACTGATGACCAGCTAACCTTTGCACTTTACAACAACATGCAACAGGCTGTGTTTGTCTCCATCGTCCTCCTGACCGGCCTCCAGCCTGTACGGTGAAACCTCTTCAGATGATCCAGAACGTGGCGGCTCGTCTGGGCTTCAACATGTCACCCCACTCATCTGTCTACCTGTAGCAGCCCACGTTAGATTCAATCTCTGATGCTGACTACAAAGTAGTCTCGGGTTCTGCGCCCACCAGGGACGGACTGGCAATCTGGCATACCGTGCATTTGCCCGGTGGGCCGACAAGTCCCGATATATATATTTAACGAGTAGATTACACACCCTAAACACACTCTTATGCTTAGCGATGGGCAATATGGGCCGCGCCGGAGTGGGTGGGGGCCGGTTAGGCTAGGGCGCACGGCGCACCTATGGCGCACAAGAAGAAAAGTTTGTGTCCGGGGGGGGGGGTCTCGTTGTGGGCTGCTATGGTCCAAAATGCCAGGGCCGATTTTTTGTCCCAGTCCGTCCCTGGCACCCACCTACCAATGAACGACTCCTAGCTCCACATGAATCCAGACTCTTCTCATCTGTTGTTCAGCGTTGGTTCCTACGGATCAGGGGTGTTCCTCTCCTCCTCCACAAACCTCCTGAAGACCTCCAGCTCTTCAGAGAACACTACCAACATCTGGACATGACACATCTGTCTACACTACAGCTGGATCTTTATCTTTTTTGTATAAAATGTAAATGTTGGACGGACAAACTCAAATATGTTTTGAAATCCACAACGTTTAGCAGAGGAGGTTTAATTATAGACCTGATACTATTTGTTTTTAGAATAACACGCGAGTGTCGGAGTGAGGAACGCTTTGTAACTGAGCCTCGGCCTTGGTTTTGTATTATCATCGTCTCGGAGCTGTGTAGTAAAGCTCACCTGGATTCACAGGGAGGAACAATAACACCGAGCACCTGACTGCCCACTCGTCTCTCGTCTCAGTCTCTCTGGCTCTGAACGATATGCAAACGAGCCGTGTACTATAAGATGTTATTGATCGCGGCCATCTGCAGTAATTGCAAATAGAAAAGCTGCGTTATAGGACAAACCAGGACAGGATGAGCCAGCGAGGAGAGACAAACACAGACACGTCATCCTCCCCATCCTGTGTTTTATCATTGTTCAGCTGCGTGGTGTCATCTTTCCTGGTAATTAGCCCGCAGTGCTCCATCTCTTTAGTGATGGAGGAGCAGCCGTGTTATTATAGGAGGCTGGTCCGGAAAACACTGTCAACACACACACACACACACACACACACACACACACACACACACACACACACACACACGCTGTAATGTGGGAGGGACCGGGCCTCGTTCTGTTCTTCTGGCTCGTGGTTGTTTCAGTGCAATTGATCAGAGAGCTTTGAATTAAAGCCCAGAACTGGAACGCAGAGCGTCTGGGTTCAGAGTTGATGGATGATGCACGGGGCGGCGGTGTTAATCCGGCTCGTTATGAGGTGTGATGTCAGTGCCTGGCATATTAATTAAACACGTCTTTACTCTCCTGATCCGCTCTCTCCATGCCGGGGATTCTTCCTGCTCGGTGTTCGCTCGTGTCGCCGCCCTCGAACACGAATCGAGGGAGTCGCTCTGGTTTTGAAACAAATGATGCACCAGACATACTGTGCTTCAACATGTTGGACTGTCTGGGGTTCAGGTTGGACCTGTGTCACAGTCCAGCCTCCCAGTTTCCCACCTGTGTATTTAAACTCTTTGTTTCCAGATTGTCAGCGACCATGTGTCCTGCTCTCCAGCGTTTTTCGGTTTCAACCCTCGCCTGTTTTTGGACACTGCCTTTGACTCACCCCTTTGGATCGTCGTACCTGACTTGATCTCCCGTGGTACCGAACCTTTTCCTGTGATTAAAGTCTGGTTACCTCCTGTGTCCGTGCCTCGTAACAACCTGTGACCTGTGTGACCATGAGCGCTGTGCCTCGTAGAAAGCAGAGATCATTCTGAGAACTAAAAGCATCAGGGAGTGAAATGTGAATTTAGATAAATACCCTGCAGCCTCATGTCTGTGAGTGTGAGTGTGTGTGTTTTTATTTTTCCTGTAACAAAGAAATTGATTATTGAATTTATCTCATCAGTTACTGGGAAAGCCAAATTTTCTTCTTTCCCTTTGCTGTGTTTGGAACAGCGACCAGAAACATGTAATTAAATAAATCTCATGTAACTCATGCTGAAATATAAGACAGGATGAAGTGTGGTAGCTCTGGCCGTCACCTTCTTGGCTGTAAACATGTTTATTTCTGCTTTAACATGGGGACTTATGGAGACTGACTCACTTCTGGAGCCAGCCTCAAGTGGACGTTACAGGAACTGCAGTTTTTGGCATTGTGAATGTGAGACAGAGCTATAAGTCCACTGCTGTTGCAATGAGGATAAATCAGCTTTAAATTAAAGGAAGTTTTGCTTCTTAATTTTTTTACAGCTGTCAGTTCTCTCTAAATTGTTCTGGTTGATCTGGAAACACCTGTGGCTGCTGATGGTATCGTCAGGTGTGTTTTAGACGTGTCAGCCACCGTGAGCAGCTGTAACAAACGTTCCTCGCCTCACACTTTAACGTGAGCAGACATTTCCGTCGAGCTCACGATCAAAACGTCGCCCTCCCACATCAGACGCGTGCTTTGTTACTCGTGTCATCGCGTCTGATGTGTGAATGCGTCGCCTCCTGTGCAGAAATTCTGCAGCTTGACAGGAAAATTACAGCCGTGACAATAGCGCCGTGGAAACGTGTCCGTAATAAGTATAATGGGGGGTTTGTCATGAGTTAAAATCTTAAAGATTTATAACTTTAACGTGACGTTTCGGGTGCTGAGTGGCTGCACTCCCTTCCACCCCCACCTCTGGAAACGGGGAGCTGCCGACAGCCTCTTAGCAGGTTTCAATTGGTGCTCGAGATGCTGTTTCCACGTGGAAAGCTCTGGTCCCTCCTCCCCTTCTCTCCCCTAACCTCTCTCCCTCTCTCTCCCTCTCTCTCTCTTCCTCCCTCCCTCCTCATGCTTTCGTGGCTGACAGAGACCTGACTTTGCTGTGCAGACGCTGCTCTCCCTCCCTCGGCATCAACCCGTCCTCCCTCTCCCTCCCACACTCTTTCTTTTTTATTTTTTTATTTATTTTTTATTTGTGTGCCTGTGCTGCTACAGTCCACCGATAAGGAGGCACTCAGTCCAGATGGGCAGCAGCTAAGAGCCGTTGCGAGCTGTCACTGCAGAGACCACAGAGCATTATTATTATTATTTCACCTGTCGTTATGTTTGCATCTATTTGGTATGCCAAGAAGCTCGGGAGGCGACTCGTACAGAACAGCCGGAAAGCCAAAATGCTGAAAGACAAGGTAGGTGCTGATTTACTCGGCTTGACAAAACAGATTTGTAATGAAAGACACTTGAAGCTCCGGGATCCTGTGATGAAGTCATTTTTGGTGATCGGTGTTGCTTTTTATAGTCAAGATGATGATTAAGAGAGAGTGCTACTCCACTTCACCTGTTGATGATGAACGGTGTTGTTGACGTCTGACTCTCAGGGTGAATTAGTTGATTTTCCCTCGATTGCTTCGTTTGTGAGCGAGGAGGAGAAACGAGGGACGCGGAGCTCGCTGCATGCAAAGACAGATCCTGTGTTTTGACCCTGCCGACGTCGAGGGGGAACTCTGAAGCTCGGTCTGTGTCGACTCATTAAGCAACAGCAGATCCGAGTCATTCTGTCCCCGAGCACCAGCTCCCTTCACCCGACATCTCTGAAGTCATCTGCCAAGTTTCTCACAAGAAAATTCTCCCGCTGGATGAACAACACGAGAGCTTTCCTCTGTTGCCCGTGGATACTCGTTCTCTCAGTGTTTACACTCGTAAGACGGACGAACATGACGTGGGACGTAAACACTTAATGAGGCTGCAGGGCCTGAGGCTGCCGATGAAGGACTGCTGGGGGAAATCTTCAAATTTCCTGCAGATATTTTGCTGACTTGCTGATCTACATTTAGTCCTGTCAGGTCTGACACATTTCATCCGTGCCTTTATTTCCACTTCCTCTGCAGAATTATTCAGATCTAATGAAACACACTGAGAACACTCAGGCTTCTTAGAGAGACCCGCTTTTTGTTTTTCATTTTGGACGCTCCCCACGTTCTCTTCCAGCACTATACCACCCCTCTGGGCAAAATATCAACTTTGCAAAAAAAAAAAAGCCATCCCATAATCAAAAGGGCAGATTGCCATGAAATTTTTCCTTTGCGCATTCACACTCCCAAGTGGATGAACCCCCCTCTCCTCTGGTGTCACTCTCAGGACAAGCTGTAACTCAGCTCCTGGTCCGGCTCCAAGATGTCGGTGTGTGTAAGCTTATTCTGTGCAGCACTTTTTTTTGTGTGTTTTCGTGGGGTGTGTTGAGTTCAGCGTCTCTCTGGGGGCTGCTGGTGGAGTTTTACAAAGCGTGCACGGCTTTCTCCTTTGATTCTCTGCCAGGCTTAGTCACCGAACTGAATCCTCGGATGTTCTCCGTCAGGACATGCATCCAGGTATTAACGAGGCGCAGACGTTATGAAGTGAGTTTTATGGAAAATCTTAAGCATTGCAGAAGATGTTGTTGTCTGCGTCCCTGCAGCTTCACTCCTACACATATGTTCAGTCCGAGCTCATTTACATGCGAGAGAAGTGTACTCGTCGTTGGAGGATACTTGATTCGGCTGCACGACGTCCACGCTTGCTCAAAGGCACCTTAAGGATTCTCGCTCTCCTTATCTCTTTTCTCTCTCTCCGCCTTTGTCATCGCAAACATTATCTACCAATAATTGCAGCATCAATCCTCCTTGATTATACAGTAGCACTACAGTAATCTGTGACCCCCCGATGCTCGTGCGGCAAGGCCACGTCCACATGACGAAAAAGCAGCATCGCTGCTTAGCAACGGATGTTTGTGTTTGCGTGTTTGTGTGTGTGGCGCATGGGAGGGATGCGGTGGAGGTTTGAGTGCTGAAGTGTTTGACTTTAACAGGGCTGGTAATGGACATAATGCATGATGAGATGATGAATTTGCAAAACAGCAGAGCACTGGCAGGAATGTATAAGCTTAACATCGCTGACATTATTCTTCCCGAGCAGCAACATCTCCAACTCTGAGATAACTAGCTGCAGAACAGAGACATGATGACATCCGTGCAGTCAGTCAGTGATTTCTGAGTCTACTTGTTGAAATAAGGAGCTTCAGGATGTGCAGCACTCTTACCGAGGATGTCAGTCTTCGGTAAATGACCTCCTGGTTGGACTGCGGTTGCACGCTGACAGCGGACCTGTGGGTGTACGTGCATGTCGGGGGTATCGCGGTGTGTGAAGCACTCACAGTGGCACATGAGTGTCGACTTCCCTCAGCACAGCCGGGAAGCAACTAATTGGAGCTGTGTGATATTTGAAACCAACATTTTCATGTGCACGCTCCAGGATTTGCACGTCGGATCTCTGACCTGAGTCGACCATGCATGGAGGATTTGAGAATTCAGTTCTTTTAAATTGAAAGTCATGCAACTTGTCTTTGCAACAACCTATCAAAATAAAGCTCTGCTATCAAATCTCTAGTTCAAACTATTCAAATAACAGCAGATAAGAACGCTGCTGTTCAGGTCCCTCAGTGAAATCAGATGTTGTTGCTCGGTCCTCTGCACCATGAGAGTAATATTTCTTCTTTTACTCTTCATCCTGTAACAATTAAACCCCTCACCTGTAGCAGAACAAGTCTGTGCAGCGGTGCTTTGAAATCGGATTTGAAAGGAACTTTTCTCAAAAAACTATTCTGTAAGTGGTTTAAATCTCCTTATTTATCCAGATCCACGCAGAGTTATTTAAAGCTTCTCTCAGAAATAAATAAATCGAGCTCTTCGATTGTAGAGAGAGTTTGCCGTCTTGCTGTGTCATTATCTAGATGTTCTTCTTATTCTTTGCAGTATCTCTGCACATGCAGTCACCCACATAGACCCAGCAGAAACATTTATATAGTGCCGGGGTTTTGGTAACAAAAGGGTAACGCAATGGGGAGAAAAAGCAGCGTTGAAGGGTTTGTATCTAAAATTGGACCCTCAGATATCAGGTTATATTATGGCCGGTGAGATGAGGGAGGGAATGAGTCACCGGCTGACATGGAGCAAAGGATCAGAGTTTTTTTTGTGCCTGACATGATCAGGTAATGCATCATTTTGTGTGCAGCTTCACTGAGGTGACGAGTAAATAAGCAAAGAGTCGCCACATGATGTGACTCCGAACAACAGGCGTCCTGCAACCAGCTCACAGTCAGGTGTCAGGTGATGCTTCTCACCTGTAAGTCAGGTGTGCACGTCCTGCTTTGATCAGTCTTTACAGCGATCATCCTCTTTGTTGCATCAAGGCAGAAATCTTTTTAAAAACTGTTGCTCCCTCGGGTGCTGCATGTATCCTCGTATCTGTTCATACTGTGTGTAATTCTGTCACGGGGCGAGTTCGAGCCATCGAGGGCTACCTCTCCAAACACCCCAAATTAATCTGTCTCTGCAGCTGTCCACGGGAAACTCTGCTTTATTTCAAAGGACTTAGCTGGGATCACAGCAACCCCCACAGCTGCTGAATGGCTGTCTGCTGTTAGAGATATTGTAATTACAAATTGAGCCCACATAAATAAGCCAGCAGAGTAGTACATGAATATGACAGAGGAGGGATTTGTAGAATACCCAGAGTTTCAATTCAAGTTTTATTTATAACGTGCCAGATCATAACAGAAGTTATCTCATCACACTTTCAGTACAGAGCAGGTCGAGACTGTACTACATAATATTATTTACAGAGACCCAACGATCCATCATGGGAAGCCAGTCTGAGCATACCTGAGCCTGAGGGGCAGCTGTGGCTCAGAAGGTAAAGCAGGTAGTCCAGAAAATCAGTGGTTAGATCCCGGCTCCTCTAGTCTGCATGTCAAAGTGTCCTTGGACGAGATATCCATCCATCCATCTTCTCCCGCCCAGACTTCCCTCTCCCCGGCCACTTCGTCCAGCTCTCCCAGGCGGACCCCAAGGCGTTCCTAGGCCAGCCGAGAGACATAGTCCCTCCAGCGTGTCCTGGGTCTTCCCCGGGGTCACCTCCCGAAGTGACGCGCCCGCAGCATCTCCCCAGGGAGACGTCCAGGAGGCATCCTCACGAAATGCCCGAGCCACCTCAGCTGGTTCATCTCGATGCGGAGGAGCAGCGGTTCTACTCTGAGCTCCTCGCGGATGGCCGAGCTTCTCACCCTATCTCTAAGGGAGACCCCAGCCACCCTGCGAAGGAAGCTCATCTCAGCCGCTTGTATTCGCGACCCCATTCTTTCCGTCACTACCCAAAGCTTGTGACCGGAGGTGAGGGTAGGAACGTAGATCGACGGCTTAGCTCCTTCTTCTTCTGAGATACTGAACCTCAAATTGCTCCTGAAGGCAGCACCATTGTTTAGCTCCAATTAGCTCCTCTCTGATGAACCGTTGGCACTTTGCATGATACGTCAGTGTGTGAATGTGAATGTGGGCCGAGCACAGAACCTTGTGGAACTCCACGACATGGATTCATCACTGACGTGTACAAACTGAGATTGATCTAGACCAGCTCCTTTAAAGTCAAGTCTCTGTAACATGATGATGGATGCGACACTGTCAACACATTTTACAGATGAATTACTTAGAAATACACATTTTTGTTTACAGCAAGAGACCTCGAAGGTCGAGAAGAAGCCAGCGCCTGAAGTAAAGCGTATGCTGCATCATCGGCCGAGCGTTGAGAGGAAAGTTAAAGCCAGCAGAGAGCTGCGGTCTGCAGACACTCATACAGTATGCTTATTCTCTGAGCGAGCAGCGGCGGTAATCTGCTGAGAAAGACTCTTTGTGTAAACAAAGTGCTGACGTCGCCTGTGCACTGTGGCAGAATCTAATAGATGAACAGAAACTGGAACGCTCGTGTAGTCGGGGGCTCGAACTGTTTGATTTGAAGCGGCTGCACGCTCGCTGTGAACGGTAACGGTCACGGTCACTCAGTGTCGGCACCGCCTGAGATTCCTCAAGCTTCTCCAATCAAACTCACCCAGTCATCACCGTGAAGAGTCCAACAAGAGGTCAATCTTTGTATCGTAGATAGTTTAGGAACCAGAAATAAACATCATTACGGTGATAACTTGTGTTGTGGGGCCGCCCTGACCCGCCGTACAGGAAAGAGACGGAGACGTTGTGTTTTGCTCACCGTCAGTGAACTCCAGGACTCACCCGGCTCCTCGCTGCTGTTTTCCAGGAAGCACTGACCGGGTCGTGCTGACTTCTCCACATAAATGCGAAGATTATATGTTGACAAAGGCACAACCTACCACAGCATTAGTACATGTCGGGGGTTGCTCGATATTTCATCACATAATAACCGTAGATAAACAGCGGGAGTTCAGCGGCTCTCGCTGCCCGGGAGGAGAAGTCAGCGGGGAGGACTGACCGGGTCGCTGCGACTTTTACTTCTAAACTGAGCTTCTTTTTTTTTTTTTGTTTCTCATGTAGCTGTACTGTCTGTTCACAGCAGTTTCAGTGCTCCGCAAATGTCACAGTTTTTCAAATGAAAACAACTCGAGAAGGAACAAATCTCCATCTGAATCCTCAGCAGCAGCGTCGGAGAACTCTCGGGTTAAAGTCGATCAAACAAACTGTATTAAGAGATTTTCAAGCTCAAATAAGTTATCTGTGTTATCCTGCTGCTGCTTCACATTATAACTCCTGTTGGCTTAGCTCTCTCTCTCTCTCTTTAACTCCCCTGTGGTCGTTACTTTCATGATACGCTGGTAGCAAAGCAGCCATTTGCTGCGTGGGAACCAGCTCTTTGGGTAATGGATGTGCACTCCGGTGCCATGATAACCAGGAGGGTTTTTATTTGTGCCGCTATCGAGCATCAGGAGAGCTGAGCGACAGAGAAGCACGGCCGTGTCTCTTTTTAAGCCTGTCAACGTGTCTAGTTTCCACATTTCACTCACCCTCCACCTTGTTTTATGTGTACCTGCAAGTTGTTGAAGAGACCCGTGCAGACCCGAGGCCTGAGTTGTTCCAACACGTTCAAGACTTCGTCTTCCTGCAGCCTGATCCATGAAGAACATGCATGAGAGGAAGATGCATGAGAGGCGAGCGGCGTGTGGGAGGGAGATGTTCGTGGGCTGCGAGCGGGGGAAGAGGTCATTGACAAATGAACGAATGAAATAGAAAACAAATTGAGAGAAGGCAGAAGAGGAGACAGACGCAGACGAAGCTGCTCGTCTCTCAAACTCTGCCGTCTGATTGCTCCAATCACAAAAGAGAGAGACAGAAGATTAAAGCTGCTCTATTCTGAGAAATTTCAATTAGCCTCGAGCCAGTGTTCGGCACTGTATTTGATTTACCTCCCGCCGCAGCGGCTGTGTTGTTGTTTCCATTTGGTTTTCAGCTCGTTACGGTGCGTCTGTGTTTGAATGGCTGTATGTTTGCCGCTGTTGCTCCACCTCTTTTTTCCCGACGTGCTCCATTGATCTGTCTCTAATCTAGTTTTGGCTTCCTGACAGAGCTGACTTCCCTCAGGCATTAATTATGCCTCCATGTGATTTATATCAGCGGGCTCCAGCACCCAGCACTCTTCCCCCCTGCCTAATCCAATCGGATCCACGTCTGTGGCCCGGCCACTGCAGCTCTCACCCAATCAGATATATTGAGTATGTGTCGCGAGTGTTTCCCCTTGCTTACACCACCCCTAGAGCGATATCACCCATCTGTCCTCGGCAGCTACACTACATGCATTGTTCTAAAGTCCTCCTGTGTAAAGAGCGCCCCGTGTCACACCGAAGCACAGCTGTAAACGGGGCAGATGTGCAATCCACACAAACTCCAGCCCATGGATTTTGAAAACAGGATAAGCTGGTATCTAGAGGTCCAGCTGATCCATGGATTATTTTACTTTTGAAGATGTTGTGGGAAATTGCTGAACTTCTTCGGGATATCTTCACTAAAACAGGAGAAGCTGCTCGGTAAACCTCCGTCAGTCTCAGCACGTTTGGATGTACAAAAAACAGGTTCAAGATGAGCTTCAAGCGTCGGTGGAACAGCGTGATCAACAACTCATCCCTGGGCTACACTCTTCATGGAGGAAGTGTCCCGAACCTCCTGTCCCCTCCACGATCCGGGACCCTCAAGAAGAGACTGTCCATGGAGGTCCTGCGGAGCTGGGCCCCAGACCTGGGGAGCCTCAGCATGGGGCTCAATCTTAATTTGAGTCCAGTGAAGTGGCCTTCGTTAGTTACTGTCTGCAGGTGGAGACAAACCCTGACAGGGAAGCTGAAGAAGAGACGCTGTAGCACTGAGGACGAATCACAGGTCAGGAAGCTCGGAGACTGATTCTATACGAGATTGTTCAGTTTATTGTCCCCTTCTCTCAAGCCCTGTAGATAATTAATGTGACTGATTGACCGGGACTTGTATAACAGTGCACGAACAGGTATTACTGCTCGAAGACGTCAAGGGCAGGAGAAAGATAATCGAGACAAACACGACGCAGAGAGCAAGAGGCAGGAGACTCACGCGGCGAAGCTATTTACGTCCGGACTAAACGAAGATAGCTCGTTAATGACGGTGCCACGATTGTTAGGTTTAACCACGCTGAGCTGACGAGCTGCAGAGCGGCTACACGCTGCAATAATGAAACCACCCGTTGCTGCTCCGACTTCACAGCCTGTTGCATCTCGTCTATGCGGCGTAATTAGAAATGTAGGTTCCCCTTTAAATTCATGGATTTCATTAGATAGAAGATATTTCCTATTAGAGTTAATGCAGTAGCCGGTCGGCGATCTGTCACATTAAACAACCGTCGTGTTTTTCCGCGTGTGCTCTCTGGGCTGTGTCATTAACGTCATAATAAAAATACTTCAGGCTCTAAAGCTCTAAGAAAATATGTTTCATAAGACTTTCTAAGTGACTGCGACGTCCCCCGGGGTGCAGCACATGCTGGAGCACAGTTCATTATAGATGGAGATGTTTTAGTCTGTGAGACGGTCGAGCCGGGTGAGTCAGTCCTTTCATCCGTGCAGCAGACGTTAAGAAAGTGACAATGGACGATGTTACCGCCCGCTGCAGCGGCGACAGTCGTGATCATCCCTCCACATATCTGACAGTGAAATGTTGCATTGCATAACGACCTCTGCCATGAGAGGAGCTGGACAGCCTCAGGCTCTTCAGGCTCGTGATGTACGCTGCAGTATTTTAACCATGATGCAGACGTGTGGAGTGAAAGAATGACTTGGCTTAAACTAGAGTCAGGCGTATTGATTGCATCGATGCAGTGCACGGGCCACGCCGAATGTGCTGTGACCACATCGAAGAGAAGGAGGCTGGAAAACAAAGAGGGACAGAGCGGTTCGGGTCTGGATCACGTCTGGGGAGGTGTTCTGTAGACGAGATGTTCGGATCAGAGTTTGCGGGTTAAAGCTGAAAGTCCGCTCACCAGTTCAAGTTTCTTTTTTCAGATCCGGAGCACAGAGCCGAAAGAGTAAAAGATGCGTCACTGTCCAAATACTCACACGCTGCTCTGTGTCACTGTCAAACAGGTGGAGATAAAACTACTGGCTGCTCGAGTTTCCTCTGTAACGACAAAAGCTTTTTGTCAGTGAGTCGACGGTTTTTATCAAAGTTGGTTCGACCTTAACAAGCTTCTTTGGAAACTCTAATATCACTGCTCGGTGCAAACAGGCTTTGGTCTTTGGATGTTAGCAGTTGTGAGTGCATACATATATTTTAAACCACTGTTACCGGGCAGGAATCTTGTTCATGACCACTCCAGGAGCAGAGATGTATAGTAACGAAGTGGAACTACTTAAGTACTAAAATGCAGTATCAGTACTTTTTTGTATTGAGTATTATTTTTTTCCCCAACTTCCACTTTTACTGCACTACATATTTTTGATGAATTCAATACTTTTAAGTTCTTAGTCAAGGAAAGATGTGAAGGAGAGGTGATAAGGAGTCAGGAGAAGAGAACTACGTCATGAAGCGACGGTGATGTGATCTGTGGTAAAACTACAAAGTCCAGGAGATGGACTACAAAACGCTCACCTGAGATATTTCCTAGATACTCCCTGTGTTGTTTCATGCAGGAAATATAAACAATGTACACATGCAAAGGTGTATATTTATACCAGCTCATACATGTTTGCATCCAGAGATGTATAGTAACAAAGTGGAACTACTTAAGTACTGTACTTAAGTACTAAAATGCAGTATCTGTACTTTTTTGGAGTATTATTTTTTTCCCCAACTTCCACTTTTACTGCACTACATATTTTTGATGAGTTTAATACTTTTACTCGGATACATTTTTCATGTGCTGAGTCGTTACTCGTTACTATTGTAGCGTCCAGCCGGACACGTGATGAATGACGAGGCGATATTGAACAAACTGCATTTATTGCTGAACGGTTTGGTTCCAGGACTCGGTGACTGTCGGCCGGAACCACGACAAAAAACCAACTGAACAGTTCCGGCCTCACATCAACCTCGCTCGTGCGCCGTACGTCACACACCTGACTCACCCAGGTGCGCTCTCTCACCTGCTGCCCCGCCCCCTCGCTCTGCATTCATTCAGACGCATTCACAGACCATGGGAAATCACAGAACTCTACCATGAACATTGTAACACTGTAACATTAGAAGTTGTGCCTTAATAAATATTTGAAATAATATAAACAACAGTACTTGTACTTGTACTTTTACTTTCAGTACTTGAGTAGCAATTTTTTACATACTTCTACTTGCAATACTTAAGTACAAAACATTTTGAATACTTTAGTACTTTTACTTAAGTATGGTGTTTAAAGAACACTTCAACTTCTACTCAAGTCAGTTTTTTGATATAGCACTTGTACTTCTACTCCACTCCTTTACTGCAGTACTTTATACATCACTGTCGAGGAGAATTGGTCTGGGAGTCCATAATCTGTGACTGGCAGTATCATCATTCAAATATTTTTTGTTTCCTCACAGATGACATTTAAAAAATGCCTCAGCAGCAGAAATTTTCATTCGTATTTAGGTCGACTCCCAACCGTGATCGACTTAAGACGAGCTACAATCAGCGTCTTTAATTATCTTTCCTGGAAGGAGCGGCTGCAGGAGAGCGTGCTCTTAAATGTCACGTAAATGTCTCCGATCTCCGTCCAGTTTTAGTTATTCAACGTATGTCAATAGTTTTATTAAAATGCTGGATATTAAATGTACTGAGGCGGACTGTGCAGCGGCAGGATTTATTAGGCCATCGAGCAAAGTTATTACAGCGTTCCAGCCTCGTCCTGATTGACTGTACTGCCGGTAATTCTAATACAGGAGGGGCTTTTTTTTTTTTCTATTAGTGAACTGTAGGTGTGGAGAGATGGATGATATCTTAGTCCGGGGCTAAACTATGCAATGAAGAGATGAGGAAAATAAGTCAGAAGCTTCCAGAGCTGTCACTGGTACCGCACCGGTGGCTGTCTTCCTCTTATTGGATCAGTTAAACGGGAGTTAAAGGGCGAGCCGCCAGATCAAAGCTTGTTCTCTTGTTTTTGCCTTTGGGATCTCCTGTTGTCTCTGTGTGTGTGTGGCTGTATTACAGTGGATGTGTATTTCAGATGATGCAGCATGACTCAGCTGGTGTGTGTGTGTGTGTGCAGTTGAGTTACTTTGAACTACATTTCACAGTTTTGCAAAAACAACCCAAGCGAGCGTAAGTGTGTAAAAGTGAACACAGCTTCTTTTTATTTATGTTTATTTACTACGATATGAAACCAACAGGCACGTCATGCATCCTCCTGTATACATATATCACCAAGTATGAACCGCTGCAGGAACGCCCGTCCCTGCAGAAGTAAACAAAGCGTGCAGAGAAAGAGTCGAACGCAGCAAAATGTCAGTTTGTTAAGTTGAGTCACTCGCTCGGTTAATGCCCGGTACAGCCAGTCTGTCATTGTCGGCGTGCCAAACAAAGGCAGAATCTGCCAAAGCAGAGAGAGAGATGGAGGGGGAGTGAAATCACTTTAGAAAGCAGCCACACACACACACACACACACACACACACACACACACACACCTGCATGGTCAGGCTGAGTTCTCCTTTGGGACGACTCCCGGCTCTCCAGATGGCTTCGCCCAATCGAGACAGCTTTGACTTTGCTAAAATGTTTTTTCTGATCTTCTTCTCTCTCTGCGCGGTCTGCTCGAATCGTTCGAGTCGGAGGAACAAACAGGTGCAAACATCGACAGGTGTTGTAAGTTTGCATTAGGCCGGCTGCATCTCTAAAACAACACCACCTCCTCCTCCTCCTCCTCCTCCTCCTCCTCCTCCTCTGGCTGCAGACTTTCTTCAAGGATACTCTCCTTGGAGTGCTGCGAGTTAGTCAGGCCCACAGCTTAAAGGTGAACTGTAAGTGCCCCCATGTGGCAGCGTGGATGTATTGCATTAACACTGTGCTGCTAATAGACAGTAAGCTCTTCAAAGCAGCTTAAATTCAGAGGCAGCTGAACTTGTCTTTGTTTCGAGCTGCACTTCCAGTTATGATTCATGAATAATCACGTTTTAACATGCACCAGAAACATCGTCACTGTTTCTGTCTGCACGCGCAGCGTTGAGTCCTTACTGATCGGGCTCTAACTGTTTTAATCACTATGTCCTGTAATCGTACTCCATCAATGACAAACGGGCCACATGCCGACTGAAGAAGAAGAATGGGCCCATTAAAGCGATTCAACTTTCCCGACCACGAGTTCTCGTCCTGGAGGAGATTGTGCTCCTTAGTGACAGCGGCCTGAGTGGCTGAGAGCTGTTCAATCAAGTGGCACCGACACGCTAAATGACCTGTCAGATTTTGATTGGCTCATCCCGCGGTTTGTGTCAGAGGTCAAACGGCATCTGAGCGGACTGACAATGAAGCTCGCAGTGGATCGGGAGACCGCGGAGCATCCTGTGTGAAAATATATAAAGATACAGGACGAGTTTTAAAGCCACACAAATAAACGCCGCTTCTGATTTATTGCTGCCGCTGCAGTCTGGAATATGATGTCGGGTAAATCTGCTGCACTGTTTTATCAGACGCACACAGAGAGAGAGAGAGAGCAGGGAACAGTGATTCAGCGTCGGTGTCGTTACTTCATAAGCTCTCTGTTCAGAGCCACGACACGAGAGCGACTTTTAAAAACGTCGCTCGGATTCACGGCGTGTCTCACTTAGCGCAGCTCCTCTCTAACATAATCTAACACGCCTGACGGCCTCGGTGCGTGCAGAGGGGAGGATTACAAGTGTAAAGAACAATAACAGATTTGTGCGTGAGTCACTGAGAGCGCGTCAGACTTTAATGCAAGTTAATATAAGAGATGATTCGATCATACGAACCTTGATTTTTCTTTATGTTTCCTAGAAATAACCTGTAATCATCCGGATGTGTCGCCACGAGCGTTTCAATGTTCCTGCTACAGCAGGCGTAGTTAATTATGATTTCAGGAGATGCTCACATTCAGGTTCCCCAGCATCATCGCGTTTAAGTTACATTCATTATTTTATATCTATTGAAGCAGCTTTGTCCTTGTATCAACGTTTGCACAGACTCGGCTGCGATCTTCCGGATTAAAAGCCGTGCGTGTACTGTCGGGTAATAGTTTAAAAAGTGTCCTTCCTCCCAGATTGTGATTAAAATTCTTATTTATATAATCGTCTATTTCACTCCAGGAATCCATTTATCAAACTGGCGTGTTTGCATTTGAAATAAATCTCCCTTCATTACAAAACGACCAGAACTGTGTTTCATTTTTTAAAAAAAAATGACATTTCTGGCCAAGCTTTGATTTCCATCTGCGTCTTCTGCTGGAGACTCTCCAGGGTTTCTATAAAATCCTTCAAATGCAGCAGACAGACAAACAGAGAGAGACAGATAAACAGACAGACAGGCAGGCAAGCAGAGGAGCATGACGATGAGGTTTCAGGTCTGAATGTTGTTTCAGGATGTTTCTGATAAATGTCAGTGAAGGTCATGGATCCGCGCTCGGCCTCTGAAGCCCCTCGGACGCTGTAGGTTTCCTCTTTAACGTCTGATAATGTTGCGAATATTAAAATCTAAAGGTCGTATCGTATCTGGACAGTTGGTTCTGACTCAGCTCGCGATGCCGACCGTCTTCGTTTGGGCGTATGAGCCGGTCGTACTGAAAAATCAGGCGTGTGGGCGCAAAGCTGAGAGGTCTTTCTCCGAACTGACCATCCATGCCCCCTGCCCACACACACACACACACACACACACACACGCACACACTCATGCTGCCCACTCTCTCTCCTACGATGGTTGTGCTCTGATGAGGTATTATTCTCCATCACTGGCTGTTTTGTGGCCGTCGTTGCCTCTGGTAGATGGAATGGGTAATGATAACGCCCACACACACACACACACACGCACACACACACACACACACACACACGCACACGCACGCACGCACACACACTAAAGCATCACATAACACACCATGTGATGGCAGTGCTGAGTGTGTGTGTGTGCCGTGGAAAATAAAAAAGCTTAGGTATCTCTGTCATGGTGACATCATCCCTATACAAGAACACACACACGTGTGTGTGTGTGTGTGTGTGTGTGTGTGTGTTTCCGACGACGTGAAGCGTACAGCTCATTTCCTGTCCTCACACCTCGGATGACGCCGGAGCAGCCGGATGTGTTTTAACATCGTTTGCTTGCATCTTTAAAAAACCTGATTCCATCCGACCGAAGACGCGGAAGAAGAAGAAGAAGAAGAAGAAGAAGAAGAAGAAGAAGTGCAGATGCACTTTCACTGATCAGACTGACTGGATTAGCAACGCTTCCAACGACGCCTGGTTTCATTTCACTGCTCTTCAGCGGCGAGTTTTTACGTGTGGATCAATGTGAGGATCGGTGGCTTGTGCGATTGGTTTGGTTTCACTTTGAACCCTCTTCCTCTGAGAAACAGAAGATCCAGAAAGAAAAGGACGAGGAAATCCAACGTGGCGTAAAATAGTCTTTTTGTTTTGTAGCTGGTAGATTGTGCATCCGGTAGACACAACTGCAGTTCCTCTAACGTCCACCTGAGGCTGGCTTCAGCAGTGAGTCAGTCCCCATAAGTCCCCATGTTTCACAGCAGAAATAAACATGTTTACAGCCTGGTACAAAAAACAGTTTTGGTCTCTGTAGCTAATTTCCCCGTTCATGACAACTGTACTGAGGGTGAATTTATATACAACTCACCTGTTCAGGTTATATTAAGGCTTAAAGTTATGCAGGGTTAACAGGTGAATGCCGTTACAGGTACAGACACGTTAGGTGTCATTGAGCCGGCCTCAGGTCTGCAGATGATCCACGTCTTTCTCTGTTCATACAGTCATTGATTTGGAGGCATGTCAGCTGTTTGGCGTTCACTGGGTTTATTTTATTTACTATTATTTATTTTACTGGAAACAGATTTGTGCTGCCGTTTAAAATTCAGTTTCGAACGGCACATACGAAATTCAATTTTTGTGCGTCTGGGCATGTTACATACTCCCACCAAGTTTCGTACACGTGGGCGAAACCGTGGCGAGGGGCACCTCCAAAAACGCACACCTAGGTGGCGCTGTCGAGGCGTATGCGTACGTCCATGTGCGAGACCCCCAAAATATGAAATTTTACACCTGACATGGGGGGATAGGCAAATTTTCATGAGTTTTCGGGGCGATATGGGCCGTGGAAAATGCGGTTTACTTTTAGGAAGGAACGAAACGAGGCTTCGAAGCTAAAAGAAGCAAAATAGGTCAGTGGAGCTGAAGGCAGCTGGTGATTGGTCCGTGTGTTTGTTACTACAACCATAAATAAATGTATTTGTGTGCAGCATTAAGTTCAGAGGAGGATCTCCATCTTCTCGTCCTTCACGTGCATCCAGGGATTTGTAGTTCAAGCTTCCAGCGCCTCCAATTCCCAGCAGCACGACCATCAATTGTTTCTGCCTGGAGGTGCGGATGCTGTCAGGCAGCTCTGCCAGTTGAGTCATTTATTGACAGAGGGCTGGCAGCCAACGCAGACAACTCTCTCTCTCTCTCTCTCTCTCTCTCTCTCTCTCTCTCTCTCTTCCTCCATCTCCTGCTGTTCTTATCTGGCTCTTTCCTTCCCATCATTCTCTCTTATTCGTCTCCTCCTCCTCCTCTCTCTCTCTCTTACTCAGTTTCCCTCTCATCAAGTATCTCGCTCTATTCGTCTCTCTCTCTCTCTTCCCTCATCCTCCCTCCCCTTTCTCTCTCTCTCTCTCTCTCTCTCTCTCCTCTCTCTCTCTCTCTCTCTGTCTCTCTCTTGTCTCTCTCTCTCTCTCTCTCTCTCTCTCTCTCTCTCCTACTCTCTCTCTCATTTATCGTTCTTCCACTCCAGAAGCTCTGACACACTCACACACACTCACACACACCCTGTGTAGCCCGTACAGCTACAGCATCCAGTCGCTTCATTCATCTTTGGTTTTGCCAGAGCGAGCGGCTCGTCCATCAGGCAGCAGCAGCAGCAGCAGCAGCGTCTTGTGTTTGTTGAGTGTTGTAGGATCCGGAGACTTAAAGTGTTGAAGTGAGAAGAGGTTGGTGTAGCGTGGCAGCAGCATGACTGCTTACCTGAGCAAACAGCAGAGCTGCTTCGCGGACCTGGACGGAAGAGGGGAGTGCGAGGAGGTGCCATGCTCCTTCAGCTGGCACCAGCAGCACCATCAACAACAACAACAACACCATCACCAGAGCCAGAGGTATCATTACGGTGGATCCATCCCCGGTGGTGCCACCCTTCCCCGAAAGGGGGGCCGTACGGCGGCGAACTGGCACTCGGACAGCGCGGCGTCCAGGAGCCCCGGCCGATTGTCGACAGTAAGAGCCAAGGGGGGCAGCTGTGACCTGTGGCCCTCTGAGTGCGGCTGCATCCAGAGCTGGCAGGAACCCTACCAGGTAAAATCAAGACCACGAGGAGCAGCGGTGGCAGGTCTGTAGATCTGAATTATGATGCAGGAGAGTTTGTTGCTGGACTTTCTGATGACGGTGTAATGTTTGAGGTTTCATATCTCAGCCTGAGCACAGAGCAGGGATGGAGTTTAACCCGTTTAACTCGATACCGCAGTGACTCTCACATTTTTCCTTCGGTATCCAAACTCCTGCGTAGTTGATGCACGTCATATAATATCCAGGAATTAGTTTTGAGAGCGTTTGCATGTTGCAGGACTGTATGAGTGTTCGTCAGCTGCCTTGTTACTCGCTCGGGAGTCGGCATCGCTTCATTTAATCTGTGACTGACTGAAGTTTTTCGCCTCATTTAGTTCAGAGAAATCAGGAGCAGAAAGAATAAAAACGAAGTGACACGACCCGAGCGAAGTGAGCTAAGTTTCCAATGTCAGACGTGGTTCTGAATCACAATGAACAATCGTACGTCAGCTTCGAGAAGAACAGGTCAGGAACTGAATCTTGGGTCCTTCTAAACCCGGCGATACGCCGCCGTGCCAAACATGAGAAAATGGCATCTACAAATCAATCAAAGCCCAAGGACACAAGAACGGTGGACTTAGTCCCCTGCCAATTCCCAGCACTCGCATATTAGTTGTTTTTGTTTGCACACACACACACACACACACACACACGCACGCACTGATGAAATTGATTTCAGCTGCTGATCTGCGTCTGATTGGCAGAGAAGATTCTCAAAAATTATGAAACCATGATTCATCCTGCCGTGCGTCACTGAAGGGACGAGGTGCTTTCAGCAGTGATTGAACTCGTTAGGCACTTCTCTGTCGTCGTATTTGGGAATAAATGGAAATAATTCGACAGTCATAACCCGACTGATAGTGAACCTTTGAGCCCAGTACTGCCAGCAAACAACAAAACAGCTTTTAATAAACCATCATGCCTAAGATATGTAGCGAGCGAGACATTTTCCAGCTTAAAAATAAAGTTTTTGTTGCTTATGTGCTGCAGTGAAGACGCTACCGATACAGCTACATTTAGTTAATATTTTTAAATTTTCTTGGTCAACCGTGGCTCAACAACGACTATTTTCTGCATTAAAACGATGAAGGACGCGGCCTGAGCACGATGTCGGCCTCGCCCCCGTATGTTTTTAATTTTTAAAGGTAACGTCAGCCGTGATGACTTAGTGCTCCTCTCTCTGTAATAACATTATGGACGTCCGGGTCTGCCTGAATGTATTCTCAATCTCAATAAGCCGGGCTCACCTCGTTATTGACCTCACTGTATCTGTTTTATGTTTCACTGTTTTACCTTTTATTACCTCTCAATGAGTAAAAACGTCTAAAAGCAGTAAAGCATCTGTTTCCTTTTAGGCCGGACGGTTATTATCAGAGAAAAATGGAGATTTTTTTTATCGTCGGATGAGATGAAACCGGAGAGTTGGCAGCAGCTTTATGACTGATCGGTGCTGTCCTGTAGGAATTAAACATAATTCTACATGTGCATCAAGCAAATGATGATTGTTGGGATGTGTAGTCATTTTGGCAACCGCAGCACGAGCGAAATTACCTCAGGCGAGGCCAGTGGGTGGTAATGGAAGGCCATCCATCACGGAGCCGAGGGGATTGGAGGGGTGGATGTATGGAGGGGGCAGCCGGCATTACCTGTTCTCTCCTGCCTCGAAAGATGGAGAGCTGGACGAGGAGGCACCTCAAATGCCACATGTGTTGTTAACATCCGGCAACACCAACATTGGTCGCACTTCATTATGACTTTCCTGGAACATGGACAGACGTCCTGTTCAGCCACGTTTCTCTTTCCCGTCCATTTCCTTCTCCCGTCTCTCTCGATCCAGACTTTCCACATCTCACGTTGTGTTGTTGACTATTTTTACATGAGATCCCAGTGAATTATTGATGCACTCGGCCGTTTTTCATGAGCCACTATACATAGAGTCGGCGCTGAATTATTGAGGAAAACTCGATAAGAGCGCAAGAGTCGACCGAAGAAGTACAAGCGATTCGCTCTGTAACATCTCTGCAGTTGTTTTAAGTGTGAGCATTTCATTTTACACCTTGTCATCCAGTTGGAGCTTTTTGTTGCAGATGTTCATCGTGGTGATCTGTGCTGTGTGTTTGTTTAATGATATACACGAGACTCCAACCATGTAGAAGGACATCTGGCCTGACACCACCAGAGAGCTGACCTGATTAATTAAACCGTGAACGTGTTTCTCCTGTGCTGGCAGTATCATTGAAAATTCAATATTACTACACTTTATTATCACTGGTTGTAGTTCATAGCTCTGTGGATGCCTCTTAACATATCAAGCACAGGCCTGATGTGTTGTTGGAGGCGAGTCGGTCATGTGGCTGCATGTTGGGATGAAGAGAAACAAGCCTAAGTGCAGTTAAGCATGTCATTTATGTGCACAGCTGAGTGGCAATTAGCTGTTGGGGCTCTGTGTGTGAGCGTACACGTGGATTCGTAGTGGCCATGTTGTGTGTTATTGGGTACTCGAGGGTATGAAAGTGCAACACAGTTAAAATGTATGAAGCAATGGGAGGAAGTATGATTTGTTTGAGCCCAAACAAGCCATCTGTAACGGCATTGACCTGTCAATCAAAGCGTCCACGCTCTTAACCCTGCATAACTTTCAGCCTTAATATAATGTGAACAGGTGAGTTGTATATAAATTCACCCTCAGTACAGTTGTCATGAACGGGGAAATTAGCTACAGAGACCAAAACTGTTTTTGTACCAGGCTGTAAACATGTTTATTTCTGCTGTGAAACATGGGGACTTATGGAGACTGACTCACTGCTGGAGCCAGCCTCAAGTGGACGTTAGAGGAACTGCAGCTTGATCCTTTGCTGTTAGCTTGTTTTAGCTTGTTAGCTTGTCTTAGCTTCTCTTAGCTTGTTGTTAGTTTGTTTTAGCTTGTAGTTAGCTTATATTTAGCTTGTTGTTAGCTTGTAGTTAGCTTGTACTTAGCTTGTATTTATCTTGTAGTTAGCTTCTTCTAGCTTGTAGTTAGCTTGTTTGTTTTAGCTTGTAGTTAGCTTGTTTTAGCTTGT